>BDMB01000003.1:6035353-6212659 GCA_016859785.1 Macrotyloma uniflorum
TATATATATATGTTTTTCTCAATATTTTATCTTTCAAAGTTTAAATTTAATTTTTCGCATGAATTTGAATAGTAGCGTTTGAATTATTACACTACCAATTATAATTTTTTTTAATAATAATTTGCTCATCTAATAATTAGTAATAAAACTAAGATCATGAATTTAATTATTAATAAAATAATCGATAAAGAATAAATTTGATTATTAATAAAATAATTAAATAAGAAAAAGATTATCAGAAGGTATCATTTGAATAATGTTCTATCTATTAATTATAACTTTAAAAATTGATATTAAAGATAGATCATAAATTTAATTTCCAAAAAAATAATTATTAATATTAAAAAAGATATTATTATAATTATTATGAGTTAAATTAAATTTAAATATATTTTTTATCTAATTTTTTAATTCGGTAAAATTTAAAAAAATGGAAATAAAAATATAATTATTAGAATAGTAATATAAATAATATATAAATTGAATATTCAAAATTTGAATTTGTTTAGGAAAACACTAATCAGATTTCTTATTTCTCAATATTTTATTGCACCTACACTCAAATAAATCCATATCATTTTAATTTAAAAATAAATAAATTATTTACATAAATTTAAATGATACTAAATCCAATATTATTCTCACCTCAATTTAATTTATTTTAAAAATTAATAAAAAAAAGTCGAATTCATTTGAATGATAACAAAATCCCACTTGCACTACTTAAAAAATAAATTATAAAATTATATGACTTTTAATTATTTTTTAAATGATAATAAAATGATATTATATTGTATAATTTTATATATTAATTAAAAAAATAAAATTATACTTGAAAATATAATTTTAATTAAAAATAGAAATTATGTTTGAAAAGATAATTTTCTTTCTCATTCCTCCAATATTTTAAAAATTATTTAACCAATAGTTTAAAAGAAAGATCTATTATAATTTTTTTTTCCATAAAGTAAAAGAAGTATGAAACATGGAATAAGATGGACTCATATTCAAGTGAGTTTTTTCATTTCATTTTTTCTTAATCATGATTATCTTTGAGAATCATGATCTAACTTATCTTGTGTATATATGTTACTTACATAAGAGAACTTTTCTTAAGATTTTTTTTTTAAATATGTAAAAAAATAAAATAAAAGTGTATAAAAACTAAAATTAATTTATAAGCATATTAAAAATGTATTATAATTTTTCTAAAAATTAAATTAATTTAATTTATAAAATAATTATTATTTTTTTACTTATTTTCATTTTGTAAAGAAATTTGTTAAAGAATTTTTTTCTTTATCAATTTTTCTAGCACACTGAAAAAGACAGATTTTTATGGTACAAAATCGTGCATTTTCATTATGTTAGTAGTGAATTTTCCCCCACACAACATTAATATATATTTTCTGTGTGTACTTAATATTATATAAAAAAAAATGTGTTTCTGTCACTTATGGAGGATGTATTTTCTAACAAAGAGAATGTATTTTTATTTTTATATTGTAGAATAAAATATATTTTTTGTCAAAAATATTTTTTTTAAGAAACATAATTACATAAATATTTAACAATTAAATAAAAAACATTCAGGTTACAATCTATATATTAATATAATAATAATATAATACTATTATAAAATTAATATATATTGTCAATTGGATATTTTTTCTCTAATGTATTTATGTTCTTCCATGAATTGTTTTTATATGAATTGAATCAGTCACTTAAAGTCTATTTTAGGTCATCACTCTTTCTAAAAAAAATTAATGTAAAATTATATTTTAATTAAATCCAAAATAAAAACTAATATTATGAACTATTAGAAAATAACATAATATAAGAATATATATATATATAATTATAAAATACATAATAAATTCTTAAAAGACTAGCATATTTTTGTTTTAGTTATATGCATCATTTAAAACAATAAATTATAAAGAATATCTTATAATATTTAAAGTATTTTTATATGTTTTAATTAGGAGGAAGGGATATTTACATTATTATTTTTTATAAAATAGTATATATATATATATATTTTTTTTAAAGATGAATTTGTATTTTAAATCTGTAGTGTTTTATTTCTAATTTATCATTACTAACTTACTTCTTAAGAAATGAAATTTTATTTCAAAATGTTTACTCTTTTCATGAGAAGTTATGTCTTGCTAGATCATTTGTTCATTTGTGATCTACAAGTAATTTTATCTTACACCGTTATTCCACCTTTAATTCTTGCATCAATGAACCTAACTATGTTGTTTGACAAACTGTTTCAAAGGCTATGATGTACTCAGTTTCACACGAACATAGGGCTACTATTGATTCTTTTGTAGAGTTTCATAACATTGGTACTCCTCCAAAAAAGAAAATGTACATTATTGTACTCTTCTTGTCACTTTTATCTTGACACCAATCTAAATCTAAATATCCAATTAGTTTTAGTCTAACATCAGTCTTTCCTTTTGGAAATAGAATTCTAGAACCAGTTGTGCTTTGTAAATACCTTAGCATCCTTTTTTGTTACAAGTAGATGTAACTGTTTCAGGTTTTGTATATACCTACTAATTAATCCTACATCGAAGCTTAAGTAAGGTCTTATATTGTACAAATATCTCAAACTTCCAATGATCTTCCTATAGAGGGTAGGATCTACTATTTCTTCATCTATTTCCTCTTCCAATTTCAGTCCAACTTCAATTGGTGTAATTACTTTGTTGCATGTTGAATCTACTAAGAAAATCATGTGCATACTTTGGACTGATGCATAACATATATTGTATCATTCTAAACTCAATTCCCAGAAAGTAGTTCAACTGTTCCAGATCACTCATTCTAAACTCATTCAACATTTGAGACTTGAATTGAGTTATTAATTCTTCATTACTTCTTGTGATTAAAAAGATCATCAACATATAGACATACAATTACCTTTTTTATCTTCACATTCTCATTCCAGTATTTCACATAAATTTTATGTTTAGAGATACAATTGTCAAAACTAAATTGACTTAGAAAACTGTGAATTTAATTTTTCGATTCTAAGTCCGAGGAGCTTGTTTGAGTCCATACAAGACCTTCTTTAATTTATACACTTTGTATTCTTATTCTCCACCTCAAATCCTTGTGGTTATACATGGAGTAATTGGTATTTATTACAAGTGACGCCACATGTCGAATTGTCTCAATTCTAGCCAGTAGTGTATATACCTCACCATAATCAATTTCCACAGCCTTTAGTCATAAGTCTGCTTCATAATTTCACTATTTGGATTTATTTTTACTTTATAAATTCACTTCAATATTATAGATTACGATTTCTCTCAATGGAATCAATCTCCTTCTGCATAGCCTTCAACCATTTATTTATCGGGAGCATTTTGGACAAGTGTGACACATTTATTTAAATTTAATAATATTGGATGACCAAAAACATCATTTCTTCGGTAACTTTTTTTTATAAGTAGCTTAAAGAATGAGTTGTAACATAATTTTTTAAATCGACTAAGAGTACATTTTAAATGAAATTTTTGAAGATAGGTTGTGCCTAATAAATTTATTTTTAAATACTTTTATAAAAAAAATAAATGAATTTCATAAATTAAAAATAACTTATAAATATATTAAAATTAAAAATTTAATAAAATTATATAATATTTTATTAATTAACTTTAAATTAATAAATTATAATATCTATTTTACTTTTTTTTAAATTAATTAATCTTATTTATAAGATTTGGTTAGGTGAAATAATTATGATGACGAAGATCATGCCATATATATAAATAAAGTGAAAAGATAAAACTGTATTCTAAATTAAGTTTGTATTCTAAATTAAGTTTATGAAGTAAAAATATATCTATCAATTAATTATTTGAAATATTTTACAAACTTTCTTTACTTTATAAATTCTCTAAATTTTAAATGAATTAAAAAAAAACTAAAAAATATAAATATATTCTTTAAGCACTCACACATCTATCGTACATGTAGAATCATTTAATACTTGAATAGAATTGAATTCTGATGTAATTTATTGGTATTATTTTTGGTGTTGTAATTTGATTTCACCTTAATAGAATTTCATCAAAGATTGATCAATATATACTATCAATATAAAATTTAAATTCTGATTAGAAAAACATTTACAAAACTGTATTTAAATTTTGTTATTTTCATGGTGATTTAGAGAGTGAGAATAAATAAAAAGAAAAATGTAAGAATAACTTTGCACTTTTAATAATATTTCTTAGGTGTTGAGAAACATGCACGTATCAATTTTATTGATAAGAAGAATCAATACGTAGTTGGAATATATGAAATATAAGAATAGTTAGAATAATAGTAATGCAAACGGACATGATGCTTGCAACATGCAAAGAATAAAGCAACGTTTGTTCAGAGTGGAAAGCACGAAGAGGGAAACAATGGCAGCTTTCGTCTTAACTGTGTCACAAGACGGAACCGGACAGTACCGGACGGTGCAGGAAGCCATCGACGCCGTGCCACTCGGCAATACTCGCCGCACCGTCATTCGGGTGTCGCCGGGAACCTACCGGCAGCCCCTCTACGTGGCAAAGACTAAAAACTTCATCACCTTCCTTGGCCTACGCCCTGAGGACACTGTCCTCACTTGGAACAACACTGCCACCTCAATCCAACACCACAAGGTATATATATATATATCACATATTTGAGAAATTATTATATGATTGTGAACCACTATATCATTATATAATAGTATCCATCAATCTTAAATATGTTTAGATAAAATATTAGATTTTATTTAGATGAACTTTTCATGAAATGAGTTTGTCTGGGTTAAAATAAACTTATATACAAGTTTAGTAAAAAAATTAGAAAAACTATAGTAGAGAGCTTTTACAAATTAGTTAAGAAAGAAGTTGATTTCAATTTTTTTTTCTTCCTTACAAATGTTTATCGAAAAAATTGTTCTAATATGTTTTAACATTATATTGGAGATTGTGTCATTAGAAATTAATTGAGATTATGGTGATTACTTTGGAACCATGTAATATATTTTTTTTCTTGTTGGACAGCTTTTGGGAATTGGGTTTGTGTCAAAATTGAATTTTGCTTTATTGTTTGGTGGAGTGAGTAGTGACTTTCATGGCTTTCTTGCAGGATGGTAACATGATAGGGTCTGGAACCTTTGGATGTGGCAGCACCATTGTGGAAGGAAGTGACTTTATTGCTGAGAATATTACCTTTGAGAATTCTGCCCCTCAGGTAAAAAAAAGACATATCTAATAACATCCTGAGAAAAATTAGGATATATGTAGAGGAATTTTCCCATTAAAGAGAAACAGAGAAGATAAAAATGATATGCAATTTTAGTGTGTTGAGGTGTTAGCTTGTTTCTTTGTCATTGGTTTGGAAACTGAACATAAATTATATGCAATTTAGGTAGTCAATTGGAATTAATGGGATGAAAAAAGTTGTTGATCAAGGAGTTAATTATTCAGATACTTTCAAATTATAACACCATTATGTTTAATATATGAAGGTATTTCGGCACAATGACCTTGTACTTAGTGTTTCTTTTGTTTCCTTCATTTTCCTATCAGGGTGCAGGGCAAGCAGTGGCACTCAGAGTAACAGCAGATCGTTGTGCTTTCTATAATTGCAGGTTCCTTGGATGGCAGGTCCTTTACTCTCTCATCATATATTTATTAAGAGTTTGATCTTTAAAGTTAAAGTGTGTTGTATAAACATAATAAATCTTCAATTAACGAGGGGGCCATGATTGTTAGACTAGATGGTTTTGTAGACCATTACCCTTCTGTTTCATTTGAGGAAAATGTGATGTACCAATGTGATAACTAAACTTATTTTGTGATTAGTGCAGGACACGCTGTACTTGCATTATGGAAAGCAATACTTGAAAGATTGTTACATTGAAGGAAGTGTGGACTTCATTTTTGGTAATAGTACTGCACTCTTGGAACATTGTCACATCCATTGCAAGTCTGCAGGGTACATAACTGCACAGAGCAGAAACTCTCCCCAGGAAAAAACTGGTTATGTATTCCTGAGGTGTGTGATCATGTCTAGTACTTACAACATCATCTTCCCACATTATATGTTTTTTAGTCATTGTAACATGTTTAACAAGGAAAGAGACATTTCCTAAGATCTTGTTTCCCCTACAACAATGTTAATTGAGTTTTAACTTCGACCTGGTGGGGAAAGAATGTAGTGACCCTTACATTGTTTTCCCAATTTCCAAGGCATAATTTCTTCTCTCTTGGTTCTTGTGATGTGAAATCAAGTTTCTAGGTTGAAGTTTATCATCATGTCTATTTTGTTATGAAAAACGGATCAGATCATGAGAGAACAGTAGTTTTAAAGATGATCTTGCTTTTTAAGTTTTGCAGTTTGGTTTGCAAGTGTTTAGAAGCATGACTAATACGGATTCAGGAACAATAAATTAAATAAGATTCAAGGTTGAAACAAGAATAAGTTTCTCTTGAAGTATAGGGAAATGATCCCTTGAAAAGTTTGTAAATTCAGGAATCCTGTAATAAACCTTAGAATATTCAGTTTAGAGTAAATAGAAAAACTTAAAAGATGATAAGCAGAGAAAAAATTGAATCTTATACTACTTTCTTTGTATCACCTGCTTGTTTATTTTTTGTCAAAGTCACTGCTTCTTAGTAAATATTTTGCTCCTCTGCCTTTTACAATGTTTGTTTGGTGTGTAAATCTGTTACAACTTCCAAGTCCAAGAAAGAATAATAGTACTTTTGTTATGTTGTGAACATTTTGGTTCCTCATATTATGTTTTTTTCTTGATTGCAGATGTGTTGTCACAGGCAATGGGGGAACTTCATATGCATATCTGGGAAGGCCATGGAGACCTTTTGCAAGAGTGGTCTTTGCATTCACTTACATGGATCATTGTGTAAAGCCTGCTGGGTGGAATGATTGGGGCAAAATTGAGAATCAAAGAACTTCTTCCTTCTGTGAATACAGGCAATCATTTCTACCTCTATCTTGTAGTATTGTTATCACCAAAGCCTTCTTTGTATCTATAGTTCTAGATATTGCATAATAGATATGACCCAAAATATCTTTTGTCATCAAATCAATGGATCTTACAGCAATCAGTACAAATTTTGGTAGATTTAGACACTAAACTACTGTATAAACTATTTTGTTACAAACATCAAAAATTGAAAAACTTTTACCTGCCTTCAATGCAAAATTTGTTGTTTATTGAGTTGAACAAGTTTGGAGTAATTTGATGGAAAAAAGGAAAAGTGCAGGTGTTATGGACCAGGTTTCTGTCCATCCCAAAGAGTGAAATGGGCGAGAGTATTAAAGAATGAAGGAGCTGAGCAGTTTCTTAATCACAACTTTATTGATCCAGAATCAGAGAGATCATGGCTTGCTCAAAGAATGACCTTCAAGATTCCACATTCAGCTTAGAAATTGTTGAGGTCACTCATTAGAAGTTCCCAAAAGGTTAATCTATGGGACTAACTTTCAACACTATCAAAATCAACTCACTCTCTTTCACTTCACATTACCCTCTTTAGAAGATACACTCATTTTATCCAACAAGCAAATAATACTTATCTATGTGATTTTGTTTTTTTTTTTCTTTTTAATTCGCTTTGGTATTAAATGAGTATTTAATTGGTTTATATTTAAAATCATTGTATAAATTTCATATCATTATTAATAAGTATAAATTGAAATAAGGGTAAATCGTAGAAACGAGGATTTGGATAGAATTAAGAACTTTTTCACAATTTTTTTTTCAAATAGTAAGATATTAGACATTCTGATAAGTGGTTAAACAGTAATCATCTAATAGTTAAAATTTTACAAAAATAATTTAAACATAAAAGAAAAAATTATAAATAAGTAGATATTGAATAAATAAATAAAGATTATATATAAAAGAGATACATTATCATAAAATATTAATTGAGCATGTCAAAATTTAATATTATTATAAAATAGTATTATTTGAATTATATTTATTACTAAAAGATGAGATATTTTAGATAAAGACTCATCTAACTATGACATTCATTTATTATAATTGAATAATTAAAACTTAAACTCTATATATTAATTAAACTGAAACAAAATTAGGGCAATTAATTTAGATATTATTGGATCTATCAGAAAAAATCATTGTCTACTGCGTTGGATGCTAATGATTTCGGAATTTTGTTGCGTCTAGATTTTTTCTCCCAACATATTTGCTTACCATTTGTTGTTGTCAACACGCAAGAACACCATCTAATTCATCACCTCAAAAACCAAAATTAGGGTTTCTGACACAGCATATTTCCTTCTCCACTGTTTTTTATTCAATAAGAAAATTATATATATATTTTAAATTAAATCTATGTGGTCCAAAAATAGGGCAGAAATGTTAAAGCAGTGATCTACCAATCTTGCAAGCTTTTGTTAAGCGATTCCTTAACCAATCCCTAAGTAATTCTGAAAAGTCTTAGTGAACATGTTTTTTTTTTCAAGTGTTCAAGTCACAAACTCTGAATATATAATCTAATCTTATTATTTTAATAAATAAATAAATTATTAAGTTAGTCAATAAAACTGTATTTCTTTGTTATATCAATTTCTGAAATTAAAAATCCTGAAATTTATTAATACTTTAATAAATAAACAAAAATCGAATATTTGTACTTTCACCAGAAAATGACGTGTGACTTCTGATATCTGCAACCTTACATTGTACTGATATTGATTAAGTTAAAAGATAAATAATTAATTGCAGTAGAACATTATTTTTTAAGAGCACAAATATTTTTGAAGAATTGAATTTTGATAATTAATTTTATGGAAGACTAATTTCTGTGGGAAAATCTGATTAACCATTTTTATCTACTATTTTGTTTTTGTATCTAAAATATTAAAATATCTTAATAGAAGGAGATAGAGTCAAATAGTACTCTCTCTGACCACACTTTATATATAGACTATGATAGTATATTAGGTGAACCAGAGAAAATGAAAGCATTGAATTTAAGTACATAGGATGAATGCATAGGCACATATGGAGAAAGGAGAATATTATAAAATAAAGAATACTTGGCTGAGTTGAAGAGGCATCATCTGATATATAAAGCTTCATATATTCATCGTCAACCACATTATGGCAAGCCTTTTCATGGTTCCTTGCCAGCATCAACTGCTGCAGAAGTTGCAAAGGCATTGCCATCCAAAGGCAGCAGCAGCATCAAACTCCATTAGGAGTGAGAAAACTTCCTCATTCAGTTTCAGAAGCAATTCCAATGTTCCTATTCTTGAATTGCCTGGGGTAATAACTCATTCTCACCAACTTCTCCATCTTACTCTTTCATGCTAGTGACTCTAACATGAAAGTGTCAATGTTCTTTGCAGGCTTCCTTTGATCAATATATGGATGACAAGCACAGAGTGCTTAGAGCTGTGTTTTCTGGTGAGAAAGGAACAGCTAAACAGATCAATGAGGTAGGTACTTTGCACAAGTTTTATTTCACATGAATGAAATGAGTTTCTGTAGAAACTTAAATTAAGGAGAAGTGCTTAGTGACAAAATCTATTTCCTTTTTTCTTCTTTCAGCAACACATTCAGAAAAGTTAATCTAAACTGAATAGAGAATGAGAAAGAAAAAAACTAGGGAATTCTTGTCGTCTCAAAGTGCTTTTGGTATTATATATGTATGCAGGAAGAGTGGAGGATCAAAATGCCTCCCATACAGTGCTTATTTCTGAGTGTCAAACCAACAGCAGATGTCAGGTTAACATTCAAGTCTGAAGGGGAAGATTACCCACCTCACATTCCTCATCATGTCACCAAAGTTCTTGAGCTTCACTTTGTAAGCATTTCCATACAGGTTCTTTTTTAGATTAAGTTCTTACAACAGAAGAAAATAAGAAGTTAAATTGAATTAAGTTTATCTCAAATTAGAAGTTAGTTTATACACATGTTAAAATCAAATTTTGGAAGAACCAAATAAACTTGAAAGCTTGTGTAAATTGATCAGTGTAAACTTGTTTCATTTTTATGAAATTCTGTAGAGATGATGATGATTTTGTCTTGCAGACAAGGTGGGAGCTACAGGGCCTGAGTGCCCTTTACAAGGACCCTTACGAGATCAACCTAGATGTTAGAGGCTCCATATACCCAGAAAGGAAGGGAAAGCGTAGTTGGCTTAAGAATCAAATGGAGATGGAGATAACATTTTGTGTTTCTCCAGCAACAGCTTTCATTCCTGAAAGTGTCTTGCAGAATGCCATAGAGCTGGTTAGATTGCCTTTGCATTGCTCAAATTTACTTCCTTTCTCTTCCTGAAAGTTCCTTTGCATGAAACTAAATTTGATTAAACCATGTTTTTTTATGACTTACTGATTAATCAATTAATTAACAGGTTTTCAAAACAGTGTGGGATGAAATGAAGCAGGAATTCCATGGTAGATTATTGCAAGATTATAACAGGTTCAAGAGAAATAAGTCCAAGAAGATTCCTGTCTAAACTTGGTGTTCCATTCTTATTGTTACAACTAAATGATTAACAAGAACAAATCAATTGTGATTAACAGTGGGGAATCTTTGAAAAGGAACAAAATATGATCATGTTACCTCAACTCTAGGTACTTCAAACAGATTTTCAATCTTTGCATGAATATTGGTTTTATTTACTTTTCTTATGACTTAAAATTCTATGTTTTGTCAATGAAATATGTAAATATGGTAACTTGGCCTTTTTATGATAATTGTAAATAAATTGATCATATCAATTTATGATTGAATAATTGTTAAGATATTTTTTCTTAGAATATTTTGGTGTAATAGACCAATGTGTATTGGATCCTTAATCTTCTAAAATTTCCTAATTAGATCCCTAAAAATAGTTTGAAACCCCAAAAAAATACAATTTATGTCAGTTTTGCTACTTCTAAGAATCCAATTATAAAATTCTAAAAGTTCAAGGATTCAATTACATCTTTTTTAGGTTAAAAACCTAATTAAAAATTTCCAAATAACTCTGGTGTATTGAGTTGAATATATTTCTATTTACTTATTTTAACATAATAAGGATATGATAGTTTGTTAGAACAACTTAAGAGTTCAAATGAAATGAAATACTTAGTAAGTGAAAGTCCTTTATTTTTGGGAGGTAGCTTTTATATTATTATTTAATCATAAACCATTATCATTATTAAATTTATAATACTTATTTTAAAAATCGATTATTTTTATTACTTAATCCAATTTGGGAAGCAACAAATTTGATGAATTAATTTTATCTAAAAATTGTGATAAAATGGTTGGAATAGAAGAACAAGTGTATATTACTCAACCAAATGGTCCCAACAAGACGTGTCAACATAGCGTGTAGTTTTCACAAATCACAATACCATTTTGCTTTTATTTTCTTCCTAACACGTTTTTATTTTGATTTCTATTTGCTTCTAATTTAAAATTTCGCTCTAATACTTTTTTTATAGTGTTTTATGAATTTTCAATTATATATATATATATAAGGGAGGATTTATTTATTTCAAAAATAAAAATAAAAAATTTATTTTTTGATCTTTAAATCATTAAATTTTAAGAAAATAAATAATAAGATGGAGAATAAATTTATTTTATATGAAGGAATTTGGAATTTATTTCCAATTTTAAAAAATATATATATTTGGAAAAAAGATATTTTACAAAAAATTGTTATACTTTTTATTTGGAAACGATGATATTTATTTATAATATTAATATGAATATTAAAAGTATAATCTACAACGACGTAAACATTTTGCTCTTTTTCCAGTCAAAATCAAAATATAGGCGTTTTCGAAATTTATTTATTTATTTATTTTGATGGATAATGTTCACTAAAAAAAGACAAAAATGGTGTCCTAATTAATTTCCTCTTCTGGCAACTCATAGTACTTAAGAAACTAACAAATATAAAACCCTAAAAAGAATGGAGATGCGGGAGATCGAACCCGGTGCCTCTCACATGCAAAGCGATCGCTCTACCATTTGAGCTACATCCCCTTGGAAGCTATTGTTTAATAATATTTTTAAAGAATGTATTAAACAATGCTTTAAGCTCATCCATCAATGTTGTAGCAGAATCAGATCAATTGAAACCAAAACATGTAATAATTATTGATATAAATCTTTGATTATTTATGTTCCAAGCCAAGTAACATGGGGTAGGTGGAATGAACCACTTTGATTAAGGAGATCTAATCAAATATCGCTCAAATCAATAATTTGATGGTTTTGTACAATTTATTTTATAACAACGAAATAAATAGAAAAATATAAAGAAGTGGGGAAAGATATGTTGATAGAGAAAAACAAAATATTATTGTAGAAAGCATTTTACAAAAAAATATGTGTACATTGTAAACACTAGTTATTCTTCTTACTCCTGATCAATAAAACTTCTATTTCCTGGTCCAAAGTGTAATTCACCAATAGTCAGAACAAGAACAAGAGCCTTGCTTGAAACTATGAAAACGATAACGATCTCGGACAACAATTTCACGTTTATATACATCGGAAGCAATCTTAATAGCAGAATGACAGTCCTGGCATATCCTCAAGTTCTTGAAAATACATAGGGGAGAGCGGGGTGGTGTGGTCATTAGGCCAAAACAAAGTGCAAGCTTCTCACTATGAGTGAACAGCACTTGTTCTACCTCCTCCAATGCTTCCATGCAATCATCCCCATTGGAACAACCAAACAACACTTGGCAATTTGTGTTGGGAACATAGCCAGCCAACCTCAGCTTGCAAATCATGTCATCAAGCTTCATGTAAACATCTGCGGTTCTTGGGTGTGATTTATCCCCAGCAATGAACCGATGAAGTTGGCCATCAACATATATGGAACTCATTCCTGGCACCTTTTTGATACCCCTATTCTTAAGAACCTTTCTTAGGGAATTTGCCTTGTCTACTTTCCCCCACAATGCATACATGTTTGAAAGCAGGATATGATATTCTGTGTTGAGGGGATCCATCTGAACCAACTCCCTCATGATCTTCTCCCCCAGGTTCAATTTACCATGTGCATAACAAGCACCCAAAAGGGACCCCAAAACAACTTCATTTGGAGGAATTGGCATCTTCCTCACCAAAACCTCAGCTTCTTCCAATCGTCCAGCTCGACCAAGAAGATCCACCATGCAAGCATAATGCTCTATTTCCCGTCGCACCCGATACACAGACTCCATATCATGAAAATACTGCCAACCCTGTTGAACAAGACCCGAATGGCTGCAAGCACTTAACAAAGCCATGAAAGTCACAGCATCAGGCCTCACCTCTTCCACCAAGGAACCAAACATCTCCACTACAACCTTCCCCATCCCATGCATGGCCAACCCACCAAGTATGGCATTCCATGCCACCACATTCCTCCGTGGCATGTGCCTAAACACCATCAATGCAGCACTTACCCTCCCACATTTGGCATACATGTCAACCAAACTTGTTCCCACCATAACACCCAAATCCCACCCCACAGCCTTAACAGCATAACAATGAAGCCACCTTCCCACACTCACATCCCCAGACAAAGAACAAGCAGACAAAATAGAACACAAAGTGACCCAATTCAACCCATACCCAAATCCCCAACAAAAAACCATCCCCTTTTCGTTTTGGTTTTCTACAAGTATCTTTCTTCGAAAGCAATCATGTTGAACATATTGTCGAATAATAGAAGTAGACACCTTTTCCCGCAAGAATTCAAATCTTGATTCACTACATTGCGGCAGACTAGCTCTTTCCACATGACAAAATGCCTGTTGGTTATCAAACACCAGCTCTTTCTCTTCAAGGCATTGTCTGGCACCAAATGTGGTCACCTCTCTTAAATGAGATTTGAACCTCGGTTCACTACTTTGTGAGAGACTAGCTCCTTCTGCTAGATCCAACCCATGTTGATTACCAAAAACCATCTCTTTAAGAAGCAAAAAAGCCTCTTTTGTAAACCCACTTCCAACATACCCCTTAATCATAACAGTCCAAGCAACCTCATTTCTCTCAGGCATTCGATCAAACAACACTCTCCCACTCTCCACGCCTTCCCATTTCACCACACCTTCCAAGACCACAGTCCAAGACACAACACTGGGTTCCTCAATCTCCTCAAACACCCTTCTAGCCTCACCCACAAGCCCACACTTAACATAGCCATCCATCACCGCATTGCACACCTTGGTGTGCCTCAAAAACCCGAACTTTACCACACCCACGTGCATTTGAGGCACGAGGTTGTCGTCCCCGAGCCTGGCACAGGCGCCGAGGGCGCAGATTAGCGTGACCCCATCGAGGGGGAGAGCGCGTTCGCGCATTTGGAGGAAGAAACGGAGGGAATCGACGGGGTGGGAGCAGCGGATGAGGGCGGTGTAGTCCACAGAGTCCTTGTGCGAGTGAGGAATTTGATCGAACAGTTTGTGCGCGCGGGGGGGAAGGGAGCAGGCGGCGTAGAGGTGGAGGAGAGCGTTAAGGAGGAAATGGGAGGGGGAGGACAGAAGGCCAGAGACAATGGCGACGGCGTGGAGCTGCTCGCCGGGGCGGAGGGCGGAAGCGCGAGCGCATCTCCGGAGAAGAGAACGGAAGAAGAGAGGACAATGGTGTTGTGTGATGAGTGAGTGTGACCATCTCATACCATATTATGATGATTGGAATTAGGATAAATAGTTTTTATAGTTTTGGGGTGTAATAACAATATTTCATAGATTTTAGTATTATTTTTTATTTTTTTATAGGTAGTATAGTGGTTTGTGTTCATGTCAAAATTAAAACCTAATATCTAACCTAATAAATAAATAAGTTTGATTTGATTGAATTCAATTTAACGAAAAATTCAAATCCAAAATATTAAGTTAGATTGGACCAGTTTAAATTAATGGGTATTCATGTGAATATAAAGTAGTAGAAAGAGAACTTGAATATTAAAAGACAAAACGCTGATAACATGGTAAGACTGTTATCAAAGACATGTATAAAAGATTATTGCGTACTAAAACAATAAACTATCCTAAATCCTAAACGTTTGGCTCATCTTTTCCCACCTAATGTTGCATTTGTTGGGTAGTACCAAGTCATGAAGGATATATATTACCAAACGTATTTCTGTTACCAAAATAAGAAAGAATATATCCTTTCTGTAATTAATACGCAAATCATCCTTACCTTACATGTAATTTGCATGATATTATTTATCATGTTTTTAATCAACATTTGACATCATCCTTTTCATTAAACTTCCGTAATAGACATTGACCCCAGAAGGATTAACTTTTTATAAGATTATCATTTTCAAAGACAGAAGGCTCCCTATAGAAATTTGTCAGGTTCGTATCCTAAGAGCCTAGGAGCTCCAGATCAAGTTCTAACATCTCCTACTTCTAAAGTTATTCTACAGGATTGTATGCAGGTTATTTACATGGGCATTGTAGTTACACAATTTACTCCAATGGATTAGAACCAAATTTCGTTTATATTTGAAGACCATAACCACACAATTTGGTTTCATGATTAAATTCATGCAACTGACCATAAAAAAATCAAAACCAATATTCCATACATGCCAAACCCATCATCAGATACATGCATTGAAAGAAGCTAACAGTATGAAGTTGCCTGGCAACACTGCACAACACATCATCTTTGACCAAAAACACTCACAAATCATAATCAGAAGAGAAGGGGGCACAATGGGAAATAATAGCAATCCTTGTATCTATGCGACCTTTATGAGCATTACAAGGAAAGGTCAGTCATTGGCTATTTAGAAAGTTTGAAGTACAGGATCACGATGATCGCAACAACCAGAACCAAAACAATGCCACCAATAATCCATTTGTTCTTGTTCATCCTTCTCGACATGTTGGTCAAAATTTTCTTGCTCTTGCCTATGTTATCATCCACTCCATGGAGCTGCAAGAGGGAATACAACCATCAGTAGATCAAAAGATATGTACTTTTATGGTGTTATCACAACAGATACTACGCATTTGACTCAAGGAAAATAACATATTATATTTCACTTGAAATTACTTTTAATAGAAAATTAAAATTTCATGTGACTAATAGTAAAAGAATTACAAACACGTCATCTATTGGACAAGAAAGAAAAAGGATTACCGTGTTATGTGCATGCAATAGAGATTGACGCTGTGAATGCAAATCTTGAAGAATCGAGACACCAAGCTCTTCTGTTTCCAACATTGTTCTCCTACTATCTTTAACTCTATCACTGGTCTTATTCAACCTCTCAGTTGACACCATTAATCTTGTTCTCTGGTCAGCAGATGCCTAATGTATTTTACATTACAAGTTGATGTCAGCTTTAGTGTTGGTTAAGAAATGAAGATTCAATATAAGCTTAATCATTCGTCGAATCTGGAAATCAGGAAATAGAAATGCCATTTGGCAAAATAGGCCTGAATGTAGTCGAGCAAGTTTATAATCTAACATATACTAATCTTGGAGGTCCCACCAACCAGTTCACCAAAAATTTATTAATATACAAAGCATCTAGTAGAAGAAAAATTTAATCACATTAAAAATCTATATATCCATTGCTGATCAGATTAAATCTTTAATGCTTAACCTAATCTAATAATAGATTAGAATATATCTTATCAATAATTTTACTTAGTCTAAATTAGTTAAATATAATTTCTAGAAAATATATTAACATTACAAAATTTAAATTAGTATAAAGTTTTCTTAGTATTGCATGGGTAACAAACTAGTATTACCAAATTTTAATCCACTAGTTTACATTGAAAGTGAAAATGAACAGACCATAGCAAGCAAAGGTATTTTTGTCATAAAACACGATGACAACAAATTGGCCATGGTTATGGAAAAACCAATACTCAGAGAATCAATAAGATAAAAATTATACTCAAAAGAGTCAGTTGGATAAATATTGCTATGGCCATTTCTGGATAATTAACCTTGCATTAAAAAAGGTCTAATATTAAGGTTGTAATACTATACTAGAACTATCTGCCAACAAAATTATAACCTACTCTACACAATTTATCTACCATTAAAGGTATGATATCCTTCATGAAGTGTGAAAAGATACATAAATTATACGGTAATTTGTGTTTTAAACAAAAAGTTTCAGATGTAATCCCAATGTTTGCAAACTTAAATAGGTACAGCTCAAAAATTCATAAAATAGACTGACTAAACTTCATTCACTTTGTTCCAACATTAATAAGGCGGATGTATCTCATAAATGATGGGTTATTATCAAGTACATTGTTTAATCAACCTAGTCAATGTATGGAATAATAATATAAACAATGTATGGAAGAATTACTTATTGATTAACAAGGGTCAAATACTATTTTGGTCCGCATACTTTGGTCTTAATTGCATCTGTCTCTACTGTTCAAATAACTTCAAAGTCCGTTAATTGACAATTAGTGTAACAGATCCAATGTGATCTAAACTCCACTTTTGTTTGAATTGGCTAGAGGGATAAAAATGATTAATGAGGGAGCTATACGGTTTGCTTGAAAGGGAAAGCAATATCACCAACAATAAGGCATCACTTAACCCATTGATTTTACTAGAAAAGTATATAACTAAGGAAAAAGATGATGAAATTGTTTCCTTGTTATAGCTTCATAACAAAATTAACCATCTTCAAGTATGCTAAAAGAAATGTATCATACCGTCATAGCATCTGCCATGCCTGATTCCAACAATTCATCCCGTGCCGATGGGTTTAAGTTACCAGATACAATTTTCTTAACTTCGGTTTTAAGATTGTTTAGATCTGATTTATACTCCCGCAACTTAGCAAGAAGCACACCCTTGATGTTCGGCTGCAAACTTCTTGCCTCGAGGTCCATTTTTCGAATCTACAAATTCATTAGTTAAACCATATCAGAACCAGAGCACAGAAATAATAAAGCCAGCTTTCCAATGGAGAAGAAAAAGAAGTACCAAAGCTTCAGCTTCATCAATCCCAGTTTTTATTTCAGAAACTTTTTGTTTCTTTTGCTCTGCAAACAAACAGAAAATGGTAAATAATGTCATGGAATATGCATTTCTCCAAAATAAATCATAAGATTCAATACTTCCTCCATGCTGTTAAAAGCTTTCAATAGTTTGACATTCCTATAGTTATTACTAATGAATTAAGAGACTCTTTCATAAATGTGTTAAAATCCGTAAGAACTTATAGAGCCAAATACCTGTTGGCATACCAAATGTGTATTAGAATTCATTTTATTCTATGATGCATACTTTAGAATGCATCCCCCACCCATTCACTGACAAAAAGATGCGGCAACAAATATAAAAGGGAGAAAAACAAGTTCTGAAATAATACAGTACAAAGAAACAGAAGTGATAGCAAGGTGACTTTACATAGCTATTGCTAACCTTTATAACCTAATGTTCAAAATCCACAGAATGCAGTTTCTGCTCCAAAACAGAATTTACAACAATAGAAATGCCGAATTTGCAGATTGCAATTCTCAAACATTAGAAAGATCTTCAACATTGCCTCTCCAAAATTTACACATTCTGTTTATGAGATATTTCTAAAATGCCATATATAGAGGATACAAATAAAATCGTGTCCCCAATCACGACCAAAGAAAAATAATACAAGTTGTGTCGCCTTGGAAATCATTCAGAGAAGAAATTTTTTTGGATAGACTTTCAACCACCAGGAGAGAGCTACAGAACAGGTGGAAAGGAGCTATACACACCACAACTGAAAGGATCCTAATTCATGCTACATGCCATTAGCCAAATTCAAGCAATGTAACTGAATTCTGTAATAAAGGAGTTTCGATCATATTTAAAAAAAAAAAAAACTAAGATCTCGTAAAGTTTTAGACCATATTCTACAATAGAAAGAAGTGCCTATAAACAAAATAAGCAAAAGAACTTGACAAATTAACTCTACACACAACAATAATTCCTGCTAAATGTCATCATCCAAATTCAAGCAATGTAACTGAATTCTACAGTAAAGGAGTTTCAATCATATTTTAACAAATAAAAAACTAAGAACTCAATCTTTTGGGCTACATCCTACAATAGAAAGAAGTACCTGTATACAAAATAACCAGAAAAACCTAACAAGTTATCTAAATTTATACATTATAAAATCATAAATTCAAATTCAAATTATATCAACCACACAATAAGACTCGAATCTCTCTCTTGTTTTTTTAAAGTTAAAATCTTCCAGTACCTCCATTAAGAGCACCAGCGGCAGTACACTTTTTCGCTAGATTCGCCGAGAGCTCGCAGTATTGGCGTTCGTATCCCTCGAACACGTTGCTCATCGTCCACGACCTTCTTCACTCGGCTTCAATTCACGATCAACAAAACGAAAAGTTAAAAAAACTAAGAGAAAGTGGAAACGAAATTAAAGAAACGAAATCGGAACCCAGGGATCGCAAATCCGGCACCGAAACCCTATTCGAACGCGGAAACGTAAAGAATTGGACGATGATCGGCGAAGCGAGAAGAGTAAAGAGGCTAGAGAGAGTGAGATCGGAAGTGGCGAAGGTACCTGCGGTGGCCGGAGATGGCGTCGGAGGCTTGAGAAACCGCGGGAAATTGGGTGGAGATTGGGAAAGAGGGGAGAGGGTGCGTTTTGTTTGGGGGAATGATCAAAACGACGATAAATTAGTGGAGGAGAAATGATGAGGGTTTGTTTGTGAGACTCTGACAGTTCAATTAGTTTACTGTTCAACCAAATTTTTGTGAGTTTAGTGAGAGAAATTGAGGAGCACCCTTTTATTAGAAGTGATTCTTGACTTTTTCTTATTATTTTATTAATATATTTATTAAGTAAATAAGGTGTAAAGATTTATTATAATTTTAAGTAATTAATAATAAATATTTTTATATTAATCATACATAAAAAAATTATTTTTTATTGATTATTATTTACTTCGTCTTCATTGCAGTATTGGACTTGGATGGTGTTCATCACGTATTTTGAGACTTGAGATTCTTGACAGAAAATTTTCACTATGAAAAGATAGAAATAAAATTATTATAATTTTGAATATTCACTTAATATTGTTAGATATAGGTTGAGTTTTCTTCTTGTATTCAAAATTGTTTGTTATAATTGTAAAGTCTTTTGTATTGTGAACTAATTAAAAAATATTTTTAGTTGGATGTTTGGTAAAAAGAATTTTTTTATCGGATGATCGTGAATTTTAAAAATCAATAAATTTTGTTTGGTAGGTGAAAAACATTTTTTATAAAGATTTATTTATTTTTTATACATAAAGAGACAATATGTTATTTTATTAAAAAAATAATTCGTTATTATATAATTCCACTTCGAGGAATTTTTTTTTTAACTAGACTAAAATTATTTTTAGAAAACATTTTATACAAATTATTTTAAAAAATAAAAATTGTACTTAGAATCATGATTTCTAAAAATAGTGAAATTATAAAGATATGATTCTTATTTCATTTGTTTGATAAAAATATAATTAGAAATAAAATATTCAAAATCGAATTGATTTAAAAAAAATAAAAATTGATTAAAAAAATTGAAAATCGATTAAAACGATTTGTTTTTAGATTATTTTAAATTTTTTTGTTTGAACCGCGTGATTCGGTTCGGTTTGCTCTTTAATATTTCAAAATTAAATCAAATTAAATCGCAATATCTTATTAAATAATATTATATTTATTTTAATTTTATTTTGTAAAGAAAACCTAATGTTGTCATAGAGTTCTTTACTTGAAAACTCTATTACTTTGACTTCATTATCTTATCATCAACCTTTATTCCAATCCATCTTCTTCACCACACATTTTCACTTTCTATCTAATCATTTTTTTTTATCTCAGGCGGTAAGTTTTTTTTATTTGCTTCACTATTTACTATGTTTCCTTTATTATTCGTTCCTCTTTCATTTTTTATATTTTGATTTTAATTCCACATCAATTTGTCTTATGATTCATTTTCGATTTTCATTGAATAAATGTTCTATTGTTTCTCGATTTCATTTTAGGGTTCAGGGTTTTCATTTCAATTAATTTCATTTTCACTAAAGTTGTTTTTATTTTATTTTGTTTTGTTTCTTGGTTTTAGAGTGTTTAGGGTTCTCATTTCAATAAATTTCGTTTTTACTAGGGTTATTTTTATTTTATTTTATGTTTTCTAGTTTTGTAGAGTTAAGATTGTTTTTAGTAATCTTCATTGGTTGCAACTTCCATTTTGTTAAACGCATCTTAGTGTCCCTTCACTTTAAAAAAAAAAAAGTTCATTACTCTAATTTTATTTTGTTCTAACCTAATTGAGCACCTAGTTGTGGGTCAAGTTCAGGGTTTCAAAGGTGTTAGAGTCTTTCGCAGGATGGTGCATGGATCATTGGTCCTGCTCCTTATATGTTGGATAACTGAATTGTGATTATATGTTTAACAATCTAATTTTTACTAATGAGAGAGATAATTATTTAGTTAACTGTTTAATTTTCAACATACTTTTATAATATGTATTTTGTAATTGTTTTTGTATTTCTGGTACTAATTCTTATTAATATATTTGTCTTTGCTAAGTACAGAGCATGTCACACGAAGAAAACATCTTGATGGTATATCTATCTATCAATTTAAAATTCATATTAAAGCATCAAATTGTCTCATTGATTCATTGAATAGAATGCATTATTTTTTTTAGTTGAATCTCATTTTGTACTCATGTTGAAACTATATTTTTCTATCTATGTTGTAGGCTGAAAACAATCAAAGTACTCAATCTGATAAGGCTTCAAATGAACCAACAAATATGGAGGAACAACAAGATTTGAATAAAGAGGGATGCTCTAATGTTGAAAAAGAGGAAAGAAAAAGAAAAGGTGTAGAAGAATCAATATCCAATAATGATGCTGGAGATCCAGGTAAAAAGAAACATTGTAGGCCTAGATCTTGGTGTTGGGACCATTTTTCAAGAATTGAGGGAACCAATAGAGCTAAATGTAATTGGTGTAATGAAGATTATGCTGCAGATTCTCATAAAAATGGTACGAGTAATATTATAAACCATTTGTTGAATAAATGTAAAAAGTTTCCCAAAGAAGAGCTTTCTCAACAAAACCTTGTATTTAAACAAGTGAAAAAAGAAGATGGGAATGGAACTGGAAATGTTCTTACTAGTGTTCATTTTAATGTTGATGCATGTAGACAAGCCCTAGCTAGGATGATAATTGTGGATGAATTACCTTTTAAGTTCGTTGATGGAGAAGGATTTCGTTCTTTTATGAGTATCTTACAGCCTAGATTCCCAATTCCTGAGAGAATTTCAGTTGTTAGGGATTGTTGGAATCTTTACCTTATTGAAAAAAGTAAGTTGAAAAGTATATTTAGTCATTCAAATCAAGGTGTAAGTCTCACAACTGATTGTTGGACTTCAGTGCAAAATATAAGTTATTTATGTCTTACTGCACATTTCATTGATGACAATTGGAAGTTGCATAAAAGGATTTTAAATTTTTGTCCAATTAAAAATTACAAGGGAGAAACAATTGGTAGAAAAATTGAGAAGTGTTTGGAAGGATGGTTAATAAGTAAAGTTTTCACTATCACAGTTGATAATACTAGTTCAAATGATGTTGCAATATCTTATTTGAAAAGTCGAATGGAGGATTGGAATACACATCCATTAAAAGGAAAACACATGCATGTTAGATGTTGTGCTCATATTTTAAATCTTGTAGTAAATGATGGGTTAAAAGAGTACCATTCTTCAATCAGCAAAATTAGAAATGCAGTTAAATATGTTCGTGCATCACTTGGTCACATGGAGAGGTTTAAAATTTGTATTAAGGAAGCTAGGATAACAGAAAATTCTAGTGTGCAGTTAGATGTTTCCACTAGATGGAACTCAACCTACTTAATGCTTGAAAGTGCATTAAAATATCAGAAGGCATTTAAAAGGTTGGGTGAGAAGTGTGTTGAATATGTCATGATTTCTAGAGGTGTTCCAAGTAATGAAGATTGGGATAATGCAAGATGCTTTGTTAAATTTTTGAAAATATTTTTTGATGTCACTCAGAAAGTATCAGGGGCAAACTTTGTAACTTCTTCTCAATATTTTAATGAACATTGTATGATATTACTTGCATTTAAGAAATGGATAGGTAGTTCTGACAAATTGCTTGGAGGCATGGCTGAAAAAATGAAAGTTAAGTATGATAAGTATTGGGGAAATATTAAACAAATCAATATATTGATATTTGTTGCTGTGGTACTTGATCCTTGTAGTAAGTTTCAATTTGTACAGTGGGGTTTAAGCAAGTTTTATGAGAAGGATGATGCTGAATTTTTGTGTGGAAAGATAAAGGAGGCATTATACAATTTGTTTGAAGTGTATAGTTTTAATGTTAGTCATGGGCAGCAAGTTGAAAATTGTTCACATCCTTATGAAATGGAATTAGAAGAACTTGAACCACCTGAATTGTCAATTGCTATGGAATTTGAGAAAGATATGAATCTAAATAAAAATTTGAATAAAAATGAAGTAGATTTGTATCTTATGGAGAGATTGGAGAAAAAAACTAGTAATTCTTTTGACATCTTGATGTGGTGGAAAGTGAACTCTACCAAATATCCTATTCTTGCTCAAATTGCTAGAGATTTGTTGGCTATGCCTGTATCTACTATGGCTTCGGAAACCGCTTTTAGCACGGGAGGTAGAGTGCTTAATTGTTATAGGAGCTCTCTTTCACCTAAGACTGTCGAAGCATTGATTTGTACACAAAATTGGTGTCGATCCTCTCCATGGTCAATAGAGATTGAAGAATACATGCAAGACATTGAAAGAATTGAAATGGGTATTTTCATATTCTACCTAAACTTTTTTACCTACTAATTATTTTTTATTTACTTTTTTAATTATATTGATTATTATATTTTATATGTTTCTAGAACTTGGTCCAATCTTACCACTACATGAAGAAAATTCTGATGTATGTTGAGTCTGATTAGTTGTTACACTTGAAATAAGGTATGATGATTTCTTGATAAGTTATGTTATTTTCTTATAAAAAATACTAGGAAATGTTGCAATTTGAATTTAACTAATAAAGTTTTTTTGTTTTTTACAGGTTACACTTATTGACATTTGACAATTAATCTACTTGGATTTTTTCTGTGTATTCTTGTTAGTGACTTAGTCAAATATTATATTGTTATTTTGTTGGTGTTAAGTTAAAACAATATATGATTTGATTTCAATTTTTAATAGCATCTTTGATATATGTAAAGTTGTTAAGAAAAATAAATAAATTTAAGTATTAAAATAACAATTTTAAGGATTTTTATACTAATAAAATCATGTGACCGTAAAAAATTTACACTTATTCTATTTCATGTAATATTATTATTTTTGGTTCTCAAATCCTTTATCTACCGTGAGAAATATTTACCTAAATATAATTATTATAACCTACTTTTTAATTTTTGAATTTTATTTTTCTACTAAAATCATTTATAAACTAATACTGTAACCATATAAAATTTAGTCAATATTATATTTTAATTAGTTTATTATTTAATATATTTTTCAACTTTTAAGTAACATATTTAATATAATTATATTTTAATTTAAAAAGATAAAAATAGTCAATTATTAATAAAAGACAAGATAAAATTAGAAATTAAAAAAACCGCAAAAATCGATTCAAACTAAACCACTAAAATTGATTTGGATTGATTTAGATTTTTTTTATTTTAAACCGAACTACAAAATAATTTTTATATTTGGTTTGAATGTATTTTTAGCGAAAAATTGAACCAAATCACACCACAAACACCCTTATCTAGAAATATATTTACGAAATCAAGAAATAATGTTTTACTTTTATGAAATTTTTAATTGATTAAATAATTTAATTAGAGTAACATGATATTCTTTTAGTAAAATATTTATTTTAACTAAGAAACTTATATTTTCCCATTTTTAAAATGTAAAACATAAAAAAAAAAAGTCAATTTTAATTAGCTTCCCTAAAGTTATTAAGTTCACTCTTACATTTTATTTGAATAATTAATTTATTATTATATGTTATTTGAATAAAAATATCTGAGTGTATATTTAAAATTTGAATGATACCTACGATATTTTTTATTTTTTATTTTGAAAATTGTCATATAGAGAGAATATGGTAAAATAGTTATGTGACCACAAAAAAGAAGAAATGTGAAAGTAAAAATTGAAAATGTGAGAGAAAATATTTATATGATTAAATTTCTAATAACAAGAATCTCATAATATAATTATTGATGTTATTATTCTAATAGAAGACATTGAAAAACAAAAAGAGAAGAGAAATTCTAAAAGAGATATTCTTAAGATAAAAATAATGTTAGATAGTTTGTACATTAGAAAAATTGATCAATAAAGTCTATTCATCACACTCCATTTTCTGATGATATCATTTGTTGTATATTATTTCTGATAACATTTTAAGGTTAAGATTTCTTTTATTTTTTTCTTCCCTTAATCATTTACATGAGAATTGAAATTTAAGAGAAAAATTATAGAGAATATGATCTTTTTTTTTCTTTCAAAAGATCATTCATTTGTTTTTTCATTTAAAAAAAATCAACTAATAAAAAATTGTTGTTTCTCATATTAGGTAAATATCATTTAAATTTATGGATATATATATATATATTTAAAATTTCATTTTAAAATATATTTTCCTCAATGGTTAATATAATATACATACTTTTTAATATTTTTTAATAATATTTTTAGAAAATATAAAAACAAACAAATATTTCCATCACTTCAGTATAATAAGAAAATATTAAGAAAAATTATGAAAATACAAAATAAAATGGTCCAACATTTTAATTAAATATACTCAAAATGAAGAGGATAATTTACTATGTTCTTGTAAACGAAACACAAAAAATAGAATAAAAATTAAAAAAAAAAATCTGGAACATAATTATAAAATTTTTGTATAATAATTAATAAATGAGATATAATAGTGGATCTATTTATGATGAATCCCATACATCAAAATGAATCAAGTCAAAAGGTGCATGAGAGGTAGAAATACTTTTGGTAAAAGGTAAAGTAGTAAATTTTGTAATTTTACAACCACAACAATCATAAATATTACTGGTTTAGTGGAGACTAAGTAATTTAACCTAGAGGAAGAGACACATCCAAAGCGAGAATGTCATAAATAAAAGACTAGATGATGTTGAATTTAAATGAAAAGATGATAAATCAATAGTGGATGCTGGGAGTTGAAACTTTCAATTCATCCAACATATAAAGTCTCCTGTTTACGGCCTGTCCTAATTAGTCTCCTCAATCTTAGTCTCCTAGATTGAGGATCTACACATAACAATTAGTGGAAGAAAACAAAACTGAATAGTCAAAGTCGCATAATTGAGAAATAAAGACAAGATTCAAAGTGAGATTATGATCTAATACTTACTAATGACATTGAGGAGCTATTAGTAGTCATAATAGTTATAGTTGAGACATGGTGTCCTAATTGTTGATTTTTAAGTTATTTACCTCTCAACTTTCCAACTCTGCTGCATCTTAAGGTTGAGTAAGAGTTCCATTAACATAATTGCACATTTTGTTCCCTTTCAAAAAAAAATTTCATCATGTAACTCTAATAAGAACAATTTTGTCCACTCAATTGAACACCAATGAAATGTAAATATCCTTCTTTTTACTAGTCATATTTAATTATATAGCAGAATAATAAAAAAAATAATATAACTAAAACAAATTACTAAATTATCGTACCAAATTGCATAAATAACAAAACTTGACATGAAAAAATTGGGTTGAATTACAAATAGTATTAAGACATATTATAAAAACTCTAATAACAAATTAAGGTCTAAATACCATGATAATATAAGAATAAGAAGAGAAGAGATATGAAAATTATCATGATAATTTGAATTTCTAAGATATTAAATCAAATGACATAATTATAACGTGAATTGACTCTCTAAGTTACTAATCACGATATAATCTCATGCTATAAAAATCATAATCCAAAGAAATTTTTTTTGAAAATCTCTTCTATATAACAACTATATAAAGCTAACATCATAACAGATACATCAAAGAAATAAATATTTTCTTTCTTAAATCTTTTTATCATATTAATTTTTCGAGAGTAAAAAATAATGTATAAATAAAACTAAAAATATATCAATTTAAAAAAATAATATTTTATTTCTCAAATCTCTATTATATCAATTTTTTTAAGATTAAAAAATTAAAATAGAAATAAGATCGATAACATATTACTTAATAAAAATACACAAACATATTTTTATCTTATTTATATATTTTTATCTTATTATTTATATAAAAAGGCAATAAAAAAATACATAAACACATAAAAAATATTTTAAAACAATCCTTATAATATCTCAACATTTGAAATAAAAAATTAATAAATTTTTTCATAACATTCATCTTTTACTTTTTTTTTTTAATTAATATAATATTCATATTATTTATTAAATAAAAACTAGTATAAGTATAAATTTTTTCAATAAATTTAAAAAAAATATAGATAAAAATAAAAAGAGTCTTAAACTATATTTTGAACATAAAAAAAATTGTGTAATGCAATTAATAAAATATAAATTCTCAAAATAAAACTACAAATTAAATTATATTAGGTTATTATTATTATTTTTTTATATTATTATTATTATTAAAAAATTAAAAAGTTAATTACTAACATAGCAAGTATCATAACAAATAAACAAGTAAATTTTCACGTGCAAGCATTAATTACTTTCTTGAGTTAAACGCCATGACAAGATGGAAAAATAAACAAAATACATTAAAAAAAGAAAGAAAACCAACCATAAAGAAAGAAACGAGGTAACTGCACGTGTCCGTTGGCTTTCAATTCAAGAGTGACACCAAGCACACATGGTTGCGTTCAGCGATTTCCTATTACTTTCATTCTTCTGTCTTTACCACCACCTAACTGCATACGCTTCTCTCTTTTCATTGCCTGGTTCTCTCTGTCTCTCTCTTTCTTTCTTTAACTCTTTAGTTCTCTATTATTTCTCTTACTTAGGTGTATGCATATGATCGTTGTTTGATAAAATGGACAGAGAATATACCAAATTTGCTTGCTCCACTTTGAATTCTCGAAGCAATAGCGTTTTTGGGTCGTTCTTGTTTTTACTTTTTACAATTAAATAATGGTGAATTATGTTTGTGAGTTTGTATGTACATGGAATATAATAGTAGCATTAGAAATGAAGCAGTAGTGGATGATATTCTAGTTTTTGAAATTGAAGCTACTGCAATTCATGCATTCTGAAATAGCATTCACTGGAATCTAAACTACTTGGGAAGAAAAATAGAGGTATTGGATGAAATGGAATACACTTAATTAGATTCTGTTCCACTTTTTTAGTTGTACAATGTTGACAACAGGTTTTTAAACCTAGGACCAGATGCAAACTGCTCAAACCCTTCTCTGCTAAGTTGACTCTGGTGGGTTAAATTCTATTCCACTTCATACTATCTCAAATGATTCAAAGAATGGCAACTAATGTTATTCCATGTTGTCTTCCTGTCAATCCAAAAATAGTCCAAAAGTCTTCCGACCACATTGCTGCCAGACCTGTCCCTGTTGTTTTTCCCAAAACTTAATAGGGTGGTCTAATGGACGAGAGGCTCTTACCTCAAGTAGATGTGCACAGGTTTATACCTACTAGACTTTCCAGGATTTGAACCCATGACTTCCAATTCATAAAGGAAATCATTTTACCATTGTGCCAAGGCTCGGTCCTGCTTTTCCCAAAACTTCTTTACTGAACAATTTCATTCAGTGATCGCAGGATATGCTCAAGGCTTGCAAACAATGTTTCGAGAGTTTACTTTCAAATGTTTGGATATAGTGGGTATTGCAAAACCAGTTTGCAGTCTGTTTTGAATTTACTAAAACACATAATATACATTAGGAGGGGTTTGTGAATCTCTTTCCTTTCAAGGATGAATGGCTAAGGAGAAAGTTACAATTACAAAGTAAAAAATAACACTGTCCAAAACCCGTGTACCCATTGATAAAGAAATTGATCAGATAAATGAAGCAAGAAAAGAACCTGGATTTAAACTTCTCCATCATTAAGATTCAAGGAACACTAGAACCCGTGAAGTGTAAAATATACCATTAAAGTTTTCTGTTTAGAGGAAATACAATATAGACACCAGAAACGCGAGGAAGAAATATTTTAATCCACAGTTCTTCACGAACTTTGTGTAAGACTCCATCACCTAGCTTTAATCCAACCAAGTAAAGTAGTGTACTTGAGAGTTGAATATTTTTAAGATTGAGGAATTTTCAATTACATCATGCTTATAAACTCACCTATTTGTAGGATACCATACTTGTCATTTTTACCATATGCTGGAGCTGAAGTAGTGACCTTTTTATATGATTGTTTGTTAGTTGCTATGTTGGATATCCAAATTGTCAATAGTTTGCACTTTGCACATCATATATACACTAATTACAAAGGACCCTTATGTTGATTCTGTTCCAGCTATTCATGGTATATTATTGTTGCAGATTCAACCATGAATGGATCCAATTTGTTTGATTTCTACTAGCGTACAGTGGTGTTATTGGGTGTAAAAGTCAATCTGCTGGTTTCGAACCAAGTTTCAACAATGATTCTTTCTGCCCTTTTAACTTCCGTGGGAATTAATCTTGGCCTCTGTTTGTTATTTTTCACCCTATATTCCATATTGAGAAAGCAGCCTGGTAATATCACTGTCTATGCACCACGCCTAGTTGCTGAAGGAAAAGTTAAAGAGGGTGGTCATTTTAACTTAGAAAGATTGTTACCTACTGCTGGTTGGGTGAAGCAGGCATGGGAGCCTTCCGAGGAAGATTTCTTATCAACGTCAGGCTTAGATGCTTTTGTCTTCATGCGCATATTTATCTTTAGGTAACAAAATGTTTTGATTGTTTCTAAGTTTGAAGATGTATCATGACATTTCTTACCAAACTGAAAATATTAGGTTACATAGGCTTTTGAGGTTTTAATCATTTTGATGGAAATTCCTGCATTATATGCATCAAACACCTATGTTAGGCTTAAGTTATATATATTTTTATGCATATGTAAATGTGCATAGATGATTTCTGCATAAGAAGAGGATTTTTTATATTATATTATTATTGGTTTTACAATGCTGTATATTCAATTCATTTATCTTAATTATTTTTTTTTTCACCTGATTGGCACCAAATTTTGCTGCTTGTATACTCGAATGTCTAACTATAAGTAAATTATAATGTTTTCCAGATGATACAACATATGCAACCAACTACTTTAAGTGACAGCTAGTTTTTATCCCATTGCCAAGGCAATCATTTGTTCATTACAATTTCTATCTGCACCGTTGTAAAATATGTACAACTCTTTCTATTTTCTGTGGCCTTGTTCTGTTTAATTGAAGAACTTCTTATTTGTTTCAGCTAATCCTTTTGCCTCTTTTTATGATATTGTACAGTTTGAAAGTGTTTGGTGTTGGTGGAATTATTGGCATGTTTGTTCTTCTTCCAATTAATTATGCGGGGACTCAGCTTATTGATGATTCAGATTTTCAGCACAAGTCTTTGGACTCGTTCAGTATTTCTAATGTTAATAATGGCTCAAACAGGTGAATGTAATGATCGAGATGGTCTTAACTGTTAGGAATTAGTTTTTCATGATGCAGAACAATACATATATAAAATATTAATAAGGTAGTTGCATTTTGTCCAATTGTTGACTGAGGAGTTAGTTTTTTTATGAATAGTTGGCATTTACCTTATGGTGAATGAACTGATGAAATCTAGATCTGATAACATTTTTGTCATCTTTAGGTAAATTAAATCCAAGTCTGCTCTCATTTTAGACGCACCTTCTGATTTGCATGGAACTGGATCTCGGTTCTCACAAAAAAAAGTGGAAATTGGTTTTGGAATTTTTTTTCCTCTAAATTTATCATCAACATGTAACTACTATTTTTAAAGTTTGTACATATCAAAATTTATGCAAGAAATCTTATTCATCAATACGATGTTTATGGACAACAAAACATTCTAAACAAATTACAATTTATTTCACTTTTATGTACCTTTTTGTCCAATTGTTCTTATTTATTTCACCTTGATAGCTAGATTTCAGTTTAGTTATTTCATGCATCAAATGAAATAGCCTGTCAAAGCTCCTATATTAACCAGGCATTTCATAACTGTTAGGATTTATGTAATTTCATGCATAATTTGTGGTTGCTATTTTCATTTTCAATTCTCAAAGTAAGTCGAAATAGTATAACATTCTGCATATTAAATGGCGTGCCTAAGGGTGGCGATTTCTATTTAGTTCTATAATATTGTCTTATTTGATGACGTTGGATTGTTGATGTTTTGTCGAGTTGACATCTTGTTCACTGTTTGTGGTTTATATTTTTAATAGATAACTTCATTGTCTTAAGTTCAAATCTTCATTAGATCTCTCCATTGTCTCCCATGAGTGGAACAGGAAGTTTTGACTAGATTAAGGACCCTGAATTTTCATTGTCATATATTTTCTTTGTAAAATTACGGTTTTTAAATAATCCATTTCTTCAGAGTTATTAAGTTTACTTAGTCATTTAAGGCAAAAATATTTACATGTTCATTTGGCCTTTATCCAGGTTATGGGTCCACTTTTCTGCTGCATATATTTTCACTGGAATTGTTTGCTATCTTCTTTTTTGTGTAAGTTTTATTGTTCAAGTTATCATTTATTTTCCTCTTTTATAAAGTTAGAGATATAATTTGATGTTTAATTTTAATTCTATATGCAGGAGTATTTGTACCTTTCGTCCAAAAGAATTGCCTATTTCTATTCATCCAAGCCTCAGCCGCAGCAGTTTACCTTATTAGTTAGTGGTATTCCTGTTCCACCTGGAAGTACATGTCATGATACTGTTGAGCGTTTTTTCCTGGATTATCACCCTTCTACATATCTCTCACATTCAGTGATCCGTCGAAACAACAAACTTCAAAGTCTTATTGTAAGTTTCTTTCTGGAGCTCCAACTGGTTCAATCTTTTTCTTAATAGTTGTTTAACTCTGTAAATTACTTGCATGTAATGCTTCACTTTGAAAGGAAGAGTATATGTTCCAAGTACTTGCATGTCTAGTGTGAAACATTGATATTTTACCCTGTTAAAGAGGAGTTCATTAAGAGAGAAGAATTACAATAAAGGAGGAAAATTGAAAAAAAAAAAGCTGCATGTGAGAGCAAACCAATCCTGGACAAAGAAATTCCCTGAGAAAGAGAATCTATGAGCTGAATCCCAGAGTCCAATGAAAATAGCCTATCCTTTATACATTGGTCTTTTGCTCGAACATACTTGCAAGGAGAGCAAAGTCCAAAGCACCATGTTTGATAGAATTATAGCGCGACATCTGTAAATTCTTGTATCTTGTTATCATGTTAGAATAAATAACATTTTCTGAATTTGTGGTCCAATGACTACATATTTTTAACACTTTCAACTTCCCTTTTTTTAGGTAAAATCCTACTTGTTTTGTATTGTATTGCATGTGACAAATCTATATCTTAATGTATTATCATCCTTAATGCTTTGCATAACTACCTTCAATGTAATGCTTTTTCATACTGAATACTGAAAATTAAGTATTGCAGATTAAAAGCAATTCTTGATATATTAGATAACAGCTTAAGCTTTGAAGTTGAAAAGTTCCTTGAAAGGATAAAATAACCTCCTTGCCTTATTCTTAAATTATTTCAATTGCTATTGAAATGCTGGAGATTAGATAACTTGTTCCTTTTTCTTGTGTTGTTTTACCCCATTGGTTGTTTTAATTCCAGTAAATAGCCTCTCTTTTATGAGGGAGGGGAGTGATGGTGCATTTGTGTGTGACTTAGGCATTATGTTTCTTCATGAGTGTTGAAGTTGAACTTCCAAGAAATTTATTCTTGTAACTAAAATCAGTTCTTTCTTCTAATAGTACCCTCACTTTTGACTATTAAAGTTTGTTGTTTGAAGAATGATGCAGATAAACTGTACAAAAAGCTTACCAATCTGAAACAAAAAAATGATGCTCCTAAAAGGCACACCCGTGATGGGTGTTTGGGAATTTGTGGCCGTAAAGTTGATATTGTGGATCACTATGAAAGGAGATTGGGTGATATAGAAGATAATGTGAGAATTGAACAGTCCTCGCTAGAAGCAAAGGTAAACGATCTTGTCTAGGCATTAATAACCAACATACTGGAATTGAGAAAATAACTATGTTTCCTCTTAAGTGTAAAGTTGTTTAATGTCTGGTTTGAGTTGCATGCTGTCTAATACAAACTGAAATACTTGGATTATCATTTTCATTAAACCAAATTGGGTCTCACTGCAGATTTAACCTACATTGTGGTATTAAAGATTTGGTTTTGTTCATTATTGGCAATCTGGTTAATAATGATAATTCGTGGTGAGGGAAAGCAAAATATTTGTAGAACTACACCTTCATATACCAGCTCTATTTCGAATGAGATTGGAGAAAGAAAATATGCATGAAAAGAAATTCAAATGAAATTGTTTCCAGAATTGTCAACCATTAACTATGTTCTGAACTAAAAACATTTTGATTTGTTAGATAAAAGAACATAATATGACCATTTATTACTCAACAGCAAACATAAACTACAAATATATTATCAGATTAACTAATGTAATAACGAATTTGTTAACAACAGCAGTACAGAAGTAGCTCCTTTAAACAATATGTTGATTACTAGATTGGATATCTTATAATTTTGTGTTGTGCTCATGGATATTCTTTCCTACAATAGATATTATTTGTTAATCGTTAGGTTTTTATGGTTCTTTTGGTGATGTGTAATATATCCTCTTATTCTGTACTCACTTTCAACTTAAAGGAAGTTCGAGCTGCCTTTGTCTCATTTAAGACACGATTTGGTGCTGCAATAGCTTTACGCATTCAAGAAAGTGTCAATCCCACGGAATGGGTTACTGAGAAAGCTCCTGAGCCTCGTGATGTTTATTGGCCTTTCTTTACCGTTTCATTCCTTAAAAGATGGATCAGCAAGGTGGTAGTTTTTGTTGCGTGTACTTCTATTACAATTCTGTTTTTGATCCCAGTTGCAATAGTACAAGGTCTTACCCATCTTGATCAATTGGAGACGTGGTTCCCTTTTTTGAAAGACATACTAAGACTGTAAGTGGGGAATCTTACCTTAATTTATCTTTCTCTATAAGCACACACATTGGATGATTGGAGTCATAATATAATACAATACACGTGCATGCAGTTCCTTCTCTATTTCATTGAAATATTAGGTTATAGGTCATTTGATTTAGCAATATAAAACATGTGTTTCCAGCTTTTGAAATTTGGTTTAATAATACAATAGTTACTTTACCGAATTCCTTTGTAATTTTAAACAGACCCATATTTTTATTACTCAGTTTAGTTATTTTATCTCATAGTTTGCATTCTTATTCTAACATATTTTCATCTTTCATCTCTGATATCTCAGTTGTTTGTTATGAAGAAGGACTAGTTATATGTTAGTAGCCAATGTTCCTTTTATTTTCTCGGGCCTTTTTTCTTGAATTAATTTTTTGTATTTTTGCATTTTCTTAGCAATCTCCATTTAGTAGCTCTCTGTTCCTTTCCTGCTTTTCCAGAGTGAGAAATTAATTAAATGCATGCTGGCTAACAGTTCGTTTCCTTTGCATATAACAATTTCAGTCAAATATTAAGCATAAATATATATGGTTTTAGTTCAGAAAAGATTGCTATCTCTGGTGATGTTAAGCAACATATTAAGCTTGATGCAGAATGCCTGCTGTGATTTCTGAGGGTATTTCAATTATTGTGTAGAAAGCTTTATAGAATCAAATCTATGTCTTTTTGAATTGAGATCATGTGACAGTTGTGGGGCAAGTAACGAGTTGTTTGGGGGGTTTTGTGGATCTTTTGATCTGCTTTATAGAATCAAAATCCGTGTGTTTTTTTAATTGAGATCATGTGACAGTTGCTTGGGTACTGAATTTTTCTTTTTTTGGGGGTGGGGGGGTTGTGGTTGTGGATGTTTGGTCTGTCTTCTTAACTAGGAAGGCTTATCCTTCCACTCACTGTGGATATTGTTTGAAAAAAGGATTGTTAGTAGTTATAGAAACATTCTCTCTTTGCTGCTCTGTGATGTACTTACCTTGAGCTCATGAGAATTCATTCGAGTGTTTATTAGTCTATCCTCTTTGTGGGTCCTTTTTCCAGTTCTATTTCTTTGCTTCTTCATCTCATATGCAGAGTATTGGAGAGCTCTCTCTTGTGCTGATGCTCTTTTCTTTTTTAGTGATTTCTCTTCCTAGTTTCTCTGTTTAAGGATGATTTGTGGTTCTGCCACTTCTTTCCCCTTCCAATGAAGACTTCTTGAAATATACTCGGGCAAACACATCCTCATATTTTCTCAAATTATACTCACATCCCTTGTTTTTCTCACCATTACAATGGCCTCCCTTATAAGGGCGAGTAAGATCAATGTTCTTAATAGTTAAGGAGTGTTTAGTTAAGGAGTGTATGTGTAATGTAAAAAGGGGTGACAATGCAATGTTTTTAAAACAAAGGGGAGGTTTGTATAGAATTTAAAAAAATTGGGGTGCTAGTGTAATTTACTATAAATATTTTGTTTTTAATATTATATAACCTAACACAACATGCAAAATCAAAATTCCATTCTAGTAATAATTTCAAAGCTAAAATAGTGTCCTCGAACATTTTTTTCTTATTTCTCCTAATATAAAGATGTTGAGATAAATGATAAAGAGGCATAGGCTGAATCCTTGTGTAAACCACATGGTTATACATATATAAATATAAGAAAATACAAAGAGATGGATCTAAGCCCACTACATTTAATACTCCGCCTCAAGTTGGTGTATATAAATCATATATACTAAGCTTGTTACAAATATAATAAATTCTAGGTTCCCGTAATGAATTGGTGAAAACATCTCCCAACTTCTCTGGTGCTCCATTGGGTCAGGAGTCATGTTATGTTGATGTTGTGACTTGCATATATCCTTTCTACATGTCCCAATTGACCACATTTGTGGCATTTCACATCTAGTTTTTGTTACAATAGGGACAAGGTGAAACACCAACATACAAACATGATTTTGTCTTTGCCTTCTTCATTTTTCTTTTCTTTTGATTTTTTATCTGCACCATGGTGGGATTTTGAACAATAGACCCAACAAATCTTGACAAAATAGGCTCTAGTACTATATGAGAAATTGGAAGAGGTGCTTAACTCAATCTTATAATAAATCAACTTGTGAGATTACACCTAATTTATATACTATAATTTTCTCTTGTTAGAATAGGTGAATTTAGAATAGGTTTTTCTATGTACCTATTTATATCTACTCTAGATATACCCTTGCTTGTTCATCACTCTTCCTTCATTGATTGTAAATCAGATTTCTGTATAAAATAAACTAAGGAGAGGCTGTTCATAATTAGCTCTATTCTGCCTAATTTTATTTCAAGTGGCCTTATTTCTAGTCGATGTGAAATTTTTAACACTAGCCATTGTAGTTTGAGAGCCCAAGGTCTTATAAGGTTCATACTAGAATCCTATATTTCCAATGTGGGACTCTCATACCTTGTAATTGGATCCTAACACACATACACATATACAAGACATTACATTTGAAATTTAGATACAAAAGTAACATACACTAAATAGGTTAATTGTATTTTATAAGGAGTGTGAAGCTAGGAATCATACATTTAATGACATTATATGCATTGCTAGCTACTTGTTTGTTTAAGGCAAACGTGGTATAAGATTTGGGGAATTTGACTGGTTAGTTGAAAGGAAAAGAAGGAAAAAAGGGAAGAATTACATGCTTCCTTTGTTTGGTTTTATAAATTCGGAAAATGTTAGGAGATAAAATATCATGGGCTTGCATTTAATAGCTTAAATTTTTCATTAAAATGATTATTGATTTGTTATCATCTTTGTGACATTGGTTGATGACTTTGAACCATGTCATTCCTGTTCTCATAAAGGAAATTAAACTTCACCAAATTATTTGTATAACCTTGGGTAGATGCTTACCTTGAGAATTGGTTCATTTATCTTTTCTTTCATACTTTATCCTATAATCCTATTTAGAAATCCTTAATACCCAAGATATGTGCAGAAATCTGCATCATATGATTTTCTAGGAATGCATGATTTTCTTTTCCTTTCTTGAAAAATTAACTTTGTGATTGTGTGACAGAGTATTGTTTTATTTTATCTCTAGCAATTTCAGTGTTGTGGATTTTCTACTGAATTTTCCCAATATTTGTTTTCAGGTCAGTTGTTAGCCAAGTTATAACAGGATACCTTCCCAGTTTGATTCTTCAGCTGTTTCTGTCATTTGTTCCACCTACTATGATTATGCTTTCATCCATGCAAGGATACATTTCATGGAGTCAAATACAAAAAAGTGCATGCACTAAAGTATTATGGTTTACCATTTGGAACATATTCTTTGCAAATGTACTATCAGGGTCAGCTCTCTATCGAGTGAATATCTTTCTTGAGCCAAAAGAGATTCCCAGAATACTAGCGGAAGCTGTACCATCCCAGGTGAGAAAAGTTATTAATTGTCATCCCCATGAGACAATTGCATGAATTTTGCAAAGTTAGCCAATATTATATAAAGGGAGATTGATTTATATATGGTTTTGTTTCTTATGTTGATTTCATTTTATGTTTTTATATTTGCCTATACCTAAAAGCCTATCTTTAATAATAATGTGTCATGTAATTTCTGTATGCACCGTATAGGATATTGACACCTTTGTAAGGTATAACAGATAAATCATTTTTATCATAATTTTCAGTTTGATGGTTGAGACCTGAAAGTTTTTCTAAGAAATGCAAATCTGTAGTTTTATACACCATGTAGCTTGTTGTATCTGGCTGTTTAATCCGGTTGTCCTTGAACTTTGACACTTTTTAAAACAGGTTTTTAATAAGGTATTTCAAAATGGAGGAATCCAGTGATGCTGAAGTTTTAGGGATTAGAAGGAAATGAGAAAAAAAGAACACATAAAACTGACTGTTTGACCCTTTAATCCTATTTGTAGTAATAATAGATCATGTTCAAGTACAGTACAAGACCTACACTTGATACAGTATAATATTTAACACACCACTTCAACCTTAGCTTGATAAAAATAAACACTTATCATAATAATACAACTTATAACATAAAGGACTCCACAAACCATGAATTCCCAAATAAGACTTGAAACACAATACTGAAGAATAAGGCACCCCCTTGGCCATTGAGAGACAACACAACGATCATGTAGACAAACAAAGTGATGCACAACCTATAAAGTGTTACTGTGAAAGAGTAACAACAGTAAAGAGACTGGAACCACAAGATTGTAGATGCGGATAGAAGCTGATGGTTAGAGGAAGAACATGTTGAGGGAATACTTCCATAGTGACATGTCAAAGTGTTCTTTAATTAATGATATGATATGAGGAAAGCTTCACATGCTATGACCTTTTGGGGTTGATTTGCTATTCTATTCTTGAGATGATTTCTCTTTTGTACCTGGCGTACTTGTATAGTTCATTAACATAGTATTGATGAAGCATTGAGACCAGCTTCCTTGTTGTTAGATAGACTTGTGAAAGGGAGAAAATATATATTCTCTATTGAATTGAATGATCAATTATAATTGTTGGAGTCACACATATCCTTGACGGAAGGGGGTGTATTAGACATTTCACATTGAGTAAAGATGTGTCCTAATTATAGTATATAAGTGAGGAGTAATCTTCACCTTATAAGTCAGTTTTGTAGAGTCAAATTAGACCCATATTCACTTGGTTTTGTAGAGTTGAGTTAGACCCATATTCACTTGGTTTTGTAGAGTTGAGTTAGACCCATATTCACTTGGTTTTGTAGAGTTGAGTTAGACCCATATTCACTTGGTTTTGTAGAGTTGAGTTAGATCCATATTCACTTGGTTTTATAGAGTTGAGTTAGATCTATATTCACTTTCTAAGAATAATCAATGTTCATTTTCTAATATATATTTTATTTCTAAAAGTAGTTTTACATGAGGTCACATATTTTATGATATTTATAAGATATTATTCCACAAATTTGAGGACAAGTTCGTTCTTTAATATTTTATATATTTGGTGCAGGCATCCTTCTTCATAGCATATGTTGTGACTTCTGGATGGACCACCATAGCATCAGAACTCTTTCGATTAACTACACTTATTTCCAATTTTATAAGCAGAACATTTTGTAGAAACAGCAATGATGATTTTGATCCTCCTTCAATACCTTACCATAGTGAAATTCCTAGGATTCGTCTCTTTGGTCTTCTTGGTGTAACATACTTCATCCTTGCTCCTCTGATACTGCCATTTCTCTTGATCTACTTTTGTTTGGGATACATCATTTTCCGCAACCAGGTTTGCAAATTGCTTCTTCCCCTTCAGAGTACATGCATTTTTGTTCCTTTTTTAAGTGTAATATGCAATTATATGATTTATTTCTAAGACAAGCGGAAATCAGATTACCTGTTTGTGAAAGTCCATGCTGGGAATACCCCACTTAAAAATGAAAAAAGAAAAAAATGATATTATAATGATTGATTTGTTAATATGTGTGTTTAAATCCTGTTGTAGTAACTCAACATTTTTTACTACTTTTGGGAAGGGGGTGAGGGAAAAGTTTAAATAGAACATCTTGGACTTGTACATGATTGATTGCATAATTAAAGGGCTAAATATGTTTTTGGTCCTTGTATTTGTCTTGAAAATTGTTTTTATCCTAATATTTTTAGAAGAATCAATCCTCGAATTTTTAAAAATATATGATTTCAATCATTTTATCAACTTTATAACAATAACTAAATGTTACTAAATATTATATTTAGGTATAAATAATAACTAAAATCATATTTAATCCTTTTTATCAACTCTTTTAAAATAAAAAATCATCATTAAATATTAAATTTAGGTATAAAAAAAAGACTAAAATTATATATTTTTAAAAGTTGTAGAACTAATTGACCCCTTTAAAAATATATGAACTAAAAATAATTTTTGAAACAAATACAGGTACCAAAAACATATTTTACCCTTAAATAAATGGTTAATTTACTCTTTTGCGGTTGAAAAAACAGTCCAAGAATTGAGGTAGGGTTTAGGTTCTGACATAAGCCTTTTGAAATAAAAGACTTTGAAATCATGTTAAATTTTATCTTAAAACTAATATAATTGATATTAAGTGAAGTTATCCAATAGATATATAAATCACAAGAATTGAGGTTAATAATGTGAGACTTCCCAACAAAGAGTTCTCTCAGTTGTGTTTTTAACCAACCATCTTATTTACAATTTTCCGTACCCTCAATAGAGGGAGGAAAATTTGGTGATCATATTGCCATTTGATGCTTATAGTTTCGCCCATAAAATCAAAACAATTTAAATTTGTATTACACTCTGATTTATATGACTTTAGAGGTGTGAAAGGGTCAGTTGATGGCCATTTTGGAAGCAGGACTACATGGTGTCATGAACAAATGGTAAATATTTTTTATATGTAACTCTAGTGATATCTTAAATATCTTTTGGTGACAGATGTTGAAAGTTTATGTGCCAAAGTTTGAGACTGGAGGAGAGTTTTGGCCTACAGTGCACAACTCCACAATTTTTTCCTTGATATTGATGCATATAATAGGCATTGGTATTTTTGGTTTGAAGAAGCTTCCTCTTGCATCCATATTGACTCTTCCTCTTCCAATTCTCACACTTCTATTCAATGAGTATTGCCAGAAACGGTTCTTCCCTATATTCAAGGATTATCCTGCTGAGGTATGTTAATGATTGATGATTAATGATAATTTATCTGATTCTCAATGATGATATTGTAACCAATATGCATTCCAAATACAATAAATTGTTGTGATTATTATATGTTATATGCATTGTACATGGAGAGACATTACCAGAAGCTAGTTACAGATGCTTTTGATCTCACTGATAAACATTTGCTTCGTATGATTGTGATGCTTAGAGCTCATGTTGAAATGTAGTTCTATTGGGAAAATATTTTTTGCTATTTAGTTGTGAACTTGGGTTTATGTTAGGTAAATCCCGTTAGTAATTTAGTTATACCACGCTAGTTAGCTACCGATTAGTAGTTTGTTACAATATTTCAGTTATGTAAGTAGGTTAAAATAATTTGATTAAGACATGTTACCTATATATATATATATGAAGGGTGGTTGAGAGATAAGTCTATCTTATCCTTTGGGAAAGGATTAGACTCTTAGAGAGTGGGGAGAGATGGGAAAAGAGAGAAAAGATAGTGAAGAAAAGATCTGTAATTCTATTTCTTAATTAAAATAGTACAAGTATGTACTATTTATAGAGAACTTAGAAAACTCCTAACTATCCTAGTTATAATTATAGAGAACTTCTTAACTACTCTAGTAATAGTTATAAATAGCTCAACTACTTAACTAATAAGTATAGGGAATTCAACTACTCTAGTAATAATTCCAACAAATAATAAATAAAACTCTTTGTAATTCAACAATCCCCCTCAAGCTGGTGATGAATATCAATCATTTCCAATTTGCATGTAAAATTATGAACCCTTCTCAAGGAAGTCCCTTTGTAAACAAGTTTGCAAGCTGAAATCCTAATAGGATGGAGGAATTTGATGAAGTGGTGGTCAATCTCTGTATACTTAGTCTTATCATGCTAGACAGGATTATGAGCAATAATAGCTGATTTATGATCACAAAAGAGAGTCATAGGTTCTTTATATTTCACTTTAAGATTATTAAAATTAATTTTCAACCATAATTCACACACCCCCTATGCCATAATTCGAAACTCAGTCTCAACACTAGACTTTGCAACCACATTTTGTTTTTTACTTTTTTGAGTCATTAAGTGGGATTTCCATGTAGAATTTTTCCTCTAGATTCCCATGTAGAAATTTTTTTACATTAAACTATTGCAGTTCCTAACCAAAATATGCAACCAATGAGAGAATGATCTTGATTGTATTCATCTTTGCTACAAGAGCAAACGTTTCTTAATAATTAACGCCATAGGTTTGAGTATGTCCTTTTGTCACTAATCTTACTTTGTAGCAATTCAATGTGTCATAAGACTGATATTTCACAATGTAGATTCATCTACATCCTACAACCTTCTTATCTTGTAGCATATCAACAATCTTCCAAGTGTAATTTTTTTTTAAGGTACTCATCTCTTCATTCATGTTTGAACTCAATTTTTATCTTTTAATGTCTCTTGAACTAATGTAGGGATGTTCTCTAAATCAATAGTAGAGAGAAAACTTTAGTACTACATAGAAAGGTGTTTAGTGGATACAAATTGAGAAATAAGATACTTGGTATAAGGCTGTTTTCCTTTTCTCAAGACAATAGGAAAGTCATTTTGGTTAGGCTCAATATTATTTTATAAAGAATTTTCTAAAGATTTGAAATGATAAACACTTACCTCTAGATTAGATGATTGGAAATGTTTTTGGACTAGGTTAGGTTTAGTCTATTTCCTATGATATTGAATATGTATGATATTGAATATGAAAGAGACCTTCTAGATGATTAATATTTGGTGTTGATTCTAACTCAAAAATACTAATGTCCTCATTAGGAGCACCCTCAGAAATTTCCTTGCAAGATGAACTAGGGTCAACATTAATATGGGAAGATGAACTAAGGTTAAGGTTAGCATCAATATGGGAAGATGAGCTAGGGTCAACATCAATATGGGAAGATGATCTAGAGTTAACACCAATATGGAAAGATGAAGATTCTTTTTCCTGCACCAAAGAGACAAAGGATGACTAAATTGATTCAAAAGACTCAATTGAGGACATTCATAGAAAGATGTGAATTCATAAAAGGATACATAGACGTATAAATCTTCCTACTTGGAGGATAAGAACAATGATATCCCTTTTTATCAAACATATAACCAATGAATATGTACTTATCAACTCTAGGATCTAATTTTCCATGGAACTGACTATGAACATGGACAAATGTAGTACATCCAAAAACAAGACTAGGGAAGTTGGATAACAAAGGAATAGATGGAAAGAAAGAGGATATAAATTTAACAAGACTTAAACCATAAAGAATACAAGAGGGTAAATGATTAATGAGGTAGACAATATAAAGGACTATCTTTCCCCAATAAGACTTAGGGACAAGCATTTGGAAGAGAAAAGTTCTAGCAATTTCAAGGAGGTGCTTGCTTTGTTTTTTGGCAATCCCATTTTGTTGTGGTGTATTTACACATGTGAGCTCATGACTAGTACCATTTTAGGAGAGAAACTTAGCCATGTCGTGATTTTCATATTCTCTCCTATTATTAGAATGCTACCATTTTATAAATTCTTCAAATTTTATATATATCATACAAAAAAATTTATAAATAATAGAAAATTATCAAATTTTCTTTTATGAGAAAAATCTATGTGATGCAAGTGTAATCATCAATCAATGTGATAAATCATTTAACCCTAGATATACTAGTATTAGATACAAGACCCCGTACATCAGAATGAATCAAATAAAAAAGACTGACACATTTTGTATTACTAAGAGAATATGTAGCACGATGATGCTTTGCAAATTGACACACATCACATTTAAAGGATTCAACATACTCATTTGAAAAAAAAAAGTAGATTTAAGAACATAAAATGAAGGATGATCAAGACAACAATGGAGAAGCCAAATTTGAAAGGACTTAGAAGTAATGTTAGATTGTTGACAAGAGGAGTTACTTCTTTACTGATACGTTGCATGGGCTCTTGAGATTTTAAGATAATATAAATCCTCCTCCTCGTTTCTTAACGATTCCAATCGTCCTCCTTGTTGCAAGATCCTGAAAAATACAACGAGAGAAAGAAAATTACTAAATAATTGAGGTCATGAGTAAGTTTTTTTGCACAAACAAGATTATTGGAAAGGTTTAGAACATGAAGGACATCTTTAAGGTTATAAGATGGAAGAAGAAAAATATTGTCAAATCCAATTATTGGAACTTGAGTCTCATTGGCAAAAATAATGTGATTACTAGAAAGAGAACCTTAGGATGACAAGTAAGGAAAATAAGGAGTCATATGGTTAGTTGCACCAGAATCCAAGAATCCTTACATACAGTTTTTGAAATATTAAAGGAGAAATTATAGTTCTTACTAGCTATGGTTAGAGAACAAGTACTCAAAAATGACTTATTGAGAGACTCTATGAGACCAATAAGTAGATTAGTCAGGGATGCATTTGAATCGTCTTCTCAAGGTGATAATGACAGTGGCAGTATCGGCAGTTAAATTGGGAGTACTTTAGGCAATTCCAAAAAAAAATTAGGTGCACTTCAGGCAATCCAAATTAACAAAATGAATATGCAATTAAAGTGGTTAGGGTTTGAATGCGGAAGCAGAGCCCCTAAGATTGAGAGCTCTAATACCAACTAGAAAAAGATAGAGAAGATAGTGAAGAAAAAAAACGTGTAATTATATTTTTTAATTAAAATAGTACAAGGATGTGTGCTATTTATAGAGAACTTAGAAAACTTGAAACTACTCTATTTATGATTATAGAAAACTATTCAATTACCCTATAATAATTATAGCTCAACTATTCAAGTAATAAATATAGAGCACTCAACTACCTTAATAATAATTCCCACAAATAATAAATACAACTTTTTGTAATTCAGTAGAATCTTGGTCTCTTGAATATCCAGGGAGATCATTCATTTTGTATCTTATAACCCTAGCCTAAGGCTGCCACCACTCAGAAATTGGGATTTAGGTTTCATCAATAAAGTTCATTCTTTCCTTTAGATTCTGAATCAGTTTTATCAGTCTCCTGGTAGCTACTCAATAGTTGATTAAGAGCAAAGTTACGTCATCTAACATTCAGGGAATGCAGATAAGTTGGTTCCAGACATAGATAAATATTGGAACAATTTAAGATACAAAGGCTATTAGTTTGTAGTCTTATTAGAAAAAAGCTTACAAGTCTTGTTTACTAGTGGTACTACGTGTTGGCCAAAATTGGATTAGCTAGCTTTTCAGTTGTTGCCATGATTTTTTTATAAGGCAAGAAAACCGAACTCTGCTAAGTTTATAGGTTTTTACAAATAATTTAAATAAGAGAAATTATAAAAAGGTGAGACTAAATTTATTTAAAATTATAAACGAAGTTTGATTCATTTTATTTCTTCTACTATAAATGTTTGTTAAGAAATTATTTTAGTAAAACTAGCTCTTAATTATTTGGAGTATTAGGTTATCATGTTATATTGTACCACCGATAGATCAAAGTTCAGTAAATTGTTAACTGCCTTTTTCTTTCTTTTCATTTTTTCTCTACCCTTAACCTAATTCCGCAGAATATGACATAGTTGTAAAATTATGATATTTTGCCTGAACGATGACATACTCGGGATGATCCTGATATGGAAATTGTTTTAAATTTTCTGTATAAGATCTCTTGGGGGTAAGTGAAGAAACTACTGGTGATAAAACGGATTGTATTGATTCCATTACTATCTGGGAAATGGCTTGGTTTTTCTATTAAACTATAGCCCTTCTATTTCCCCTTTTGTATTCTTATGAATGAATATCTTCCCATATGCAGTGTTTGATTAAGAAGGACAGAGCAGATCAAAACGAGCATAATATGTCTGAATTTTATGATGAGTTGGCCAATGCATACAATGATCCAGCTCTGATGCCAAAGAAGTATTCTGAGAGGTCTGATAGTCACAGATCTCCACTTCTGAGTAGTCCATAACTACATTCCTATGGCCTTGTCTAAAACTGTTTACAGGGTATGAATTTCCCCTTTGACCTGCTAACTGGTTTATTTGATTGTCCTTGTTGTATCATGGATGTCTGTTGTGTTCTTTGTAAATTGTTGATTGATAATTTGTGTTTGTAACGAGTGTAGAAACTTGTAACATCAGTATAAGCAATTGCAAGGCCTTATTTGTGAGAATTAGCATTCATAGTGAAAGAAAACTATGTTTTTAATATTTGTAAAATTGGTGAGTTTTGATTTTAGTCTTGATTAAAAGAATTCTTTGATTTTCGTTGTTAGAAAAAATTATTTAGTTCCTACTGTTATGTGACATTTGTATATGAATTTAGCAGAAGGTCAAGTGACCATTCTAACTCTTAGCATACGTATTATATAATATTAGTATATCTTTAAAATTTTCTACATTTCTATAATAAATGTTATTTTTTATTTTAAAATAAATTTTAGTTACCAAAAAATGACTTCAAAAAATAAAATATTTTATAAGGATAATTAAAATACGTTTATTTTATATGAACTTAATATATATATGTAAATAGTAAATTGCTGTAAATAGTAACTTAAAATGAACTAATGCTCGTTTTGATTGTGGGATTTGCAATAGTTTTTCAAGTTTCAACTTTATCAGCACAGTAGCATAGCATTCAACGTGGCAAAGTAGCAATCGACCAAAACATTACATTAGTTTGTATATGCTGGAAATCACCCAAGTTTGTCAGTAAATCAGATAAAAAGATCACCCTACTCTTCCTCATCATATACATAACCACAAAGATGATGCAAACAAAATGTGCTTAAACTTGAAGGATGTGATAAAACCATAGCCAAATATCTCACTTTAAAAAATGCTAAGTGTTGCTTAATATAGTTTTAAACAAGTCTTTTTGCAAGGAAAAAAAATGTAATTTAAAGTAAAATATGCCATGGTTTGATTGATATTTTGGTCCTTAGACTTGTACCGACATTATTATTATTTTTGATAAAAAATTGCAAGTTTTAATCTCTACACATATATACTTTACGTTTTGATATTCACAGTTAACACATTACTAATGTGACTTCCTATAACATAATCGGTTAAAAAACAAACTATTTTGTTCAAGAGATTTCAAGCTTAGTGCAGCATTTCCCTTTCTGAAATAGACAAATAAAATTGTAAAGAATATAAAATTGGTGATTGGGAAACCACCCAACAACAATAAAATGTCACAGGTTTTGAATCTTAGCCAATTTCGTAAGAACTTTGATCAATATTGTGTTCCAGTGAATTCTGATTTTCCACGTGGCAGAAGATGAGCATAGCAGAAGGACATCTTCTGGAAACAATCACCATGCCTCTCACCTGCAGGTCCAGTCAAATTATGTATTCTTTATGTGACATTTTTCTTCAAGTTCTTATAATATTAATAGATAAGGTGAAAGTAAACTTTATATAGTAGTGCAAACTTTATTTCATCGAGTCGGTTTTATAAGGTTGAATTAGATTTTAATCCACTACTAATATTGGTACTAATATTATTAATATGGTATTAGAGCTAATTTTAGCGAGATTCTCAGATCATTATCGGACCATTTCTAAAAAATTTCTTAGGCCGATACAGTTTAGGGACACTCAACATGAGAAGGGTGTGTTGGAGATCTCACATCAATTAGAGATAAGATCAATCGAACCGGTTTTATGAGGTTAAATTAGGCTTTAATTCACTACTTGATAATATTACTAATATACAAAAAGTGAATAAACAATTGTTAATTCATCATTCATTGCTAAGCAAAAGTGAATAAACAATTGTTAATTCATCATTCATTGCTAAGCAAGGTGAAGCATATTCTATATTATGCTGCCAAATGATTCTACTATGAGATTATAAAAGAATCATGCAGTGGAGAAATTGTTTGCAACTTGAGTTCTGATATTAATTGAATATATTATTTTCTTACTCTTCATATGTCATGCACTCATTTTGGTGATTTGATGCTTGTGACGATATTTATAAAGAGATGATAATATAAATTAATTGCATAAATATGCTGGTCGAAACAGACCCCTCAACAAAATATGTGTTACCATTTTATTATCATTTTTCATGTTTTTGTTGATTTAATATATGTTGCTGTTGATCTCATTCTGTATCCTCTTTCTCCATATATATAAGATTTTTCACTTATTAAAAAGATTCAATTCTTGTTGTTATTTATTTGATTTAAAAATATTGAAAAGAAAAAAGATCAAGAAACATATAGATGAAATGGATGAAGGGTTAATGAATAAACAAAATAAAAGGAATGTTAAAAAAATGAAACTTCACAAAGATGTAGATGATGTTAACAATATTTATTGGCTTAGCCAATAATTTTTTCAATCAATGATAAAAAATTTAACTGCATCATAATTTCATTGGAAATAATTTTCAAATTCAAAGTTTGAATTCAAAGTTTCTTTTAAGAAAGTATATACTTCTCAAACCAATCATATTTAGCAATTTTGGGTTATATTATATTTTTATTTTTTTTTATCTTAATTTAAAAATTTATTTAGATTTTTTCTCTTTCAAAAAATTTATTTGGATCCTTTTTCTTTTGAATTTGAGACAATTTGGTCTATCCTCGTTTCCAATTTTGACATGATTTTGATTTTCTTTAACAATTTAAAACATGAAATCTCATTAATTTGTGTAGATGAAATTATAGACTACAACTGATATTTTAATGTGCAATAAAAAAATTAAAAATTTAATTAAATTATTATTTTTACACTATTATTATGATGTTTATGACTTTCTTTTTTATTTGAAAATCAGTCGAGTTTCACATTTTTCATAAATGTAAATTTAGTAGAACATGTTCCACGTCTTAAATCAGTTAAAAAAATATTCAAAATTGTATAAAAAATTAAGTCTAAAATGATAATTTTTTTAGGAAAATCAAATTGACCCAAATTTTTTTTTTTTTTTAAATAAACAAAATCAATATAGAAAATAAGATAAAGGACCAAAAATATGATTAAAATTTCCATTATTAACTCAGATGTATAATTTTATTATAATAATTGGTTTTCTATGTATTACTTATTATATACTTTTTATGTGAACCTCACTTCCAAGAATCAAATTTGTGTGTAATTAATCAAATGGAGATAGAATTTTATTTATTTATTTATTATTATTATTATTTTGCATAGTGGCTGAGTCATGCATGGCTTCCATTATCATTTTCTTTCATTTCTCAAGCAGCAACTCATTCATTTATAAATTCCATTTATTATTCTTTTCATAAACTATATATGTCATACTAAATCACACTCTAAAATCAAATAATATATTAATTAGCATTGTAAAATAATATATATATATATATTAAATTTATGATCAAATATTATAAATAAATATATATATATATAACTTTTAAGATAATTATTTAATAAATTTATAATACGTAATAATTTGGAATTGATTCTCAAAATTTGTTTACACTAGCTGTAATATTTACTAAAAAAAAAATCCTCATATCTTTTATATTTTGTATTACCTGTGATTTTTTATATAGACCAAATTATTCAAGTAAAACAAGACATTATAAACGATAAAAACTATTATAAATATTCAATTATACATTAAAACTCTAACTTGATACCACTAATTAAATTACAAAAATCACACTTCAATTAATTCACGAATATTTATGGTTATGCGAATAATGAGTCAAACTAATAATTTGAATATGGGTTGTGTTAATTAGAAAAATAAATGGTAGGATTGAAAAGGAAAATTAAAACATTAATAAATAGCAAAAAGTTGAGATTTGTATCTTTCTATACATCATCATAAAATTTATTATTATTTTTTTCTTTATAAAACTTATATATTAATATAATAAACCTTTTCTTCTACGGATTTCAACTATAAAGTTACGTAAACATTTTTATTTCTGAAATATAAAATACAATTGCATGTGTATGGAATCAAACACTCAACATAACTCATATTTCATAAGAAATTTTTTTAAATCTCAATTTTGACGAAGTTTGAATACAATTATACTAAAATATCGAAGACAATTGATTCCTTGAATGGCTGCCACGTGGAAGAAGGTGGAGAGAAGGGTTGGTCAATGACACTTCCTCTTCAATAAATTCACCATTTGCTTCAATTAGGGTTTATTTTTAGATGTGTGACCATCATTTATTTTATATTCATTACTCATGGTCTCTTTAATCTTTAATATGTAATTTTGCTCTTTTTTTATATTTTTTTTGTGATTAGTTATCAGTTTTTAGAAAACTTGCAAGCCAAATTCAATTTTGAGCACGTTTACTTTTATATTTTAATTAAGTAAATTATTTATTGGTAATATTTTAAATAAATATATTATTAATCGAAGTTAAGATTATTAACTTTTTTTTTAAATTTAAATTTGGTTTTAATATGATATCAGAATTTATATTAATAAAATTTTTAAATTTATCGGATCATTCGTTATAAAATTATTATTCAATTATTCATAAATTTTTAGTTTTACGTTCGAATTTAGAAAATTTTGACGTAAAGGAATGTATTAAAGATTTTATCTCGTTTAGAAATAAAATTAAATTAAAATATATTAATGAGTGTAAATCTCATCTTATTAAATCGATTTTACGAAAATGAATTAGATTTAAAATTTATTTCTAATAAAAATATATAAAATTAAAGATTAAATTAAATTTAAAATATGTAAAACTAAAGATTAAATTAAAAATTGAATTTTTAAAATTTATTGACTAAAATCACACACAATAGGAAGATCACAATAGCAAATCAATAATTTAAAGACATTGTAATTAGTCATTGATGTACTCAAGATGAAGCATATATTAGGATTATGCTGGTTTTGTTATTCATGTTCAAGAACTACAAATAAATTAAAAAATAAGAGGAGAAAATTGTTAGCAATAATTTATTAATAGTATCTGAATATTTATTTCTTGAATTATTTTCTGATTATATGACATATACAACTTTTTGGTGATGGAGACTTGGGATCAAACTAAAAAATGAAGGATAAAAAAAAGGATGATTATGAAGAGGGAGAGAAAGAAAGTGATGTTAGTTAATATCAAAGGATTGATCATAGAAAACTCAAAAAAAGACATAAAGGCACAATTTGTTGTTTTGTGAAGGACCATGTCTCATTCTTTGGTTTCTTGTCGTAGCAACTCAACAAATTATGATTCATTCTTTTTCTTTTCTATCTCTTTGTTTTTTCCTCTGACTTCCTCATTGGTTTCTACTAATTCTTAATAAGAACACTAATTTCTGATGAAGTTAAAAAAATTGAACCAAATTGGTATTAAGAATTAAAATGTATTATTTCTTAAGCAATGATATTATTAGTTAATATCAATGTGATGATAAAATAAAAAGTAGTAAACAGGGAAAAGGCCAAATTTGTCTTATCTTCACGTCATTTTAACATTTTTTTTAATTTCTTTGCGTATCATTTCAAGTAACGCCACAGCGTTTTCGCACAAGTCACCATCATTCATTTTAATTAATTAATTAATTAGTTAATTAATTAACTAATTAACAAATTAATTATCATTATTATAAGACTATATGCAGTTTTCTTCAACGTTTCGTGTTTGTTCTTACCAAGACAATTTAAGATTCCTACAAAGTCAAAGCAAATGAAATGAACCCAAATGGAGAAGAAGATAAGTTTGTCAAGTTTAATGAAATTCTGAAAAGTTTTCAGAGATTAATTTTGATTCATGTTAATTTCAAAATATTTTTATATTTTTACAGAAATAACTATCATAAAAATCATTTCAAAAATTGTTTTTTTATTATTGACCATGTAAAAGTTTTTACACTGATAAAACACTGCACGGTTGAAATAGTGTGGAAGATAACTCAGAAAATGAAAATAATATAAGAACTAAAAATGCAATAAAGCCAAATTCTGATTATATTAAAGTTTTAAAGGGTAAAGGGGTTTGAAATAATTATTAGAGAAGTGTAAAATTAGCCATTAGAAGTAGGTTTGTAGTTTAATTGCATCTTATGCATGGTTATATGTTATGAGCATCAATCGATAATATGTGGCAGGAAGATGATTCCTAAGTTGGTCCAGAAATGTCACCATCTGCAGTGGCTGCATGACGAAAATCCCATAAAAGCTTTGCACATTAAAATACCAGATGATCACTTAATAATTGATCAATCAATGCTTGATGACGACATTACAAAGTTTTTGAAGAAAACCACTTTTTTTTTAAGCTTTCAAGTGGGTTAGGCTTGGCTTGATGTCCATGGTGGGGCATTGGGGGAATCGCATTTATTGACACTCATCAGCAATGACGAACACAAAACATTAGTTAACTTTTTTGTGTGTTTATGATTGATTAAGGATATACCAGGGTCCTTGTTTTGGGATGAAAGAGACTTCTCCTACTCACTGTTAATAACTTGAGTAAACATTTGTTTGATAGTTAACAAGTATCTAAGAACCAAACCATCATCATGGTGTAGGGTGTGTCCGTTGGAATGGTGCAGAACAAATATTTTCCACTTTCCTAATCTAATAAGAGAACAATATGAATCATACTTGTAAATTTACCTAAAAGGAATGTTAACACCTATCTGATATAGCCTTGATTTCCTAAACCAGAGGTTAATAGTATTGCCTGTACTTACCATATCTACAATGTGCTTTTGTTTTTAACTCTAATTCTATTACCTATACCAAACATATATGAATGGATGTATAGAAAAAGTTCATAAAGTATCAAAGTTGGTCATGGAAATATAAACCATACTATATAATATGTAAGGTAAAATCCAAATATTAACTGCAGCTTGCAAAGTAGTCTAGTTCCTGCTGTATAAGCACATAGGTTTTGGCTACTCAGGTTGTTTTTCATGATGTCTTTCTTGACAACTGAGTGTGAAGCCCTCTGTTTCACATTTCACTTCTTGCCTTGGACAAAGTGGCAAGGAAGGGTAGAATTTGAGAAGGACAAGAAAATTGTAATAAAAAAGATCATAGATCACACTATTTTGGTTTGTAGCTTTGGATCACATGGAAAGATTATGTGAAGTGGTAATGACCAATTCAGGCTTACACTATGGCATAGAATATGCTGAAGTTCTCAAATAAGATCATACAATAGAAATCTATTTGCCCTTTGTCCAAGTCAAACAATCTTCACCAATTACAATGCCTGAGAAACCGCCAAATGTTTGGATATAGAAGCCGAAATGATAAAGAATCAAATATATGAAACTAATCTGTGTGGACCTGGTCAGATCCAAAACTCAACTAGTTCAAAGGGTCACTCACTTGACCACATATAAAAGCACAAACCAGCTAAGGCAAAGCGTATCAACCAAACTTCAGTTCCTTCTACAATCACTCTTTAATAAAGCTTAACCAAAGTACTAAAGCAAGCAAGCTTAGTACTATAGGTAGTAACCTCAAAGAATCACCCTATAAGCCTAACCAATTCAAGAAACAGAAAAGCAGAAAAAACGGGTAGATGGCAAGGAAGAGAAAGGTTGCTGAAGTAGTGGAAGAAAGAAACCTATGTGAGGGAACCATGGCTTGGGACGAGATGATGAAACAAGCTGCAGCACTTGGAGGAGTCCAAAGAGCCAGGAAGAGGTTTGTTGGGGTGAGGCAAAGGCCATCAGGTAGATGGGTGGCTGAGATCAAAGACACCATTCAGAAGATAAGAGTGTGGTTAGGGACTTTTGACACTGCTGAGGAAGCTGCAAGAGCCTATGATGAGGCTGCTTGCTTGCTTCGAGGTGCAAACACAAGGACAAACTTCTGGCCATGTTCTCAATCCTCCGCAAGTCCAGCTCTTTCATCAAAGATCACGAATCTCCTCCTTCAAAGGCTTAAAGAAAGGAACAACAACACTTGCTCCTCTTCCTCCTCCTCCTCCACTTCACTTCTCATCAACCACCAACATATGCAACAAGAAGTTGATGCATATGGTGATGGATCAACACAATTCTCAATTGACCAATTCACTGATTTCCTCAATGACCCTGAAGATTATAGCACAAGCAACAATGACTTCATCAACAACAGTGCACAGATTGACTATATTACTAGCAGTTTTGAATCATGTTTGACTGAAAAAGATGGGGGGACAGAAATGGACGAGCAATACAAAACAAGCATTGTGACACCACAGGCTTCAAGTGACAGCAATTCAGGAGTGGAGGACAGTGAAGAAGAAGGCACTGATTTGGGTGTCCAAAGCACTAATTTGGATGTTCATGATTTTAGGTTTCTAGACAACATTGCTCCACCTAGTTACTATTCTCCTTTTGAGATGGCTGAAGAGATGGAGGAGGCCGTGGAGCCAGAGAACTATGGTGGTGATGAGCCTTCAATGCTTAGAGCTGTCATGAAGAGAATGACATATGAGAGGAAGTTCTCAGCCTCTCTCTATGCCTTCAATGGAATACCTGAATGCTTGAAGTTGAAACTTGAATCAGGAAACATGAAGGGAAGAGGAATAACTGATCATTTAACCAGCCTCCAAATGGCTTGTAGCAAAAACAAACTTGAGAAGAATGAGGAGGACAAAGAGTACATGGAAGCAATGGATAGGAAACAGGAAGAACACCACCAACAAACATCAACTGACATGGATTCTTCAAGTGTCGATGGGGAACTGTTGCTTTGGAATTCACTAGATCTTCCTCCTATTTGCTTTGTTAACTTGCTAGAAAGCGGTTCATTCAATTAGCAACATCATTCATTTTATGTTCCATTATTTATGCTGAGCACAATTATTGTAACACTAGACTTTGTAGTAAGCATGAACTAATATCTTCTGCTAATTGAAATGATTTATATTTTCTTATTTCATTCATAATTATTTGTATCAATGAGTAACATTGAATTTGAACCTGTAAGGAAGCTAGTAATGACATTGAATTTGAAGTTTTTCTTACGTCACATGGACTAGTTTTTGAATGGGAGAGAAATGGAAGTTAAGATATGAAATTTATTTTAAAAGCAATTTAGTTTCAAATAACTTTTTCTTCCTTTTTCTTTTTATATATCAATTTAGTTTTCACCAAGTGTTATTTGTAAAATGTTACGGGTTAATGGGAATCCATTATAAAAATAGAGTTTCATGGCTATGTATTATGGTGGAAAACATTTTTATACTGTTATTTAATCACATATTTAATTAGTGTAAGAATCACATTATCATTAATGTATAACATTATCGTTAGATAAAATTTTAAAAATTTATACGCGGTCAATGCATAGTTTTTACCAAGAGGGTAAAATTGAAACAACAACTTTTAGCATTTTAGCTATTTAACAAATACAAAATTGCAAGTTTACAATTATAGTTGAGAAATATAGAGTGAAAATTTAATTTTAAGTAAATTTAAAATACCATTCTTCAAAATGACTTGTTTCGATATCAAATTTTTTTTATTTTTTTAATTTAGGAATTTGTCGGTTTTTAATAAAAATTAAAGAATTTCAAATAACTTTAAATAAAATTTATGCGATCAAAACTAAATTACTTTATATAAATAAAAAATTTAAATACATTAATCCAAATTAGCCATTTTAAAAATCAAAGAGATTTAATTAAGTAATTAAATTCTCTTACATTCAAAATTCCTTAAATTTTAAAATCCTTTATCAAAACTATAAGTTAATATAGTTAAAACTAAGTCCAAATGCACGAGAAATGGAGACAAGAATATTCTATCATTTCAAAAGGTTCCAAACACCAAAACTACCATTTGGCGCACTTAATCATATTTGGGAGTATTTGAAACATTTACCATAAAAAAACATTGTTATGATTAAATACAAACAAAATAAAATTAAAATATGAATCCAAAAACAAACCTCAATATCGTAAGCAAATATTAATCTCACTCCTATACCTCATTGAAATTGAGTCTACACGCACTCATCTTGGAAAGGTTATATTCAAATTGAGGCTGAAAAGCTATACAAGTCAATACAACTAAAGAACCACGATTAATAAAACTCAGAACTAAAAAGTAAAGCAATACTACATCACCCGAAGAATTTTCAATGAAATTCTTTACAGAAGTAACATCCACTCCTATGTTTCAAGCAACACATTGCATAACAAATCCATGGAAAAACATATAAAACATGTTATCACTCACTCACCACGTGAACACATTTGGACCAATATTACCTACCCTGCATTTCGTTCATGACTATTGACAAATGTTTTAAACACATTTGTTATAATATATAAAAACACACACTAGTTAATGAATCAATAAATAAAAGATGTAGAAAATCACAGACAATGATGCGCTGAAAATCAGAATATAGATTAATAATACTATTTTATTAAACTTTCTGCTTTTAATTACTAAATCATTTCCTTAAGAGGCTAACTTACTTGTTAACATTCATCCTAATTCATTTCTAACATGTCTCACTAAAATGCAACTTGAAAAGAAGGTAGAAAAGAGAGCAACGGATGCGAAAAGGATAATCACGTAGCAATACATAACACAAGGATCAAGCAGCGTGATTAAACATAACTAATTAAGACTGCCCGAAAAATATGGTTTACATAGATTCAAAAATACATATGATTTGTCAAATAACATGCATCCATAAAAGGAGCAGTAATTGAGTAGGGAAGCGGGGAGAAAATGCTTATCTGCAAGCTCATGTTGGATGCAGCCTAGGCAAACAACCCCTCGGCTTCCGAGCAACAGACATAAGCAGTCAATTACAACACTAAGTTCAATACCATACACAGATGTCTCTGTTGGAGGCGAATGCTTCCATAAAAATCTCAGGGATTTCACGGGATAGAGAAAATTAAATTCACTAGTAAAAGACAGACCTAGTCAGACACCATGATTTAGGAAGCAAATGCCATATGTAGGTTGCCTCAATCATGATAACCCATAAAAACTGGGGGTATGCTAAAAAGTACCAACAGATAGATATACCCATACTAAAAGGGCACTGGTATGTACAATGTAAGCTTATTCACATGCAGCACAAGACACCTCAAGGTCTCCTTTGTGACTTGCGAGCTTTACACTAGAGAACACGAAGCTGTGAAAGGAAAGCAGCACAAAGATCCAAGAAAAGAAACTGCGGGCCCTGGACCCTTTGAAGATCAAGTAGATACTTCTCATCACGAGTTTTGTAAAGCTGTCAAAGAAATTAATTAACACGAGTTTGAGAATGTTCAAGTAAAAAATAACAATAGTACTAGCAAAGAACAACTCTAATTTTCTATTATTAAAAAAAAGGTGGGACTAAGGGCAATAGTCGGAAGATCCAGAACTGAGGCTCTTAAAACAATGAAAAAGATACTACCAACCTTGTAATTAGACATACAATTTAAATCCAAGCACAATAGATATTAAGGTTGTCAAGACAATTACCTGCACTTCAAACTTGACCACATTTGACTTAGAAACAGCCTCATCTTCAATAATGCTGGAATCATTTCCAAAGTAATGATTACTATGAACAGAATTGTTAATCATTCCTTCATGTTGACCAGGAATGCTAGCAACCCATCTGCACTTCATGTTATAGTGTCCAATCTTCTTCCAACAAACATTTAATTCTTGCAGAGCTTTAAGGACCTCAGTCATTATTTCACGTGGTTGGGCTCGAGACTTTTACATGTTAACAAACATAACCAACAAAGACCCCTCAGTCACAAGTAACCACCAAACAAGTACATCAGAACTTCAATATTTCTGATAGCAACTAGTAATAAATGGAGAATGCTAGCAAGATAGTAGCACGCTCTATTATTGATTGAAACATATTGGAAGTGACAAAAATTTGAGTCTCACTTTTTATTTGATACGATTCACGATTTTGTAATTTCCAATAAATTTAAACTAATAATGACAATTTACAAACAAGTTGGATACATAACACATTCGATCAACAAATCTGATCACTCACTCATAAGATAGAGGGAACCAGTCAGGACAATTGACATAATTATTCAATTAAAAGGCTAGGAACCATCATGGTGAAAGTATTATAAATTAAATACACTAAGCATGAGAAAAAAAGTTATTGAATCAGGTCCAGTATTGAAACAGCTAATAAGTAAAATACTGCACCTGAAGCCCAAGGGCCCATTTTCTCTCAGCAGGGAACTGTTGTCGCATTCCTACTCCCTGATAATCCATATACCCTGTGCTGTGGTGTCCAACAACTGGAGAAGCAACTTCACTGGAATGGAGACGGTTGAAACCAGAATCCTATGCAGTCACATTATAAAAGAAAAACTTATAAACCTATATCCCATTTTAAAACACATATGTAATATCAAGAATAGAAAAACCTACAAATTCATGGTTACATTACAAACTCTATAAAAAACTATGTTCAGGCTAGAAAGATAAATTCAATCACATGGTTGCTATAAGTCAGCTCTAATACAGACAGAGTAATGCAATTTTGAGACTGCAATGCACATTTCACATCAGGAATATAATCTACAAACAAACTAAAAAAATCAGATTATTATCTATCAGATAAATTAAATGACTAAATTACTTCCTAAAGACAAACAATTAATGACATCTTACACAGTTAAAGGAAAAACAAACCCACCATCGTCTCTTGAAATTCAGCTCCAAGATAACCACTGGACACACGAAACCGATTGTCCAATAACAAATAGTATGTTACAGTACCCTGAAATTCATAGCCAGAGATAAGAGAAAATCTGGCAGTTACACTTAAGGTGAAAATGAAGATCACTAACCTCATTTTGTATCCTGTTCCCAAGAGATTCAACCAATTGATTCCTGTCAAATCCCATATTAACCACTTCTTGAAGAATCTCCTCGTCAATCTACAAAACCATGATATTCGTTGGTTTTCCTTTTTTTGATTAATAATAACAAAGCAAGAAACAAACAATCTGCGATACTTATGTGTTTGGTGTTGAACTATGGAAAACACACACACACACACACAACCCATAAAGGTATATGGTGATAGGATACTAAGTTATGGGCCTAAGTCAGATGACTTAGGAGTGGGGACAATTATTGCATTTGGACACAAAGCTCAAAGAAACAAGTGATCCAAATACTTCATTCCAGAAGGTAATGGAATGGCATAAGGAAAGGGAATTATGCTGAATTGACAATTCGATTAGGAGAATAGTAGGAATATAGCAAAGAGGTATGAGGCAAGCAAGAGTAATTGTAAGTTTTTATTTCTTTGATAGAGAAATAGGAATAGCTTTCTTTAAGGACCTGAGGCATTGGTTGTGACCTTAAAAGAGCTTTCGCTCAGTTATTTACAATTGAATAACACTCATACACTGGTTTCTGTTCGTGGCAGTCCTAACAGATGGCTTGTAAATCTATTCAATGCTTGTAACCAAGCACTTTGATATAGAGGTAGTACATTTAGACACAGAATGAACAAAAAATGGTTGCAAGTTTGGCAAGTGAAAATAGAATTAAATATATAAAAGAACTATTGTATATTTAATAGAATAAAACCTCTATTTTTGTAAAACTCAGAACATTTACACATTTGAAAAGTGGTTATTTCTGTTACATATTGTTTAGTCCCACATCAGCAAAATGATTATTCCTGTTGAATTTAGTCCCACATCAGCAAAGTGGTTATTCCGATAGAATTTAGTCCCACATTAGTGAAGCTTGCTTTAAAAGCTTCACAATTGTATTATGTAAATTGTATCCCTCACTTCAAGAAATTAGAAAAATCGGTATTTTTCAGATTTAAATTTTCTTTGTTTATCTTTAGGTCTAAGTATTCTATAGTATTAGAAATTGGACGAATAAACTAGCTTGTATGATGAAATTTAAATTTCACTTATATATTATAATTCAATCATATATCTCTAATTGATGTGTGATCCAACCAATACATTCCCTCACGCTAAGGAATAGACATCCCGAGCATAGGACTAAATATTTGAGGATGATCCGATAATGGTCCAATAGTGAGTGACACAATAGGCCCAACAAACTTCACTAGGATAGGTTTTGATACTATATTAGAAATTAGAAGAGATGTCTAATTCAACCTTATAAAAAGGTTTGTAAAGTGAGATTTATATCTCACTTATATATTATAATTTGATCATATCTCTAGTCGATGTAGGATCACTAACATGTATGGATAAGAAATTAATAAAAAAGAATCCCAAAAAGCAAGTAAAAACCAAACCTTTTTGGCTTGTTGAAGTGTATCTGGTGGTGGCACTGCTAAATAACGAGGCAGACGAACTTGGAACCATGGGTGTTGACGTATCTCAAGTATAGTCATTCTCTTCATGGGATCAACCACAAGCATCCTCGGTATCAAATCTCTAGCACCAGGTGATAGATGACTAGGAAGAGTGTATATCCCACCCTATAAGAAATAGTAATTAGTGAAATATGCATCATAAGCCAAACTAAATCTGTTTACAGATAACATGATTGATTGTAGGAATGTGCAATGGGTGAATCCAAAATCATCATAACATTTTAACATACAACATTGGACAACCTAAATGAAATAATATGATACTTGTTTTAATGGGTCACCTAGAATTATTTACTTTTGTGGGTTAATAATGCTTTTGTTAAGGATTATAAAGATAATTTACTGATTTTATGCGTAGCCTTTTATACATAGCAAGTGTTACTTACAACCAAATTATTTTTTTAACATGGGAGGAATAACATTAACCTTCCTTTAAACAAAGAGAGTTAAAGATATAATAAGTATTGACCAAAAAGGTATTAAGCCACTCTAGATTTGTCATAATCTCCATCAGCAACAATGCCAAGCTCAAAACCCAGTGATAAAATAACTTGACATGACAGTTGCAGGAAATTTGACTCAGTCTTTTGAAACCCATATACAGAAAAAGGAAAATTGAGAACAATATTACCTTTATTTTTTTGAAGAGATTAGGAATGTTTTCATCATCAAAAGGAAGAGTGCCACAGAGAAGAGCATATAAAATTACACCACAGCTCCAGACATCTACTTCAGGTCCAGCATACAACTTCCCAGAGATAACCTGTGAAAAACGACAGTTTATCCTTTGATACATTAATCGCAAAAGGAGGTAAATGTAAATACGCAGAAATAGTTGTGCAGTAATAATATTAATATCCTATTCAATTACAATCCAATTATTTACAAACCTCTGGAGCTGCATAATTAGGGCTTCCGCAACTTGTCTTAAGAAAGTGACCATCACGCATGATGTTGCTCAAGCCAAAATCAGCAATCTTGATATTAAATTTGGAGTCCAAAAGTAAATTCTCAGGCTTCAGGTCTCTATGAACCACCATATTCCTGTGACAGTACTCCACACCAGAAATTATCTGCTTGCATAGTTCCATAATACAATTAGATTAAATAATCTGTGACAAGCATAAATTTCGTAAGCACACAAAAGTATTACAAATTATACCTGCTGAAAAAAATGGCGGGCTTCATCCTCTTGCAACCTACCCTTCTCTACTATGTAATCAAAGAGCTCTCCAGATTTTACATACTCCATAACAACATATATGTCTGTTGGGGTTTCTATGACCTCATAAAGTCGTATAATGTGATGATGCATAAACAATCTTAAAATTTTGATTTCCCTTCTAACTGCAACAAATTGGAGGGGAAAAAACATTACAACTTATAAGCATATTTAATCATTTGTTAGTTACCAGTAGCAAACAAGCAAAATGTGAAAACTATAACTAAAGTGATTCAGCTATCAATCCCCAAACTCCTTATATGCAACAAATTGAAGCTAAAAAAAAAATATCGATAGCATATTTAACTCTTATCCCCCCTAAGACTCTACGTCCGGACACCTACATACCACAACATCTCACTTAAGCTTCAAAGATTTCAACCACCTCCAATTTGCTGCACCTTAAGGCAGGTTATGGGTGACCTCAATTAAGGAAGATTTCCAACATTATCCAACCAAATCATAGTGTATCAAACATGTACAATTTTAGAACTAATGATATAGCAATGCAGAACCTGTACACATATACATAACTTGAATGAATAGAAGAGTTAAAACAATTAAAATCAGGCTCCACAGTAAGATAAACAGTAAATATTATATGTATGTCAATGATTCAGACCTTTTTCTTCCATTTCCATGTTTCTTATCTTGTGACGGTTTAGGATCTTTATAGCAACTTTATGACCAGTCAGTACATGCTCTGCAATTTTCACCTTGCCAAAGGACCCAATGCCAAGTGTTTTTCCCAACTTATAATTTGGTAGAAACATGTCCACACTTCCACCACCACTACGGCCAGTTGACCTGTCCATTTTTATAGTCTAGAAACAAATCCAGAAAGAAACATGAAAAGTTAGACACAAAAAAGTATATAATCATAGATGCACAAATGAAAATTAGATTGAAGACTTCATCACATATCAAATGAAACATAAATACTGGGATCATTGGTGAAATGGTCAAAAAATGCCAAGAGTCTTTGTAACAATTGCACAATTCAATCGGCATAACAAGCATAGCTTTACAGTGAGTATACAAAACATCACCAGGGTAATGGAGGTTAAGGGAAAGAAAGGAAGGTTACATTCTCCCACCCACAAAGATAGGAAGCTAAATATGGCCTCCTATGTGATTCGGAGCCTTGATAAAAGGGTAATCAAAATTTTTACATTTTATTAATTGAGTACCAATAAATAAGATGTCTATTCAACACCTTATATGCAGCATGGAATTCAATAAATCAGAATCACATTATCAAATTAAAGAGTTTCCACAATGCCATTAAAGTCAACACCAAGTACTGTTTCATTTATTTCTGCAATTAAAGAGAAGATTTGAATAATATTTCAGTCAATACTATTTCCTTGATTTTTATTCCCTGTAATTATTTTTTTGGAGTAGTTACATCTGGCATATTGAAGTCTTGCGGCTAACAAAAATATTACAGCAAGCTATGAAGCATGGACACCTCCTCCAAACAAGGTGTTGAACACTCTTCATACATGACATTTGTTAGACACATGTCAAACACCCCTCCATTGTTGCAATCAAAAATATTTTTTTGATAGACAGACACCTCCCACCGTTAGGACACCGGCCAAGAGAGTGAGTCAACATCAACTCTAGGCTAGACACTCTTAGAATTTAGATTTAAACCTAACACAAAAACCAAAATTAAAGAAATTCATGATAAATAAATAATAAGCTGCAAGCTACACACACAATCGCTATCAATCTAGAAACAAGAACATAGTAATGTAATGAAGTTGAAAAAATAAAGATGATGGTGAAATTAATAGAAAAAAAAAAAACATAAATCGAATAAAAGTTAGCAGAATATAAACTGGGATTGGAACATGGGGAAAAATGTCTTGTAAAGTTTGAAGGAACAGAAGTTAAAACAAGGGTAATTTTTGGTGGAATGGTCAAGGAAGAGAAGTTCCAAAAATCCTGTGATGTTTTTGAAGTAAAAAATGCACTAGAATTAGGGGAGAAATCAAGATTACCCCAAAAAATACTCTAAAAAGGTTGTTTTACGCATAAAAATATAAATTTGAAGCCTATATCATGGTGACACCACTACAGCAGGTGAAAAGCCACTATTTTCACCACTATTTGAATCCCAAAGTGGCTCATGGCCATCAACTCTGCCACTCCACTATATCACACTATTGACTACTTTACGACATCAATCCATCAAGTTTTTATGAGTTTTAGTTTTGGTCCTAATCATTATGGCATTATCTACTAGATATTTCTGGATACTCTTCAAATCCATATCCAGAACGTATCGATTTTAAAAAACGTATCCAAAACGTATCGATTTTAAAAAACGTATCCAGAACATATCGATTTAAAAAAATATATATAAATATAAATATCAGAAAAATAGAATAAAAAATAAAACAGAATAAAGATGAAAGAGATTCCTAGGTAGAGGAATAAGTGTTTGAAAAAACTTTTCAAAACTAGTAAGGATAGGAGAAAGGTTGCAATTGAATATGCTAACTTCTCATCAAAATCAAATAGCTTTTATGAATTTGACTCGATTGAATATAGGTGAATATTGGATTCTAAATCTTGGTGGGTGATGCATGGTGCTGCTGCCCCTCTCTTTCAAAAGTTGGCATTGAAGCTTCTTGTACAACCTTGTTCATCATCTTGTTGTGAAAGAAATTCGAATACCTACTCATTCATTCACTCATTAAAAAGAAATAAGTTGAATCCTAAAAGAGTAGAAGATTTGGTTTATGTGTATAATAATTTGCAACTTTTAGCTAGAAAAAATGAAGGATATAATGAAGGAAGCTTTAGGATGTAGGACATTGGTGGAGATGCATGGAATGGCTTTGATGGTGTTGAAAGTCTTAGGATGGCAACATTATCTCTTGATGAACCAGAGATAGAAAATATCTTATTTCATGATGATACTGAAGAAGAAAATGATTAATATTATTCTTATTTCTTAATAAATACGTATCCTCTTAAGGTAACTTATATTTAAGATAAGACGAATCGCCGTATCGGATATGTATCGTATCCGATACTCGTATCGTATCTGTGCATCATAGATATGATATCGTAGCCTAACCTAGATCTATAGTTGGATCACCCTAATTTGTCTACACTCTAAATGACTATTTCTAGGCCCGAACACGAATTGTTATTGGGCGACCCACATTTGTCCACATTCCAAATGTTCTAGTCTTGGGCCTGAGAAGGTATGTTGAATCCACGTCGACAAGACATATGGCAAATGTAATCCTTATAAGGTGTGGGCAGTTTCAACATACAAACTGGTCTTGGTATGGTTAAGTTAGGTCCTAAACTCAAATTCTAGTAAATATGAAATCAGCTAGATTTTTTCCCCTGATAATTTTTTTCTTTTATAGTATAAAATGGACAGAACCCAACAATATCAACCAATCCATCAAAAGGCACACTGCCAAAAGCATTAAGGCGAGCCATCAAAATGGGTCAGCCCTGCTCACTGGTTAGGGCATCCTGCCCTTTCAATTAAGTGTATCACTAATGCCTCATACATGTTCTAGTACAAGGCACTTGCCTTTAGCACCCACCTACTACATCTGTTTCCAAATAATTGTCATTTTAAGGTTTTGCAAAGGGATTAAGAAAGTCATAAATATTTAGAATTTTAAGAAAATATATGTTCCTTTTACTAGATTACCCTCTCATTTCATTAATGTTCTCTCATTCCAAAAGTAAAATACCACAAAAACAAGGAAAAGTTGAAAAAAGTAATTAGTGCTTTTGAAAACTCAAAAGTGCTTTGAAACGGACAGAGTAATTGATAGCCATAAATAACATAGGATGTGCAATCCTCTAAATAGTTGAATGTTACACTAAAGGAATGATAAATAGTATAAATAAATTACTAGTTTTCACCATTGAGCCTTTGGGACTCTAAGCAGCAAACAATGTAGGCAAGTAGATTATACAAATATCAATGAGGCTCCACTGATTTCATGCAAAACAGCTGCTTAATTGCCAGCATTTGGTCTACAACTCAGAAAAGGCTATAATTTTTCTGGCATAGTTGGTGCAAAATATTTCACTTACCATAGAAGAGTTGACAGAGGAAAACAACATAACATATGCACCATAAGGCGCTTCTAACTTGGTCAGGTGGCAGAATGGATTGGCGCCTCATGCTAATTGAGGTACTGCCCAGCCCATGCCTATGGCCCCTTTGGGAAGCCTTTTTGGTTCATCCACGGCACACCATACCAGTAACTGGAAAAAAACTCAAAATGTCCAGGCATCTAACTTGCTAAATTTGATACTAATTCGGCTAACTGAACAGTTAGAACAAAATAAAATCCACAAAAGTGTCCGATTTTTCTACGCCTTACTTCTGTTACACATGCAACCTATTGCCACCTTTCTTCCGTTACACATGCAAGCTAGTTCTGTGAGGTGGATCGTGATTCCTCATTCCCCCTGATTGAGATGCTGCCCCAGTTCAGACCCGTGGCATCTTTAGCAAGTCTTGTCAGTTCACACAAGGCACACCCTACCAGTACCTGTTAAAAAAAAATCCAAAATATGCACACATCTAACGAATTGTCAGGTCTTTGACAACCTTTCTTACGTCACACACACAAGCTACTGGCACCTCTCTTCCGTTAGACATCCAATGCAACCTATTGGTGCCTCTCCGGTCAAGGCGCCAAAATCGAAACCCCTCAAGGCTGTTTCAAATCAACCTTGGAGTGACCACCACCCTGCTTCCTCTTCAAAAAAAAAAAAGACCTACCTCCTCATATCATTAACCTCAATCAATTCCTTTCCAGTTTCCACCACATACAACAATTCTTTTCACAATCGTTCTACTCTAGCATAAAACCAAAGTAATCCAACATTCAACAGATGCGAAATGTCATCATCTCCCGTACCCTAACTTCCCTCGTTTCGAGAAATTCTCAACCACAACACACAATCACTGTTGCAAAAAGTATTCAAACCGACGCACAACAGCAAACACCGCGAACTCCAATCAAAAACAAAAAATCAAAAACAAAAACAAAAACATTCGAGAAGTCGAGGCGAACAGATTATATAAATAAATAAAAAAACAGCAAATCGAGGAAACGAATCAGAAGAGAAAATCGGAATGGATTAATCTGGAGGGGAAGGGGAATGCAGAGACAGGAGAGAAGGCATTAGAATTCAGATCCGAGAAAGGAATGAGAGAAAAGAGGGATTGGAAAGAGAGAAGGCACGCTCACCAAAGCGAAACGAAGGCTAGAGTGGTGGATTGTGAAGGAAGACGGAAGAGAGCATTGTTTGTGCTGTTCGTTCGTGCGTTGCTGCTATTATTATGGTAAGATGCTGCGTTTCTCTTACCCCCCCTCCCTTCCCTTTGCCACGCACTTCTTCTCCTTTGTCTCTTTCCTTCTTTACTTCTATTTTCCATAAATAATAATAATATATAAATTCTATTTTTTATTTACTAAAAATAAAATATAAATTACCTATCTCATTTTGAATATGTAATACAATATTTTCAAAAAATAAATTTATTTTTATCATAAAATTCGTATAATTACATTTAGCATTATTTTGTTGTTAAATATTAACTTTAACTCTCTCCATTATGAATTATTTTATTATTAAATTATAATATTAGGAGCTAATTTACTTTTTTTTACACATTTTATCCTAAATTAGATTTTTCATTTTTTAAAGACTAAATTTAGAGTGCCTTATACATTGAATGACTAAATCGTTAATTTATTAAAAAATAAATTGTAGTTTTGGTATATTTAATTTTTAACCTATGATTCTATTTTTTTAATAATATTAAATTGAAATAAATATATATTCAAAATTGAGAAGTGGAGAAAATTGCAGCTTTTAAAAAAATAACTACAATTGCGGAAAGAATTAGAAGATTAAAATTGTAATTTAGTCTATCAATAATAATAATAATAATAATATTTTAATCAAAATTAAATAATAGTTTTTTTTTTCTAAATGTGCGGGTTTTTTTCGTGATTTTAGTTTTCACTTCGAAAAAAATCTTAATTTTGATCTAATATGTATTTACTTTTTCATGGGGTCGTAAATAAATATGTTAAGTTTGTGATTCGATTAAACTAAATAAAAGAAATAAAAATTATTAAAAAAATAAGGATGGTATAAAAAATTAAATCTGGACCCAGAATCACGGAAAATTAATGGGAAAAATAAATACAATATATATTAAAATAAAATAAAAATTACAATGTAGTTTTATAATTAAAACAAGTTAAAAAAAAAATCTAACATTTAAAAATTATTAATAAAAAACTAACAAGGGTGGTGTATTTTCAAAGATAAAGTATATATGTTTATTATTCATGTATATGTATCTTATCATAATCATAGTTTCAATTGTTTTACATATTGAATATTCACTATTTTAATTACAAAATAAATTAAAATACATCTAAAATTGATTTAAGTTTTAATTCTAAGTAAATCCTAATTATTTATATATTTATTTATAGTTCGAAAACATTAAAACTCTAAATTAAAAAATTGACGGTGATTAAAGATTACCCAAATCAAAAGGCTCATAATTGAATACAGTAAAATATTACTCTAAACGTGATAATAAAGTGAATTATAGGGATAAAGACTCCAACACTGTATATATATATATGAGTAAATACTTCTTCTTCATTTTTATTATTAATTTTTTTAATATTATTTTAGATTATTAAATTAAAAAAAATAGTAAAAAATATAATAAACCTTTTGTTTCGAAATGTGAAAGTTAAGGAACATTTAGAAACTTATAGTCAATGTTTGATGATTAGGATTTTTTTTTATTATTATTATTGAAGATGATGTGATAAACAATATTAATATTGATGATGTATTTTTTTTATTCCTAAAAAAAGTATATCATTAATATTTTAAGTGAGTAATTAGCCTCTAAATAAATTTATTTTCAATATATCTAAGGCATTTTTATTTAAATCTAAGTTGATTTTTACAGAGTTTATTTGTCTTTATCAAGTATATATAATATATATAAAAGAAAAATAAATAATTTGTAGTTTTGAAAAATTATATATTCAAAAAGTTAAGTTTTATTTCGGAATAAGTAATTTTTATAATAATAAAAAAATACGCATAATGATTTATTTATAAAAGATAAGTGATTTTTTTAATTAGGTGATGGTTATTAAATAAGATTTTTTTACTAGATTTCTTGTTATTATTTTTTAAATATTAGATGTGTTTCATTTAATAATTTAAAATTATTATATTATTTATCAAAACACATTAAAATTATTTATTTTTTCTTACTAATTATTCGTATTTTGTTGATAAATAATATAATTATTTTAAACTATTAGATGGAATAAATCAAAATAATAAGAAGTAGCTAAAAAGAGAAATTGATTTAGAGGAAGCAAATTTTTCTTAATTGTTTCCTTATACATTTAAGTCAAAATTTTGTTATTGTCTTTAATATTTTTCTATATGTATCTTCTTATGTCTATTATCATTTTTCTTTGATCACCATTAAGACACAACAAAGCTTGAATTGAGAAGAAATGGCTTAATTCTTTTTTCTTTTCACATGTGTAATATATTAAAAGGAACTCCGACAATGGTTTTAAAATATTAAGAATGATGACTGGTTTCATTCAATTGAATTATCAACCATTTCAACATAAAACATGTTTTTTATTCATGAATTTTATGATCTCCAGATTAAGGAGAATTGTATAAGCCATCACATTAAAAGAGTCACATAGGAATGTTAGATTTACACTTCTTGTTCAAAACAAAATACATGTAAATGAAGTCAAATGAATTTTCCAATAACACAACAAATGGCAGAGTACTTTTTGTGTGTAATCTTTTCTTCTTCCTTACAAAAGAAATCTTACATTGAGAGAAAATTGACATGAATAAGGGAAGGGAAAATTCATGTGAGAAGTAAAGAATTATTGTGCATTGCATCACTTTTTGCATTATTACATGTATATATATGTTGTAATCCTGTTTTTGAATGTTAATCATGTATATGATTGAAGGTGTGAACAACTAATTCTGTTAATCAAAAGGAGGAAAATGTCACCAAGATGTAGAGAGTGGTCAAGTAAAATACTAAAATGGTTCAGATGTCCCTATTAGAGTTCATCAGTGACATAACTGTTGTGAGTCACCCATGCAGTGATTAGGATTTACACCATTTTTGCAATCCTTGCCTCAATTATCTGTAAACAACAAATTTTTTATTGTAAGTACTCATCATCAATGCACTTGTAATGTTGTTTTAGATAATAATAATAATGTTTTATTAACCCCAAAGGTATACTTTGATTATTTTACTTTTAATTGTGTTATTTATGTAACATACAATAATTTATACAACATTAATGTTTTCTCTCTATTTCTCTCTAATTTATACAACATTCATTTGTGTCTTTCTCTCATTTATTGCATTTCAAACTTCTATCTCTTTCCTCTTTTCTCTCTCTATTTGTTGAACAATTCATCATGCAAATTGTTTTACATAAAACATTTGTTTTTTCCATTTTTGTTTCACATTTTTTTTCATGACATTTATCCAAATACAAATATATATAATTGTTTACCTCTTCCAAACCTTGATTTACGAACTGCATGTCGTGTACTATTTTCATTCCAATGTGCATCATGTTCCCTACCGCCCTGTAAAATATTGTGTATAAAACACAATGCAATTTGATAGAAATAGAATATATGTATCTTAGGTAGGACAATAAATTTCATTATCTAATGTTGTTCCAAAATAATGTGAAAACTTTGCATACACATTAATTTCATATACAAGAAATTAAAACATTGTCTAATATCACCACATGTCTATGGTCTCTACCATTCTTCATATGACATCTAACATACTTTTTTAGTTTACAAGAAAAAATGATAAAACTCATGTGTCATGTGGAGATTTTCATCCAAGACCATTATAATTATAGATCATGTGATAATATATGAAGTGTTAGTTGTCACTAGCCAATAGCATAACTTGATATTAGTTTGTGTTAAAAAACTATTAACATCTTGAGTTTAATTTGACAATAATGATAACTTTGTAGGTTTCTATAATGTAGTAACCTAAAGAATTTATTTATACTCAATTAAGGATAATTGTTACCTTAGCATTCACCAATTCAGCGGGATCAAAATCCATTGACACCCTTTGGTTAGTTAAATCATATGTTCCTTTGGCAAAGTTCGGATCCAGTGCACTAATTTTGCTTCTTGAGCCATCTGATAGAGTTGAGGATGCATCTTGTTTTCTTCTTTTTACCCATTGATAGGCATTATTAGATCCCGGGACTTGTATTGGTACACTGTAACCATTACCATTAACAACATTCATCATTTGGGATGTCTCAGACATAGTATCCAACGATGGCTTTGTGTGCTCTTTGAACATGGCTCCTCCTTTTCCCTTTGTAAGATGTGTTTTACCATCATCTCTACGACCATTTTGAGAAATGTTTTGCATGTTCTTCACAAAGAAGGTAAGTATTAGAAAATAACCATCTTCAAGTCATATTTAGTAACATTCCATTGAAAAAAGAATACCTCTTTCGAAGCTGATTTACCGAAATTGTTCGAATCTTGCATAAGTTTAGCGACTCGTCGTTGTTGTCTTCTTGATGTTGCAACCTCTCTTATTTTACCTTCAGTCTTTTTTCTAAGAGTAAGATCAGGAATTAGTCCCAAAAACAAGAGAAAAAGCAATTTTTTTAATTGGAAGCACATCTTCAGGGATACTAAAAAATAACAATAAAGTTCTATCCCCCTAGGTGAGGTCAATTACATGACACAAAACACCATTTGACTCAGTTAAGAATAAAACTCAAAACCTCAATGCATGAAAAAAAAAAACAATTATATAAATAACTATATCTAATATACCTGGATGATTCTTCTTGAACTTTTACATCCATTTCTTTGCTAGGTGGATACTTTGGCAGGCTTGATGGGTTACAAGCGTATGGTACGGTGCTAAAATACTACAAGGGTATATCATAAAAATGAAAATAGAAACCAAGTTAATTATAATTAGTTGGTCAACATTAAACAAACATAAAAATAATTTAATATGTATAGCATAATAGTTATGAAGTTATATGCATAAACATTAAGCAAAGATTATAATACATGAGCGTCTTTAGAATAATACTAGTGAAGTATTTGCATAGAATATCAACTCTTTACCACAATATAAGATCATAAATAAGAATAATTCTAAAAATGAAGGATATACATAATACAAATCAATGGAAATTTTACCTCGGAAATTAAGGCAGAAGAAGCAGTCCCTCGATTGCTTGAGTCAATGGATAATAAAGTCTCAAGCAGGTTTATAGCAGAGACAGGAAAATCTGCACATCTTTCCCGAAGAGAGCTTTCATAACTTGTCTGAGGCTTAAACATTGTTGCATGAGGAAGCTTGTTCTTTTTCCAGAACTCCTCGGGTGGAGAACCACACAACTTAAAAATTTTGTGCAATTGTTCAACCTGTGCACTCAAAGAAGAACATACATGTCAAGCAACAAAAGTAAATGTAAGGTTTGTGTTGTTTTATAATTATATGTTTTCTAGGAAACAACTCGTAACACATTCAAGCAATAAATATTTATTTTCAACCAAAATTTAAAACTAAATAAAATGTGTGCATGACCACATATGTAAATATAAATGGTACATAACATACATCAATTATGAGAATTACCTCATTTCTCCCCTTAAGGATAGGCTTCCCAAGAAAAAGTTCTGCAAATACACAACCAACACTCCATAGATCCACTGACACTCCATAGTTGGTTGATCCCATCAATAGCTCAGGAGGACGATACCACAAAGTCACAACACGACTTGTCAATTGATGCTTGTTATTTGTATTGATTGTATTTGCTAATCCAAAATCTCCTATCTTGAGAACACCTTCATTGTTCAATAAGATATTTGAAACTTTGATGTCTCTGTGCATAATACCACGCATATGACAATGCTCGAGTCCACTTAAAAGTTGCCTCATGTAACATTTTATCTGTAGAAAGGAAATAGCAAATACGCATGTAACATTAAATACATATAAGTGACTTTACTAACTTTTGAACACCCAGAAATAAAGATGAAAGTAAAATAAATAAACAAAGGCTCACAAACAAATTTTGTAGTAGAACATGAATGTTTAGATAACTAGTTTAAACATCCTTTTGTGTATGCTAAATGTACTTTCAAAGAAACATATTCTATTCTAAACATTCTTTTAAAAGAAGTGTAACAATTATCCAAACTTACACAAAGTCTTGTGTAATATACACATAAAGTTTATTACTCTATTGACATAGATTTATTATAAATAAGATGCTAACAAACCTGTGATTCACTGAACACAATGTCAGGACGTGACACTAGGCCAGCAAGATCATGCTCCATGTATTCAAACACAAGGTATATGCTACTTGATAGGCGAGAAGTGATTATGCCCTCCAATTTCATGATGTTTGGGTGATCAAGCCTACGAAGGATTGTTATTTCTCTTGCCATAAACCTGATGCTCTCAGGTTGAAAATTGTCAAAGCGCACCTTTTTCAAAGCAAATATCTTTCCAGTTTCTACTTCACGGGCTCGGAACACACTACTATATGTACCTTGACCAATCTATAGAAATGAAATATCGAAAAACATATATCATTAATTGAAAACAACTTAATAAAGATGACAACATGTTATACTCATTATCATTGAAATAATGTCTTTTAGTTTTTGTTCAAACTATAGTTGGAGACCTCAAAAAGTGAAAAACAAGCACTCCACAAGCTTAGCTCACTCAACTTGGTTAATTTATAATTAAATATATTTAGTACTTAAATATAACAATTTCATGAATAATAATGTTATATTTTAAATTACACGTATAAACTGATCTTTTTAAGCCTTTCTTTTACTTTTAACAAAAATGTTTTAGTATTCCATAGTAGTGTTTTTAAGGATGAAAAAAAAGAAAAGAAAAAGGGAGGAAACAAATCAACAAAATGTAAAATATGATTACTCCAGAAAATAATGAAATTTCTTATAGAATGGACTAACACAACGACATAAATATTACAACTTTAACCTTCAAAGTTGACAATTTCAAATTCAAAAGACAATCATTACACGAATACTATAATAAAAGTGCCACGTTTAGTAGTTCTAGGAATTACAAATACACGACCAAGAACTACATATTATTTATAAAATAATCATCTTCTCTAAAGTTAAATGATTTATATCAATTTCAAAATAATATATCATTAAAAGGGAGAAAAATGAGAAAGAAAAGTGTATGAAAATTGAAACTTTATCTCAATGACGTGGCTAGTGTAATAAATGTCTACATAAAAGGTTAAAATAAATAATGAATATCAACACTAAAGTACAATACTTTTGTTGACTTTTTATATTACTCTTCTATTACTCTTAGCATAAGTTATATTAACTATATTATCGACATAAAATTATAACTTTTGAGGGATGAACATAAAAAGGATATAAGGAGCATACAGGGCACCCATTATTACCTTTTCTAACTTTTGAAAATAATCAGCTTTGAGGGGGATCCATCCTTGAATGGCTTCTGCTGCAACAGTAGTGAGCCAAGGAGGCCAACCAGCAGCATTTTGTTCAGCCTCTACACTCCTATGACCCAACCCAAGCCTTAAGCTAAGAGACCCATTACTCTTCTTCGAACTATTTTTCTTAAACTTGTTGTTCCTATCATCCTCTGAACCTGTTTTGGAATCCAAAATCATCACTGTGGAATGGCCCTTGGTGGAACTCGGCCCCGAAATCTCCACCACTGTCGGGGATGGAGAATAAGCTTTGGCGACCACATTCTTGGAGCTAATGCAACCCATTTTATTAAGAAGAAGACGAAGAAGAAGAAAATGGACGATGGCGATTGTAGGGGAGAGTTTCCCCTACATCAACACCCTCCAATGTGGTTGCTACACCCAGAACAAAGGAACTCAGAAGAAACTGAGATGAATAAAACCCAGAAAAGGGGGCATTTGGAATTGTGAAAAAACAATAGCTTTGTTCCTCCCCTGTTTTTTCTTTCTCCTCCCCCTTTTTCTGGTATCTTCCCTCGTTTCTCTGTGTCTTTGTTCTGTGTAATTGAATGCAACCCTTTTGGGTATTCCCAAGAGGGTGTGCGAGTCGCACAAGGAACAATGGTGGCTTTGTTGTGGAATAGAGAACAAGGAAATGAACAACCCCCTCCATCCCCAAATTTTCTCTCTCCTCTCCTATTTTTCCCTCTTTCTTCCATTGTTTTCGGGAGGAATGGGGGGTTCAAGGAATTTCAAGAGCGAAAGGAAAGGATTAGAATTTAAGGGGTGAATTGAGTCAAGCATATTTGTTGTTGAAAATTATTGGAAAAAATTTGATGTCGTGTGACAATTTCGATTTAGAGATCTAATAATTCGATTATTTATTAGTTCCTTTCAAAAGTTGTGACAAAAAAAGAAAGACAACGTGAACACTAAACAAATTCTAACAAATTTAAAATAATTTAGGAAAATATATAATGGGTATATTATTTATCTAATTAATATATATCATTATTTTAAAAAAATTGAGAGAGAAATCTAAATATTATATATATATATAATAAATCGTTAAAAATAAAAATAATTTTCATTAAAATTATAATCTTAAATTTTATTTAATTAATATTTTGATTTTACTTAAAAATAGTTTATATACTTCAAACAGTCATATTATCATTAGTAGAATAAAATTTTTTTTTTTTATTAATTTAGATATAATAAAAAATTTAACTAAATTTTAAAAATAAAATTCAAAAATATTTTATTAGTTTTAAAATAAAATAAGAAATAAATTTATAGGATAAATATAATTTTAAATATTGTTTTAATAATTAAGAAAAATTATAAAAAAATAAAGAAAATATTATCTAAAACTTAATAGATTTAATAATATTTTTATATATATAAATTTTATGTATATATACGAGATATATTTAAAATGAATGATGATAAATTATTATATAAAAAAAATGTGATAGTATGATAATCTATATTTTGTTTTAAAGTGTTTGTGATTTATAATAATATGTTTTTTTTTATTTGCAAGTTATATTTATATGTTTTGAAAATTTTAAATTATAGTTTAATAGAATGAAATTCATATCACTTTTATCGTTTAAAAAATTTAAGTAATATAAAAATTCGTATTTAATTATACAATAAATAATATATTTATCTGTACATCTTTTATTCATTTATATTATTTTTAGAAGAGATGAAAGATTTTATAGTTTTTTTTTTCTTTTATCTTATAAATTTTAGAATAAAAAACTTCTCTATATTAATTAATATTATTCTTGCATGTTAATCATAATTATTTTGATTTACATATATCAATATTACTTTTTCAATATCATTAATTAGGATTATTTTTTTTATTGATGTTGGTTAATTTTGCCTAATATCAACCCATAAAAAATATGGGATGATAAATAACCAATTGGTTAAAAAAAATTCTAATTAACATTGGTTAACAAATAATTCTAACCTAGAAAAAATAATGTGAATAATACTGATAAAAAATTATTTTTGTCTACCTTAATTGAAAAAAATCCTCACTTACATTAACAAAAAATAGTCTCACTAATACCAATAAAAAAAATTATGGTTAACCATCAGTTAAAAAATAACCTAATCAATGATGGTTAAGAAAATGTTTACTAATATTATCTAAAAATATCTTTAACTTAAATTGGTAAAAATAAGAAGTTAATTGAAGGAATCTTAACTAAAAATAATCTCAATTGATATTAAAAAAAAATCGTTCGAAATCAACTAATAAACACCGTTGTTGAATATAAAACCCTAATCAATTAATGATGTTTCTTACAAGATAAGGAAGCAAAAAATGAAAAAAAAAAGAGACATATATGTCATAGATGAATTTTATAATTTTAAAGAAATTAAAATTTATTGAATTTAAATTTATTTTAATTTAAATTGTTTTATTTTTCAAATATATTTTTGGATAAGACAGTTGAAATTTATTAAATTTTAATTTTCTTATTTAAATAAAATATTTTAATTACTTGTAAAATACATAAATATTTAATGTCAAACATTTAATAACTTAAAAATATTAATAATTAATTTCATTTAATATTGGTTGAGACTATTAGTCAAGATTTTCTTAAAAATAATTTCTTTTATTAATATCGACCAATATATTGAATATAATTATTTCAACTTATATAAGTTAAAATATTTTTTTTTTATGTTATTAATTAGACTTATTTTTTATGGATGTTGAGTGAAAGATTTTCTTAATAAACATTTGGTGAACAATAATATTATCATATTAGTTGAAAAACTATTAACTAACCGAGAAATAACTCTAATTTGCAATGACAAAAGAATAATTTTAATAATATAAGAATAATTTTAATAATATATTATTGATAAATTGAAAATTGAGATTGTTAAAATAAAAAATAAGATTTAATAATAAATTTAAGTTTAATTTATTTTTATAAAACTAGTTAAAAAAAAGAAGTTTGTACTTAAATATAATTCAGACTATTTAATATATGAATTAATATATGAAGGTGACTAATTTAATGTGGTTGAAATGTGGTTGAAAGAGATGTATGAGATGAAGAATATATATTCTCACCATTCCCAATGATTGTAGTGTTACTTATATACACAAAGTTGGATTAAGAGAAGAAAGTAAAATAGTGAAAAAGAAAAAAAAATTGTATAAAAAATAAGATTATTTTAAAAATATAAATAGAAAATTTATAATTTATTTTTAAAACAATAAAATATATTTAATAATTAGATAAAATGTGGAATGATCAAAATATGTTTTAATAAAAAGTGGAGATTAATAAATAAAAACTAATATGAACAAATATTTAATATTATTTATAAAATTAGAATTAATTCAATAAATTATATTACAATTATTAATAAAAATAATTTATATATGATTTTTCCTTATACTTTTATTTGTGAATTTAAAAAAAATTCTAAAAAAATAATGAAGATTTTAATTGATTTAAAATAAAAATATTAGTTACATGTATAAGAAAATGATTTTAACTATTTAATAATTTTTTTACTAATTTTATATTCAATATATAAAATAGTGAAAATTTAAATCTGAAATAATATAATTAAGAGAATAAGAATTAAGATAATTTTTTAATAAATATAAAATATTTAAATTAATACCCTTTTAAAAACTGAAAAATTAAATATATAATATTTAGTTAAAATAAAATAAGTGTTAAACCATAATAAATATATAATACTTATTTAATATTTTATTAAAAAAATTACGTTTAAAATAAAATATTTTCTCATGAATATTTTAATATCAACTTTAATACTTACTTAAAAATATTTAAATGAAATATGTGTTTATTTAGAATTATTATTGTAATATTTGATATTTTTATATTTAAATTAAATTGATCATTAAAAGATAAAAATATAACATTAAATTAAAAAAAAAAATCGTACATAATCGATTATCATAGTCTTGTTATCGATTATGTAAGTTTTTTATCCATCAAAATTAACCCAATTTGGGAGACATAATATCTTAAAAAACACACACACACATTATCTAGAGTTACCTTGAAATAAATTGTAGTTGAAAGATTAGTTTTTTTATCAATACATAAATAAAAGAGTAAAGAGAGGGGAACAGAGAAATTTACATGAATTTTAAGTCAAAATATAATCTACATCCATGGAGTATCAAGAGACTATTTTTTACAGTCATGGAGAACAAATAGTCTTGTGCTTTTTTATACAATGAAACCTAGCTCCATTCCCACTTCAAAATGAAAGAGAAGAAAACAATTAGAGTCAATTTTTCCACATAGTTTTCATTTGTATATTTTTTTAATTTTTTGGTTGATTATTAGTTTATTATCTTCTGTTTTCAGAAAATAAGAATATTAGAAACAAAATTGATGTATCCATTTTTCAATAAATTAAGAGAACAAGTGTTTTCAACATCAATAACAACATTTACCACATTTTAACCTTTGCAATATCAAGATAATGACTCTTCACACACCACAAACTCACAATGACAAAAACAAGAGATTCAAGATCTGATTTACCTTAAAATAGACCACATATAAAGAGAACCCCAAGGAACTGTGATATGATGATAGAAACATCCTGGGTGATTAAATTCATTAGGTTGGATTCCATTTCTCTTTCTATCATAAACATTAAAAATGTAGGTTTAGAGTTTGTTTGAAAAAAAAAAACATCCTTGAAAAAGTTTGCCCAAACATGTTCTTAGAGTTCTTCAGGAAATAAACACAAACAAACATACCTTAGAGAGATGGAAGTGAGAGGATTTAGGGGATGAATTGTATGGAAGTGATTGTTGTGAATCTTGTGGCTGTTGAAACAAAGGAAAAGGAAGACTGAAATCATAGGCAAACCAAAAATAACTTGAATCTTTTAAGTGTATGAAAAACTGAAAACTAAGGCAAAGAAAATAAAATTTATATTGGATAATCAACCCTTGACATAGAAATAAACAAAACATTTCATGTCAAATAATATCTATAATGCAACTCATGTCAAAACCAACAATGGCAGTTTGGAAAGCTAGAAAAATTACACCAAAAGTCATAGTTTTCAAATGAATCTTGCTGTGTATGCATAAACTTTTAATAGCTTGAATTCAAATTATAAAAGCTTTTCTGATGGAAATCTCCTTGAGTTTCAAATTCGGATCTTTCTAATTTAGAATTCATACACCAATTGAACAAAATATGTATTATTAATTTTATGTATCTTAATCCATAGAGTTTGGATTGGAATGATTTCAAAATAAGGTAAAAACACTCTCAAATGCAATTTTTTATAAATAAAATGAGAGATATGCAATAAACAAAAGAACAAGATAAGTGCCACAAAATATGATATCTGATAAGTCTTGAGAATTGCTACAAAAATTTTGAAATTTCTTTATAAAATTAGTTAATTTAAGAAAGAATCCTAACACAAATAAGTATCCATCACTTCCAAAGAAAAGTCTTTGGTTCGAACTTTTCCATCATAAAAGACAATGACAATAACAAAAACCTTTTCTTCTTATATCTAAGTGAGATCAGCTACATAAATCACAGAGTGTTATTAAGCTCGGTTAAAGATTAAGTGCATGTTTGGATTATAGTTCTAATACTCAAGTTTGACTTAAATTTAAGTTTGTAAAAACAACCCAACTTTTACTTCTACAAAACCGAGTTTTGAGACAAAATTTTAATGTAAAAACGTATATTTTAGGATGATCAAACATGCAACCAAACTGAAAATCAACAGAACCTAAATCCCTAGGGATATAAATTCACTTTTACACTACAGAAGACAAAAAGAAAGAAAATTCTTGGTTAAAAATGATGCAGAATGAAGGTTTTGCACCTGATCAATAGAAAACAGCAAAACATGGATTTTAAGTCAATTAAAACAGTTTCTCATTGTCTAACAAAAAGTTGGTCTACATTTGAAGTCAAATAAAACCTGAAATGCTACGAAAAGTTTAGGAATAGGTTATAAACCAAAGCAATAGAATCTTCACATTCTCATATAGTATCATAATCAGGAAAAAGCTTCTGCTCACTAAAGCTTCAGTATGAAAATATTACTTTTAAGTCTTTCATGCACAATTCAGGCTGCCGCACGATGTATATTTGGTCACCAACTGCATTTTCTTTATAGTTGTCTTGATTTCGGTGCCAAGTCCATAATGCATATGTGGAATTCACAACCTGCAATAGAAAAGGATGATAAATATTTTAAGAAACGGATACATATTATATTGATGAGAATTCATGGACTGTATCCATTTTCATGAACAAAAACAAACATTCAATGAAATACATTATATAGACACATAAGAAAATTTTCATCCAAAATATACATAGCCATATTTTTTTGGTATTTTTGCATCTTCATGCACACCTTAGAAATAACTTAGTATATATACTTGAAGTTGTCAAGCTTTGAATTCTGAATTCATACTTTTACCGTCTGATTTTGGAAACCTTGATTACAAGTAATGAATTTGAATTTTGAATTCATGTCTAATTTTGAATCCTCAATTCATGTCATTACTTGTCTGCTTTTAATAACCTTGATAACAAATAACGGATATACACAAACTAGAAGTGTAAAAAAGTTGAGATAACTGTGAATTATCCGACCATAAATAAGTGCTCACACAAATTCATTTGTCAGTTTAGACACAACACAAGTTTAAGCATGTAAGCTCAGTTATATTATGTGTGTAAAAGAAACAAAATGATAATTTTGCATAAGAAAAGGAGAAAATGTAATAATTTATCATAGAGAAAATTCATCATTTAGCATAAAATTATTTATGAAAGACAATAAGTTATTTTAGTTTATGAAAAAGGTTCATTTTATTCTCTTTTTTATCTCTTATGTGTATAGAAAACTTTATCCAAAAATATCCATAGTATTTTGTTAGCAGTATTATTCATATTCCAATGAAACACCAATAAGAACAAAACAATTGATGTTTGAGCTAACTGAACATGCAGACCTGTTACAAGAACAATAGAAACAAAAATGAAAAGGTTCACAGTATGAAGATTTTACCTCAAGTATCCCATGTCCAAAACTGCTTTCTCTAAATGCACTCCATTCAGGTTGTTTGATCCAACAAAAGTTACCTTTAGCAGGACCAGTGGAAAAATTTGATTTGCAGACTCCTCCAAATTCTGGTATGTTATCTCCAGGAGAAGGACATTTCCCAGGGTCATCTGCATGATCAACATCTACTTTCTCAATATTTCCACCATCTCCAACAGTTATGTAGATAGGTCCACAAGAATCCAATGTATAATTGTAGACTCTGTTCATCCTCTCATAAGCATGAACCTGCGACATGGACAACTCGAGATACTGTTTATGTGAACAATACGAAAAACCTACATGTAAAATAAGCTTAATTTCAACACTATTGCAGATAATTCTATCCAAAAGAATAAATGAAGAAACTCTGTGCAACATTACATATACATGAGATGGCTACAAACTTCTATCATTGCATATTTTTCCAAAAACTTCCATAAATTAACGAGAACAGAGCAACATCTATGGATTTATCTCCATAAAAGCTCTTGTTTTAGAAATTTAGGCAGGCAAAGAATGTATGTTTTTCACATTTACCTAATCCTTTCCACATTAACAACATAACTCCATCATAAAAAAAAAATCTATGTAAAACTGCAGAAGAGAGATCTTGGATATTTACAAACTAATGTTCTAAAACTGATAACAAAATTTAACTTACATGACCATTGAAAACAATGTCAACCCTATATTGATAAAGAATTTCTTCCATTTCCAATCTCATACACTCAAATTCTTGATAGTGAGAAGCATAGCTGTTATACCAAGGTGGATGCCATGCAGCTACTAACCAAGGGGTTACACTACGGTCTATACTTTGCAAGTCTCGCTTTAGCCAAGCAAACTGTGCACCTGGATTGAAATACATCAAGTAAAGTTCAACCATTTAAAATCATGTCCATCGACTGGTTAATTTACACAAGATAAAATTAACTGCATTACTTATCATTTACCAGTACTATTGTAATCAACATATGCTCCTAACATGATGAAGTGTATGCCCCCAGCATCAAAAGAGTAGTAGAAGTTACTTTTAGAGCCACTTTCTTCAGCAGGAACTGCAAATCGTGTCAAGTATGATTTGAATGTGATCCCATCAGCTTGAGGTTCAATCTCATGATTCCCTTCAATAACCATCAGAGGAACTTCTGAGGTCAAAGGCTCCATAAACCTGATGTTTCGGAAACCAAATTGCTTTTAACTACTTGTATTAGAGATTCTAATATTTCACCACTTCCCCTCCCACCCCAACTAAGTTTTTCTAGGAAGCATATGATTTATATTCAGAAAATAGACTAATAAAACATACATAGCACTAATAATCCAGCAATTCACAAGCCTAACAAACTACCAAATGAAAGAAGATGCAGTATAATATCAAATCAGAAGAAACATTTAGCAAAAAGCTAGTCCCTGATCACTATTTTCCGCTTGCCTTAATAAATTGAATTATCCAAGTTTCATTTTCACAATTGGGAAGTATAAAGGCCTATCTATGGCCAAGTCTATATAGAGAAAAGTAGATTTTTTTTCAAGTTATTGTTTAAACATATAATTAGATTAGTATGCTACAGCTAAGACTTGATTGCATAATTTTTCGTTGAACTCAGAACTTGAGGTAGGTTACCTTCCCCACCCATCCCATCGGGGTTGATACGTCTCCCTTATCGGAGCATCAGGAAATGCACATGAATAACATGAAGCTCCTTTTCCACCAGTTGTCAGATACTGATTCGCATATGTTAAATCTCCAACCATTAGAATCATTGAAGGATCATTGTAAATAAGATGATCAATAGTTGATGTAGAATTTCTTGTGAGGCCCAGATCTCCAATAACTGCTATGCGAGCTGGATAATTATTTGGGCTAGGTTTTGGAAAAGTCTCAAAGAAACCCTCTTGGCTCATGGCTGGAATAGAACTATCCCCACATTTGTAATAATATCTGGTTCCAGGTTCAAGACCTGCACCAAGAAAGAAATATATCTGAACTTTCTCCAAACTGAATAACAAATTTGAGTCATTGTACTTATCCACTTGGTTTATATCTTATAGTTTGTCTCTTAAAAATTTTATAGAAAATAAGTACTATCATCAAGCATTTCATATTCTGATGCTTTATTTCAAATGTGCTTTTTAACTACAAATAATAAGATATTGTTATATGATAGGTGATATGATTAGAAGAGTACTAAATGATGAAGGTAAGTGGTTCCAGAATTCAGCAGTTTGAAACTGCAATGAACAAAGTTAAGTTATTTATATGCCCTATTGGACAAGTAAATTCTTTTATCCAACAATGGTGTCAAAAGGAAAACATCAAACTTTGTGAAGTATTGCTTCCAAGAATCTAATACAATTAATTAACAATAACAACCACCACCAAACCTTTTTCCCACTAGGTCATGTGCCGGCTACATGAATCAGACAACGTTACATATGGTGTAATTCAAATAAAAAGTAACTCAAACATACCTTCAAGTTTCACATGGTGAATGATACCAGAGGTGTAATTCCATAGGCCTTCAAAGGGATACAACTGACTGTAAACAGCAGAATCACCTTTCCCAACACTTAAGTATTTGCCACTCTCTTTCCCATACCACACCTCACTTCCAATAGACGCAGGATCAACTGGGGTCACGTTGAGGCCAATCTGTGCATCCCCTTATCCGAAACCAAACAACACAACCAAGTAACAACAGCTTGATGCTTTAGAATACAACAACATCAACATTAAAAAAATAATTTTACACTGTTAGCAAATCATAAATCACCGTTTGCATGATTTTCAAGATACTTCTTATAAAGTCTATAAACATATTAAACATGACAATTTGTAATTAAGTGATTGTAAAATTTACTCGTAAACATGATTTGTTATCAAATAACCGTGTAAATCTCTTTACATTGTTGCTGTACAGACTAAAACATGACAAGATGACAATAAAATGGTCTATTTGGTTCCTCAAAGTGTATGACAGCTTCAATTTAATCCTTTAGTTCAAATAACTTAATACCATCTTTATGTTACCATTAACAAGTAAGTTAATCTCTATATATTATCATTAAAAGGAAATTTAATTCTTATACACAGATACTAAATTGTATTTTAACGTAATCTAATGATGGATATGAAAAACAAAAACTACTTTCAAAGACATATTTTTAGTTTATTAACATCGAAAAACTAACTTAAAATAGCTGTATACTTTGAGGATCAAAGTCACTATTATGCTTTTGAGATCAGATGCCAAATAAAATCCCTTCTATATTTATTCTTAAAAAAAGAAAAAACAGTTCTTTTTGGAAATTCTAAGGAGAGGAGATAAAGTACCAGTAACCCAAGAAACCCACATAGAAGTTGGTGAAGAAATTGCAAGAGCAATCTGTTCAGGGAAATTCGAAGTGACATTCTTTCTGAGCCTTGGATCAGTCATGGGCAGGTCATCACTGCCCCGTCGCAGTGATGGGTCGAACCGGCGGGTCACTGGCTTAAATGGGCCATCCAAAGTGGTGGGAATGTGACTCCCAGTCACTGCCATGATGGTGATGAAGTTGCTGCTCATCATCACCAAAGCCTTGGCCAACATGCCTAAGGTGGTGCAGATTTTCATTTCTGACACAAAAATGAATGAATGAATGAACTTTTTTTCTGTTTATGATGTTGTATTGTTAAGGGTAACTAAACATAGCATTAACAAGGTTGAGCATTGTGGTGTAACCGTAAAAGACATCATTTGAAGTTAAGTAGTTAACTCCAGTCATCTGCTAATGTTACACGTTGTCGCTTAGTTGGCATGTTAACATCGGCATCTCCTTTTAATATTGGAATATGCTGCTTCTTGGTCGTTTTCTTGTTTGCCTTTTTCTATTTTTTTACATTAAAATGTTTCCAAAATTTAGTTTGATAAATATGCATTCTCAGTCTCAAAGTTTTATCGACCCATAAAAAATATAGTTATAAAAACTGAAAAATTTACTATTAGATGATAATGTAGCTTCTTGTGTTATTTAGTTCTTAAAAGATATGTAGAATTCAAAGTATAAGAGCCAAGTTCTTGAGAAAGAATTTAAAAGGTAAAATTTATTTTTGTTTTATGAAATATTTCAAAATATCAATTTTAGTATTTATAGAAATTAATATATTTTAGTCCATACATTTATCAGAAATAGTTTTAAAATATAGTGACTAAAAATACATTAAAGTTTTAGTAGAGATCAAGGATATGTTTGGACAAACTTTTTCATAAACCTTTTTAGGAGAAAAATAGTAAAACAAAATAAAATGATTTTCTCTATTAACTCAAATTAGTTTATATATAAATTAGTTTATAGAAATTCTTGTATAATTTTCCTAAATTCTTATTTTTAACTTATACATTTGTTTTATATTTTTTTTTCTCTTACTTATAGGAGTGTTTATAAATATTTTTTTGTACAAATGTGTTATAATTAATATTTTAAAATAGTCTAACCTACTCATTAAATCAAATTAAACCAATCATTATGTAAAGATTAAATTGAATTGAAATGAATAGTTTTACACCTTCTTTTATGTTTTCTAAGTATCTATTTGTTTCAGTTGTTTAATTATTTGGGAAGATGAATATAAGAGGATTGTAACGATTTGTTTGAGTTTATTTCCAATGATTGGTAAAGAAAACTATGTGAGTACCACAAATGTTGTTTTTAGTGGATTGAGGATAAGATTTGCAACGAAAGTCACACATGTTCTTAAAATTGGCCCCCCAATAATAAATTCATGACTTATTATTTCAAGGTAAAAATTATGTACTTTTCCATAGTCTAAACCCAATCAATTTGTGTACATCACATCATCATTTTGCTTGGAATTAAATTAAAATAATAAGGATATGAAGGGCATAATGGTCCTTTCATAATAAATATCACATTTTCTTCTTTTTTTCCAATCAAACTTATACACTTTCAAACTTTGTACAAATTTTTACTCACTTCTATTCAATCAAAAACAATGTCATTTTTTATTCTATTTCTCTCCTTTTCTTTCATTTCCACTCTTTCACTTTCTATCATACCTCCAAAGCTAAGAATAATTATACATCCAAAGCTAAGAGTAATTTAAACCTTGATGTTGTTGCTTACTACTCGTAGTGCTTAAGTCACTTTTATACTTTAAAGTTGAATAGACAACATCTAAATGTCACTTTTATTCGCCCTTGTGGATTTAGTCCAACTGGTGTGATATGCTAAATGTCTTCTGTATCTGGTCTCCACTCAATAACTTCTCTTAAGAGACCCATCTGATATGTATTCAAAGACCAAGCATAAATCAGATATGACTCAAACTGTTTTTTTTTTTCTTATATTTTGTTGAAGTACCAATAAAGACATAAAAGTTTTTCTTAAAAACACAGACAGCCTTTTATGAGGGTGACAATGTGATATCTATTATTTGAACCAAGGTTGGATTTTCCCCAAAATATGAACTGATATTTGGTTTGCTCCTGTTTATTATTGATTTTTGTATAACTAAAGTACATTTCCATCTGAATTGAACTAACTCCAAAATAATAAAAGATTCATATTTGATCTAAATGGAACTGACTCATAAATAAAATAAAAAAAGTCTTATATTTGAGACTTGTCTATGGAAAAAAAAAATTACTATCTAATGGTGGATATGAATTTTTTTTTGACAAATATTAATTATCAACTAAGTTGTAAGCCAAAAAAGTGCATTCTGACCAGAGGCTCAATAAATATACTAAAAAAATCGCATTCATCCAATGGATGCAAAGACAAATATGAATGTTATTACATAGGCCATTTTCGTACTCAACTATTAGAAGACAACATAGGATTCACAATTTGGTCTCATAGAAATAAGTAGATGAGACAGCCAAGCCTTGCACATCATATGTGCGAACAAGTCTTTGTCTCTTGTCAGGTGTCTCCAACCAACAGAACTCCAAATGGAATGATTTTGATTCTGCCACACTTTTTGCTACATCACAAGGGCATCCCATGTACATGCCACCCGGTAATAGAATGATCTGATAACCTCCATCAAATGTAACCAAATAGTCTGATATTGTGCCAGTCCAATGCACATTGGTTGTAACATTTTCCCCATCAGATGTTGAAGTAACATCCTGATATACAGATGAAAAACATCAACATAAAATCTCCAGTATTGAGAAAGTGGTGATAATTTTAAAACATCTTACGGTCCACAACATATGAAGGTAGGGGAAAAGGACTCATGTTGAGACAAATAGAAGAAATAACTTGTTTATCAAACATTAGTACATTAATCCAATAAAATAAATACCAAAGGGTTGATGAAGTACACAGAAGAGTTCAATAAAGATTCTATAAATCTGACAGTGTGTGTTTGGAACTAAATCACATCAACTTTGATCCTGGTCTAAAAGAAGCATATATTTGTCGCTTCTGCATCTTTTGTCAAATTTGACGTTACTTTTGGGTCTATTGTATGTTACTCCATTTCAAACATGTGAATAGTATAACTAACATGAAGGGCATTAAAAAGTAAAAACTTAATAAAAGATATTCAAACTGAAGACAAAACAAAATAAAGGGCATAAATAAAGCATTAGGTCACTAAAAATTTTTATTTTTCACAAACTAATTGAAGTAAAAGAGAATTCTAGAAAGAGAAATTTGAAAAGAGTTGAAAATTTTCGCAAGCAATTTCAAAAACAATCAAACACTTTAATATAGAGGTTAAACAATCCGAGTGTTGATCCTTATAAAAGTTTTCAAATAGGTTAAGTTAAAAGGATTTGAGTAGCCATATAATAGACAAATGAACATTTATTTTTATACAACTTTACTCTAATTGAGTTCAGTCATATTTTCACTCATAAATTCTTGAGAGACTCCACTAATAAAAAACTTGATTATAACATGTTTAACCACTTCTGCCTTACACGAATACACCAAGCCACTTATGGAAAAACAAACAAAGTTTGATAAAAGCATTTATAAAGAAAACAACCTTAGGAGAGGATAGATAAAAGCTACAAATCTTTCTCTCGGTGAGATAACTTCTCAAAAAAGAATGTTTTACAAATAAATCTTACAAATCAATGCAATCTTCTAATAGACGCATTAGGCTCAAGAGCAATTGAAAGCTTTTTGAAAATAAAGCTTGAACATGTATGAAAGCACTTATAAAGAATCACTTTGTTGCCATGCAGGAAGACCTACGTTCAATTTATAGAGATTTTGAAAAGCTAACCATTACTAACAAGACAACAATATTGTTTTATTTGACATAGTCAAGTACTTTTTAGTGCTTCACAATTTGCAGAATGTTGGGGTTTGGATGTTTTCTGTCAAAGTTGTTTTTTTCCTTCATGAAAAACAAACATTTTCTGTCATATCTGAGATATGCTTTCTATTGATTGAGGTGCATAAAAGAGGAAAGTTGACTTGTAAAGAGTAAAATCATCCTCGAGCAGCTCGTAGAGTTTTAGACGAACAAACTCAGAGAACGTCTAATAATGCCTTGAAGAACTGAAGGTTGCTTATGCTGACTAGGAACTTTTTACAAAATAATAATGTAAACATGGCATGAAGCTTAAAGCATCTAGCATCTAGCATCTAGTTCAGAATATATTCATTAGACCTTATTAAATTTAAAACTTAAGTTTATTTATTAACATCAAAACTTGAGTGTATGACTATCTTAGACTTTTAATAAGATTATTAAACAATCTTGTCTTAACACTAATAGCATAATTTTAGTGCTTTAAGAATTATGTTGAACTAAAATTTCACTATGCCTATGTTATTAAATAGTAAAATACCTGAATAAGTTGGCCATTGTCATCCATCTCATGTAACACGACGGTATCAGCATTAGCAATTGTAGATCCATATACACCACTTCGTTTTGTAATGGAATGACCTTTCCATTTACCAAGAAAAGGTATAATCCTACTCTTTGCATCCTGACATGAATTCAAAATGAATGAAAAAGGTTTAAGAAAATATAGGCATAAGATATTGTTCTACTACTGTCAAAATGGGTAGAACATTCAAAGCAACACCTCAGTTATCAAATCTGCAGTAGACATACACTCAATAAAAGAAAGTTGCACATAGATCAGTTATGCTCACCCTAGAACTGTCAAGTAGAGGAGGAGCCCCATCACTTCTTTCCTCTAGGAAGACGATAAGCATATCTACAGTGCCTTTTGGCTCCAAAATGTGAAAGGCTCTTGCTCGCATATCTCTCTGTAGAGAGTATAGGCAATTCTCACATACAACAGAAGGTCGCCGAGAGGGAAGCTTGAGATTTCTGCACCATATGGAAGTGTAAAGTAAATAATCTACGGCATAAAATATGACATATGCATATTAGTAATTTAATATGCCTTCTTTTTTTCATGTTGGAGCTCAAGGGTCAAATCACTCATCAATAAACCCTTTAATCCAAACAGGAAGAGGTTCTCATTATTAAATTAAGGTAGCAAATGGGGTAGTTTTGCACATTAGGCTGTTAAAGATTAAAAGGGGAAGAGTAAAAATGGAAAGCCAAGAAAACTTAAGGAAAACGACTAAAACTGATCTTGGTTTTTGACAAATCAATGGCATCAACTAATCAGTGTGAAAAACAACCTAGTCGAATAAAACTTGGTTGTTGATGTCAATGGTTTTATAGGATATTCCAGATTAATCAAAATCAAAATAAATCAAAAGGTTTCAAAGTAACCAAGTAAGCAATTGCTATAATATATTGTTAATTATAATCAAAGAATCAGGGTTTGAAAGATTTCTTTCCCAAGTTTCCTGAAAGACTATAGATAATACTAGCATCAAGTCATTATTTGAGTTGGCCTCAACAGTTGGATAGCATAAAGGAAAATAGGTTGATAAAGTAATATGATGTAAATAATCAGGCAACACCAGCTTCTTTGCACATTAGTTTTAAGGCAAAAAGATGGCTCCTTGAAAGTTTGATAGCTTGAGTTAACAGGGCAGGAGAAATTAGGATTTCATAAAGTTGTCCTTGGTTCAACGAAAACAAACAGCTTGAAGATTTCATTTAAGTACCTGTATTTTCTGCTACCACAGGTGTTTTTTATGCACGCATACAAAACACCAAGGCAAATAATGTTTTAGTGAGAAGGCCCCAAATAGCCTTTACATGTTGTAAAATAGTATTTAATGGCTTGAGCCTTGGAAGCAATAATAGCATAATTTTGTCACATAACAGACTTATAGAAGTTACAATATATGTTAAATTTGGCAGGTTAAGCAGGCACCCGATTTAGCTAGTGTATGCTGCTAAATTTTTTTAATTTTTTAGGATTTCCTCTCTTATTTAGATTTCAATTTTTCCTTTGAAATTGAATTTTTATGATCACCTATAAAATCTTTATCTCTAATTTTTTTTCCTCCTCAGATTGCTCATACATATACATCCTTCTTGTAAATTATCGTTCAACAAGCAAGCCACAAATAGCCTTACATATGTTACATTGGAATAAAACTTCACATCAAGTTGAAAAATTACTATCATCAAGAGCAGTAACTGCAGCGTCAATTCCAATGTTGATGTTTAATAATTTCTTTCTCTATTTTCAATTGAGTTTAGCAAAGTTGTTTTCTTAGTTCCTACTCTTTTAGTAAGAGTAGAACCAAGGATCTAGCCCCACCACACCACACTCTTCAGATTACCACTTATATTATGCACGTTGCCAGAAAGATCTGACAAGAAGTAATTAGCCATTTATCTCTATGCCATAGCAATGTGAACATGTAAAGGACATTCCATTTCTATCTTCACTAAATGCAGCCTGGACTTCATTTACAATGCTGTAATGCATGATAAATGTTATAAGGTCAGCAATTTGTTACACTTCACCAATATAGAAATCGATCAAACAGTGGTACTTGGTCTCTTCTGAGAAAAGAAGCATTTTTACCTTGGTGATTCTTCACCAGTGTCATCTTCTCCGAGAACACCTTGCCTTAATACTGTTTCCAACATGCCAGCTGTTTGGTATCTCAATGCAAATGCCCTCTCAGATGGGAAAAAGCCTATCTGCAAACTAATTGTGATGGATATACTAAAGAAGCAATGGGATCATAAAGAAAGAACCAAAAAAAGGTTTTAAAAGATGATGGTTACACTCTAGTTCAATGTTCCAGCATAAGAAGAAAATCTCACTTGTTGATATTTGTCAATAGTAAACATATTGGTTTCTTTAATTTTGTACTCTGCCCATTCTGCATCATTGTCATCTCCAGAGATGGAAGTACTAGATGAAGGTTGTTTAATATACAGCCTACAAGGAGCAACAATTAACATAAGATGTCCCTTAACCTTTTAAGCAACCTGACGATGAACAAATAATTCTCAGATTCAAATGATTTAATATAATGGGGTTACAGTTACTGAATCCACTCTCCTTGTAAAGTACCACTTCATTTATGTTTCAGATTCAAGTAACACCCAAAAATTCAGACGCATTTTGTTTATTTTAATTTATATGTTTTTATTAACAATAAGAAAAATGTAATTTGCTTTAAACTTTTGTCCTGTTTTACAAAGTTTATAAAAAAAGAAGGGGAGAGTGAAAACAATATTTTTTTATTTCATTGTTTATGCTCATTGTTTACAATTACTCTAGACTTCTAGTTGTGTTTCATTATTTTCCCTTGCTCTGTTCAAAAGAAAATAAGCATGCTGATAAGAGTGAGAGAAAGGTTTATTACGTTTGAATAAGACTCATGAGTTCATCTTCCCCATAAGAGCTAGCGGAAAGCTTGGTACTCAGTTGTTGCAACATATTCCCACATGAATCAAATTGCTATAAAACAGAGGAAGCCAATGTCATTGAAAAAAGAAATTAGATCAATAACAATACAAAAGAACTTGGGCATAGTTGTTTAAGTACTTCTCCTTTTGAAATTTCAACTTAATATATTATAATAATCATGACAAAGTTTACAAACTATCACATTAAAAAGTTTTCCATTGTTAACTAACCAGAAATCATTCTAATTGAAATTTTAAATTAGTTATTGTGAAAATCACCAAACTTAACCTACATGTCAATTTGTGATTAGATGGCAGTGGTAAATGTCATGTAAAATGATTTACAACATATATTCCCATAATTCCCAATAAAAACTTTCTTTTTTAATCACGGTTGTTGCCAATAAATTTCAACTAGTGAAACGGAGGGGGTTTATATGAGTGTGTTTCTAGCATTTCTCAAGGTAGTAGTTATTATGAAATTTAACAAACTTAACATACATGTCAATTTATGAGTATGTCAAGTTATAACTGGATTGGATGACAATGTAAAGAGCATTTAATATCTACACTTTATAAAAACATAATCAAGAAATAAAAAAACATTATAACAATGTTGGACTTCTAAGACATAGTACATTGTACAAGTACGATAGCACAAGAAAGACTCAAATAAGTAAAACCAGAGTTAGTCCATGAAAGAGAAAGGGTAAGAAATAAATATTAAAATGGGGTTGAGATGATACATAGAAAGAGCCGTTCCACTTTCCAGAGTTAAGGTTGATGAAACGTCGCAGGTTGTCGATGCTCATAGCGGCTTCTTCGACGGTAGGGGAGGAAGAGGAGGCTCTGATTCTGGTAAAAGAAGAAGAGAAAGAGAAAGCAACGGAATTTGGTTTCACTGAAAGGAAGCGAATGGTGTTAGTCTTAAGGTTGGGAAGAGAAGAGACAGAACAACACTGAATAGAAGAAGAAGAAGCCATTTTCTGTGTCTCTTCTTCTCAAGTGACACCGAAACAAAATCTATCTTATCGGCACGGTGAGAAATGCTTTTTCCACCGTTGGATATTTTCTTTCTTAAATGGACAGTTGTATTTTTTTTCATCTTTTCTATTTTTTTTAAGATGTGAAACTCAAATTAGTACTATTCTATCCTACAAATGATTTTTTACACTGTTTTTACTTCAAAAAAAATAATAAGTAAAAAATTGTTTAAAATTTTATTTTTTAGATTTTTTTATTTATATTTATGAAATTAAAAAAAATTAAAGAGATTATTTAATTTAAACTTATACTTTATATTTAAATTTATATTTTAAAAATTTATTATATTTTTATTTACGATGTAATTTTATGTGAATTATATTTTAAAATAAAAAAAAAACTATTTAAATTTCTATTTTAAAAGATAATTTTTAAATAATTTTATTTAAATTTTTAAAAAAATGAGTAAGAAATTTTTTACCATACTCACCCAATAGATTTTTGTTAATCCATAAACAGTTTTATATTATTACAAAACCCGTATATTGAAATTTATAACTTTAGGTTTATTAATATGAAAACTTCAACAAATTGAAAAAAAAAGTTAAAAAAAATAATAATATAAAATATTCACACATTAATTAGTAGCATAAAGAAATACTGCAACACACTTTTTTTACATGGCATTATATCTGTCAGTTATTATATAACGAATAATAGTATTAAAAATTAAAACAATAAAATTTTATATTACAAAAATTAATTAAAAATCATAAAAAATAAAATTATAAAATGAATATATCAATAATAGCTACAAATATTAAAGAATTACAAGTAAATTATAATAAAATCAGCTATTTCACCCCTTTTTGGAAGTGTAAAATAGTGAAAAAGAAGAGAACCAAAATGTATTAAAACATTATAGAAGAAAAATAGAAAAGTTTAATCTCAAAAATTCAGAAATTAAAACATGTATCAAGATTTAAAAATGTTTACATAAATTCTTATAATTATAAAAATGATATAGAGGAAGATGAATAAGGTTATTTTCTTAAACCCTAAAAACCTAAAAACACAGAACCAACAACACAAGCCATTGTATATTTCAACAAACGAGCATGAACACTATGCTTCTTCCCAACCCTACCACCTACAAAGCATCCATGAAAACCAAGTTGAGATAATAACCCACATTGGCCACAATGATCCAAATGCAGGAACACATCACAGAGGGCAAAAGAGAAGCAGACACAATCTGGGATGGGGATGGGGATGGTGCCATTGCAGGATGTTCTTGAACATGCACAGCAACTTTCATGCCATGGAAACAGTACCCTCCTGCTGAGAGGTAGTAGTAGGTCCTTGCTTCTGTCATCTGCACCACGTCACGACCACCTCGTGTCACGTTGGTTATGAAGTCCCTGTCTATGCAGTTCTCGTAGCTTGTCTTGTTCACCTCCAGAACATTGAAGTATCTCTTGTCGAACATGAACACTTCATGAAATCCATGTATTTCATTAGCATCAGCAGATATATAAGAAGAAAATCGAGTAAGATCCATTGATATATAACAGAGTATCACTTATTCATGCTCATGCATGTTCCAACAATAACTATATATTATAATTATTATTATTGTTTTATTAGAATACTGATATTATACATGGATAGTTTGAATCTTTTGTATTATATATATATATATATATATATATTATATATTATATATTATATATGGAACATAAACTAATCCAAATTTAAAGTACCTTTAATTCCGATTTTGAGATCAGTGTTGTTTGTTGAATGTGTGATTTTCGTGCAAGCCAATCTTTTGTTCTTTGAGTTAAAGCTTGCATTCTCAACGTTTGAAAGGAAGATTCTTCTTCTTTTTCTTTTCTGTTGTGATCTTATGCTTCTCTTGACTATGCCTTTAACTTTTTCTTTTTACCATATACTCTATTTACTTTCCATACTATTAATTTGGGGTTAATCTATCTACCCTAATCTTTTATCTTCTATTTTTAGCTCATGAATTAGTTAACATGTTTAATTGCACTTAATTAGCAAAGTTTTCTGAATTTAGCAAAAGGGTAAAAGAGTACCATGTTTTCTTTTGATTCTCTCTTTATAGTAGTATCCTTGTTCAATACTCCAACTCAAGTAAATAAAAGTTTCTGATTGTATTTAAACCATTGACAACCCTATTAAAGGAATTCTAAGCAGGGATATATATATATATATATATATATATATATATATATATATATATATATATATATATTAGAGAAAAAAAATCTTGAATAAGATGACTTGGGATAAAAAAAGGATTTAAAGCTATTTTAACTTGGAAATCACCATCAATTTAGCATTGAACTTGGTAACTTCTATGTTTAATGCCAGGGGAAAAAAGAACAATTACAATTGTGTAGGAATAGTTTAAAGATTAAATTAATTAAGAGAGAAATACAAATTCTAAAATAAAATATACGATATTATGAGTTAAAATCTTCCAAATAAATAGGAGTTCATGTGATCATGGCTAATGACTAGTATCAACTCATTGATGTGTGAAGAAAGAAGTTTAGACATATATCTTTAATTCATTGCTTCTCTTTTTTCATCCTAAACCCTAAACAACAAAACTTTTTCATAATATGATCAAATGATATTCAGATATGTGATTTTGAATAATATCATCTTCTCTCACTCACAGATTTTCATAAGAAAATAAATGTTCCTAAATGTTATGATGGACTTCATATATCAAAATGGATCAATCTCATAACCCTATTTCAAGGAATAACTAAAGAGAAATCAATCATGATTTTGGTTAAGAAAAAGAAATGAAGATAGAACAAATATGATGAAACTTACTAAGCCAATCTCCTACAAAGACATGTTCTTGAGCAGACCATAGAGTGTAGTTGGCATCATGATTGGTCCACCCTTTGGAGCCTCCCACCTTATGAAGCTCTGGACTTCCCATGACCACCAACGACAACCACCCCATCACCACCATACTTGTCGTCACCACCGTCACATCCTTCCAGTTCATCATTACTCAACCAAACAAATTCACAGACAGATAAATAGATGGAATTTGCTAAAAATCTTCCCACTTAACTGGTTTTTCTTCCTTAGAACATCACTGATATACACATATGTGACTTAAATAGTGTGGGGGCAATGGCATGAAGTAGCATATGAAGCACTTGTAAAGTGGTGCATAGATAGTGATGCTTTTTAAAGTGGGGTGAAATGGTGCATAAGAACAAGAACAGCTTCACTGACAGATAAAGTAAAGGTGTTTGGAATCAAGACACACATTTCATGCATGTTGTTGGGACAATGTAGGATCCCACGGTTTTTTCCTTCATGCAATTGAGTTTGTTAACCATTAATTACTTTGTGTCACTCACTCAATCTTGTCTTTTAATGCAATTTAAGTTCATAATAACTGCTAAATTAATAATAATCATGAGGCTTGTTCATGCTTTGATGAGTAGCTTCCTTTTTTTTACCTGGTGTAACGTTTTCATTACTCTTTATGTTATTGATCATTTCAATTTAGTTCGTGTAAACAAAATTCTCGTTCATATAATAATATTTAATATATTTTTGTTACAAAATTACCACAAAGTTGTAAATATTGTTTTATTTATCATGTTAAACTAGAATTTAAAAAAAAAAATCGAACACAAATATTATGTTAAAATTCTTTTGAGAGATGTTTTGTTATTGTAAAATTTATAATGTATGGAAAGGTTTGATTGTGAATCAAAAGAAATTTTTTGGATTAATAATAATTGAAATATCAATAAGAAACATATATTAAAGATATAATATTCAAAAATATAATGTATCGGAAAGAATATAATCAAAATAATATAAGAAATATCAAAAAATTTTTGAAAATTGAAAACATAAAGATCAAAAGATATTGATCGAAATTATTAAAACAAGATATTTGAGTATGAAAATTTTAAATAGATAAAAAATAAAATAAAAAAACTCGAAGAATTTGATGAAATGTTAAATATTCATTGAAGATTTGATAATAATACATGAAGTATATAAAAGGAAAAAAATTATATATAATAAAAACATAAAAAAAAAAGGTTATGAGTAATAGATAACTAGATATTATCTGAATCCGATCTTAGAAAAAAAAATAATTAAAAAATATTCATTATAACACTTTATTTGATTTAAACTAATGATTTATAAAAATAATTACATAAAAAAAATCATCATTTATTGTATGTCAGAGTAAAAAAAAACATATTTTCCAAGACAGGTTTTGAAATTGTCTTTGAATAAAAAGAATTACATTGAAAAAAATATATAATTGATATCAATGAATATCAGTTTCGTATATAATTAATATTTTATTCTTATTTATGTTTATTTAATTATAATAATTGTAATAATTAACTAATTAAAAAATTTATTATTAATAAATATTTTTTATTTTATGTTTAACTTATTCCTACTCTCCTTTATTTAAATCAAATAGGTTTTACATTCTACTTATTTATATTCTCTTTTTTATTTTTTTTATTCATTGAGTTTCATTTTCCATCTTCTAACCAAACAAAGCATATTATTCATCAATTAGATTTCTAAATAAAAAAATATTTATTAAAAAAATCACTAAATTATAAAATATGGATATCCTAATAAACTAACATATTAAACATTAAATCGTTCAATTCCTTGAAAAATAAATATCTAATCTAATGTTATACAACTTTTAATGTAATAATAAATAAGTTTTTTTTTTCTTTGATGAATGATATCCTACCAAAGGAAAGAAAAAACACTTTTAATAATTTTAATTGTTTTCATTTCTTTTAACTTAATCAATGTTTTTTTTTTTTCTGAAACTTAAACATATATTGAGTACAACTATGTTTAAGACTCCTTTAACAAGATTTTCTATTCGGGCCCAATTTTGATCGAACAGGCCCAATTTTCAGTGAGCCTCGCCATTTCCAATCCCATTTCCCACCAAAAACGCTCAATTGACTCAATTTTCCCACCAAAAACAAACTCACAGTTTCTCACTCTGTTCTTTCAATTCAACCCCCCATCACAATCACTGAACTTCAATGTCTTCATTCAAATCGTTTCAGCCATGAAATTCAAGGCTTTCCTAACAGACAACGGCGTCAACCTCCTCGAGAAGCGGTTCCTCCCCGCCCTCGAGAAAACCGGAAAATTGTGCCACCTCTACCTCACGCGCGACCACGCGCTCTTCCTCCACAACCTCCTCAACGGCGACGGCGTCCACTCCGTCGCGCAGTTCCGCAAGGAGGCGCTCTTCCACGACTATCGCATATCCAGCAACAACGAAGACCGCATCGCCTTCGCCCTCGATCTCTCACTCCTGCTCCGCGCCCTCCGCAGCGCCGTCGCCGTCGCCTCCGAATACTCCGCCGCAGCCGCCGCCACGCGCCTCGAGGTCAAGCTCGTCAAGAAACTGTCCCCGAACTCCACCCAGCCTATGCCGTTCCTCACACTGGAAACGCGTGGGTGTAAGTCCGCTGTGATTCAGGACATTCCCATCTCCAAACCCTTGTCGCGGGCGCAGGTTGCCGAGCTTCAGAGCGCGCTCGATTCGGCGCAGGATCTCCCTCCAACACTCGTTCAGGTACTTCCCTCTTCCATTTTCAGTTAGGAACTAGTATTGGAAATAAACCATCAAATTACTACTTAATGTATTATATATCATAGTAAATTGCAGTTGTGAACACTACAAAAACCTTGACACTATATAAAATCAGGGTTGCGGACAGATTTTTAAAACCTTGTGTATAAATTAGATTAGATTGTTTAGATTTATAACGTGTAATTTAAATTGGGATATATAGTTATTTTTAAATTAAATCTCTTACGCGGTTTAGAAAATCAAATATATTTGTAAAGATGAAAGGAGATTAGTTTGAAATGGTAGTGAGAGTTTTTTTTTTTGCTAGTTACAGTAGTAATGTGTGGAATGAATTTCCTAGACCTAGTGACATCCGACCAGAGAGTGTTGGAATGGCTAACGAGATAGTGAATGAGGAGTGTTTTAATGCCTATAGAGATTACATGCACAAAATAGAATATTTAAGAGACTATTGATTATGCTTAATAGAGATAATGCCTAAACTATAAATTATATTTTAGATTTGTAATACATAAGTTATACTGTAATATGAAGTTATAAATTGAAACACATAATCAGATAAGAAAATCAAATAACCTATAAAGATAAAAAGAGATTAGTTGGAGATGATTGGGAAAAATAATTATTACTTACAGGAATAAAATGTAATTCTCAAGGGGAGTAAAGAGAGTATTGAAAATGCTTAATTGAGAAAGTGAGTTGAGTGACATTCCATTATCCAAATTGAAGATTCTAATTTAGAGTGTAAAAGTAGATTTACTAGTTTAAATCTAGCTTTATCTATGTTTTTCATAGCCAATCCCAAGTCTGGTTAAGGAGGAGAGTTGTGTTAAGCCTTCGGTAGTCAGGGTAAAACTCACCGTTATAACTGTTCCAATCATGGATAACAGATTTACTTGTCTTGGTTATTTTTTGAGTCTGTAATTGTTTGGTTTCATTAAGATTTGCTAGACATTAATTGAGTTATATATGCTGAGTCTGCAATTAGTCGCTATTTTATGCAGGTTAGTTACATTCAGTTATGTTCTGTTGTTTGTTTACAGCTCATCACAGCATGTGTGCTCGTGTTTGTGTGGACAAAGTAGATGAATCAATGGAAATTTGAGTCTTTTCACTCATCTAATTTTCTCATCCATGCAGGTGCCTGATTTGAATCAATTGTTGAACTTGGTGGATCGGATGAAGCAGGTGGGCGATGTTGTCAATGTGTTCATAAGTAGGCATGGGGATTTGAGCGTGCAGGTTTCGACCACACTGATCAGTCTGGGTGCTGAGTTTCGGAGACTGGTGGTGATTGGAGAGCAAGCAAATGCCCCTTCTGAAGATCAAAATCTCAGTGCTCAGACACGATCGTCACGGTCCATTTCAAGAGGAGATGGACAATCTGTGCAGGTGAGTGTGAAGCATTTCGTCAAGAGCCTCCAATGTAACTTGGCCAGACCAGATTGTGCTTTCTACGGGATTGCTCCACAGGGCAGCTGCCTGACAGTGATATTTCAGTTCTTCATTCCAGGTTCTCGCGAGACTGATAAATCAATCAGCTTGCATTGCAGGCTTCCTGTTCTTGATCCTGGTTCTGGTTAAACACCAACTAAGTTCTTGTTATGTAAGTTCCTTTTTGATAGTTGAGAAATGTCTAGTTGAAGTGTTTATAACGACTGCTCTGTAAGCTTATAACTAGAATATCGTATTAATTTCTTAATGTATGACAGCATACATTATATAGTCGAATAGTGTTACAAGGCTAGCTAGAGTGGACTGATAACCTCAAACACATGACTGAAACACTGGTTAAAGATGACTGAACTATCATGTTTTCTTTTTGTGTTGCTCTCTCATTCTTGGTCCGGGGAAATGGAAAGGCGATTCATGGCGCCTATCGAACAAGTATTATAACATGTTGTATTAGATTATGGAGATTGAAATTGAGGTTGTTGTGGACATAAAGTGTTCATTTCTTTTGCAAATTGACACTAGAATTTCTATTATAATGGTTTAGAAGTTTACTTTGCATAAGGACATGCAAAAGTGGAAGTTTTGGGAGTTGATAATAATAAGGTACTGTATTGTACTTAATTGGACCTCTTTATTTACACTTAATGATGAATTCTTTTTTATTTTAGTCAAAAATCATTTAATCATGGTTAAAACATTTAGAATTATAGAAATTGATTACTATTTAGTTTCCCATATTTTTTCAAAGAATGAGAAGTTTGAAGATTAAAGGGAAAAATTTATCACTAAAGATTATCGTTTAGTGAAAAAGATAATGTCAACATGAGTCTTGTTAAGTAAGAATTGAAAAAGTTACAATAATTACTAAGCGTTTTTATCCAGCAAGGAGTCTAACTCATTGAGCGAAAATGCATTTTATAAATTAAATTCAAATAGAAAATTTTACCGGAAATGAAATTTACTTTTTTTACTTGGTGAAATGTGAAGACTTTTTTTGGTATTATTTTGAAAGTTGTCCATCTTTGAAAACTTCAAACTTTAAGTTTTACATTTTCTTGCCCATTTGTTGTGCTCGTGGAGTATCTAATTTCTCATCTATTGAGGTTGGATATAATCAATTTTAATTATATATAGTTTTTCTATTTCAATATATATTTCTTTTATGACTCTTATGTTTGATCTTTGTGTTTCATGTTGCATGGTTTTATCATTTATGTTTATAATTATTTCCTAGTATTGGAAAATGTTTTAAAACTTTGGTATTGAGATTGAACTACTTAAAGGTTTAATATTAGAGTTTAGATTGCATCTCTTTATCACACTTATAATACTAATACAAATCTTTTGTTAAAGAAAATTGAGGAATTGGTATTTTTACTAAGGTTTAAAACTTTATCTTTAAGAAATTAGAGTTTTAAGTAAGTTTGTCATGTGAGAAAAATATTAGAATGAGAAAGTTAAGTATGGTAAGTTTATAAAATCTAAATCTTACGGATAACTTTATTTATTTCATTTAGAATTTGTGAAAATTTATTTTAATGCTAGAATTAAATTTAACATTTATCTCTTATAAACTTAAGTTGTGAATCTTAATCAATGAATATGTATATTGTCTAAACAAATATAAGTTTTCGTAAAAATGACTTCAATTATTATTTATATAACTTTAATTGATACAGTAGTTAAAGTATTAATATTTAAGTTAATTTTAAATTTGATTAAAACTAAAAATATTGACAATATTTTCTTAATATATTTTTACAATTTATTTTTGCTTTTAATTCATTATTATTTTTGCTTTTAATTCATTATTATTTTTGCTTTTAATTCATTATTATTTTTACTTTATTTAAGTGAAATTTATAATTTAATTGTAATTTTTTTCAGTTTTGAATATAAATTATTATGAATATCCTTTAATTTAATTTTAATAAAAATATCTTCATATTATTCTATATTATTCTATTATGTTGTATGTTTTTCTTTTATTGTTCTAGTATAATAATAATATATATATATATATATATATATATATATATATATGTTTGAATGGTCAAATAATGGAAAACACATAATGATTTTCTAAATTACTATAATTATGTATTATAATATAAGAGTATTATCAATTAATTTCAATGTTGGAACCGTAAAATTTATATAAACTTGAAATTTGAATTGTAGTATATTCTTATATTGTTAATTTAAATCTTCTAATTATAAAAATCATAATTTCTTAAGTACTGTAATTATATTTTTTTAATAAAATAATTCAATGACATTTTTGTTAAGTGGGAAAGTTCATATAATCTGTTACCCAAGTAACTTGAAAGGACGTATTGGGTTATTCCAGAATTGAAGATGATCTATGTCACTATCTTCATTTCAAAATGTTTAATTTTTTTAGTACATTTTGAAATTGCTTTTAATACTCTTTGTTCCGGAACCATGTGCAACTCTCTTGTTATAATCGAAAAGCTACAGTTAGCAAAATTGAAATTTGGTGGATGCACGAAGGAGCCAAAAAAACATATCAGAATCAGCAGCAGCAACTCATTCGTGTGCCAAGTCATTTAAGGACCATTTTAGAATATCTTTCAAGCAATGTTAAAGGATTAATTTTTTGGAGACATAAAAGATCACCCAAGTTAATTTTGTCTCTTCCAATGAAGTCTTGTCCTTTTATATAGTTAAAATCTGAACCTCTAATTCCAAGCTTAAGAAATTCAACTATCTACTAATTGGAGACCTTACTGATATTTTGGAATGACCTTTTCTGCTCCACAGAAGAGAAAACAAGGTTCTTCTTTCCTTTATGAACAAGTATAAACAATGGTCAAATCAATTTGTTGGTAATAGATTTAGATTATGACAATTTTCCATGGATGTTAAACTTATTTTTGGAGGTCAAAAAGATTTTCCTCATAACGTAGTTGAGTTCAAGTTAAGTCAGATATTAACTGCATCTTTTATGTTTGACTGCTAAACATCTACTTTAACATATAAGTGCCACAAAAAGTTAATTTTGTTTGATTATATAAAAAAGGTCTTCTGAATTAGTATAACCATTTTAATATATACTATTTTGGGATTAAGTTATAAGAAAACATTACTGAAAAGTAAAATGCAGTGATGCTATAAGCATGCAAATGCACAAGGTCCTACCAGTCCTAAAGCATGATACCAACTCCCGCAATCCCCGCATTTGAATTCTCCAATAAATCAAATTAATTTAAACGAGTTTGTGGCATATTTCTGACCATTATCATTCAGAAATACAACACATTTTGAAAATCAAACACAGACAATCACCCTTTGTCTGACACCTACTATCACCACACAATGAAAGCTACAATTACCTTTGACCAAAAAAAATTAAACTAACACAACATTAACACTTATCCAATGGTGTTGTTCAATGGTGGTGTGTGGTACCACTACCAGAAATGAATGAATGCATCCCATGCTGCTCCAATAGCAAAAACAACCGGGGTGAGAAGAATGTGACTGGTGGAGAAAAGGGTTGGTGCACCAGATTTTACAGGGGCAGCTTTTGGTGGAGGTGGTAGCTTTTCGACATGAACAGCCACCTTCATGCCACTGAAGCAGAACCCTCTGCCACTGATGATGTAGTAAGTTTTGGTTACGTTCAATGGAACCACATCTCTACCTGCACCCCTAGTCCAATTTTGGAGTGGATGGTCAGAGTTACAAGTCTCATAATCGGTCTTGTTCACCTCCAGCACGCTCGCTTGGTTCCGATCATACACAAAATCTGCAAAGCTGACCTAGTTAGCATGGATATATGAACTAGGAAGCATTCCATTCCATCTAAATTTGGTTTCAACTCAAAATTAGCACACAACAACTCAGGTTCTCATTGCAACTGCAAATAACTGTGATTCTACAACCAAAATTAAGGTACAAAAAGATAATGAGAGAATGACTATAAATCCATACTAAACTTAACTTTTAAGATAGAAAAGATAATGAACATATATTAGCATTTTGGATTACCATTAGTCTCATTCTAAAAGTACTTTCTGACTAAAAGATACCAAGAATGTCCTCCTTCAAAAGTACATTTAACACTTACAAGTATTCTTTAAACAGTTATCCAAACATGTACTATATCTGTTAGGTTGCATTTCATTAACAAATTAAGCCACTAATTGAGGGTGAACGTCATTCTTTAATTTTACTTTACCTCTTTTTTACTGTGATGCTGATTGATGACTTTTTTGTTACTTTGGGTTAATTAGTGAACTCAAACTTGAGCAGCATACAGTGCATCCTGGTATAGCTAAAACTGTTTAAAAGTTAAACAAGATCTGTAATTCTCAATACTTGTTTCACATTTCACTTGCTTGATTGATATTCCACATTTTTGTTTAACCATTCACTGATAGGGTTATTTATATGGCCTTATCTTGGTGGTGAGGACTTACATTCACACCAAAAGTAACCACAAATTTTGACAGCACAAAAATGAGGACTTTAAGGTTTCACTTTCACTGAAACATGAAATGCACGAACAAGCGAAAAAATGAGTATGTTAGATAAGGATCTGGGAATGCAGACCAGGGCAACAAAAGCACAAAATCGGATCCAAATTCAAAGCCCTATTTATTATTTACACTACCCCTCTAGACAGAAAATGTCAATTAAGAAATCAAAAGGAATTGGGGCAGGGAGAGTGGAGAAAAACCCCAACGGCATTCCACTAAAAATCCAATTTTTACAGTTAATTTTCAAATGTTGGACATAAAACACACAACAATTCCCCAGTTCTTCTATAATACCATCCAATTTCTTATCCACCCAACATGGATTCAATTAAAGACCGAAAGGTTAACTATACAAAGAAAAACAAAAGATCTGAAATTGAAATTATCAAATATACACACCCTCTTGATTCAAAAGACAGTATATTCAGCAAAAAAAAACAATAAAAAGATAACCACTTTAATTAACACATCCCCATGTTATACTAATTCAGATCCAGTTCATAGAGAGGCTGCAGCAACACCTATCAAGGAAACAAAAATCCATACACAGACAAAACAGAGAGAGAATAAAAGGGAACTTACAGAGCCAATCTCCGAGGTAGAAATGTTTTCCTTTGGCCCATTCGGTGTAGTTAATGTTGGGGTTCCAAAACTGGCTGTTTCCAACATTCCACTTTGTAGCAGAAGCTTCTGGAAGCATGAGAAGAATGGAGAAAGCTAGAAAGAGAAGCACAATGGGTGGAGAAAAGATCCTATTTTTCATTCTATCCTCCATCATCACTTGTTTGCTTGCTTGGTTGCAGTTCCCCTCTTCACAGTTCAACGAAGTCTCTGGAATACACTCTGTCACGACGTTCTGTTTTTTTGGCCTTTTAAGGACGCTTTTGGTTTCTTTTCGGATTTCTTTAGTACCATATGTTGTGTGAAAGTTGTCTTTTTTGGTTATTTAATTTCAATTTTCTAGGGTTGTTGTTGCTTTCTAGATCTACCATTGATTTTTTATCACAATACACGCAGGAAAATTGCAAAACTTTTAACGTATCTTCTACATAAAAATGTGGGGTTTTTACGCGTCAGGGTTTTTAAAATTAAATTATAAAAATAAATATCAGGATATGGATAATATTATATGTAATAAAAACAGTCAGATTTTAAAACATGAATATATAAAATAGATATTTTCTTAAAATAATATAATCATTTTTAAATAATAAAATTATGCGGTAAAACTCAATTTTAATAATAAAAAAAGTAGAAATCATGTAATAAAATAAATTATTTTAAAAAATCTTATTTATTATTTCCATCCATAAAATTATTTTATTTAAAAACTTGAATTAATGCTAAAATAAAATAGATAGATGTGACTTACGAAATAAAATTATTTTATTTGAAAACTTTAATAAATACTAATAATTCAAAGGGGAATATAAAATCCGTTGGTCATAAAAAAAAAATTATCTAACCATCTTTTTCTAACGACTAAATAAAATAATGTGATTTTTTTTCCCTTTTTAATAAAATTGTTATCAAAATGCAATTAAATATTTTTATACTAATATTTAATTACAAATTTTCATGTATATATATATATATATATATTAGTTTTATAATGATTACATTGAAAAGTTATATATTAAATTTTTTTCATCACTTAAAAATATTTTTATTCAACTATTTAAACTTTAAAAAATAATTTTTATTATTACCCGAAAAACAAGAATTAGTACTAAAAATATTTTGCATTATATGTAATAAAAGATTTTGCATATTTTGAGTTTTTAATATATAAAATAAGTTTAGATATTATTTTCGTGCATTAAGAGTGTAAACATTTTTACACTCTCAACTCATTAAAATTGTTTTAGATATAACTTTTAAAATAATTATTGTAAAATTTAACAATATTACTAGACATAATTAATTATAATTAGATAATAAATTAAAAGAACTTTTAAATTATCATTTTTTTTAAATAAAGTCTAAAGTTTAACATGTTTGTTAATCTTTAAATTTGATTTTATTTTCTCTTTATTTTAGTATAAATAGAAACATCGTATCTAAAGTACTATATTTTCGAGATGTTTGATAGTTTTTTCATCATGATTTTATCTTAAAAATATATGTCATACATTAAAAAAAATGTAAATTCTATTTCATCAACAACCAAAACTAATTATTAATAAATGAAGGAACGTGTATGAATTTGACAACTGTATGAAAAATATTATATTATATTGAATCCTTATCTTCTAATTGTTGTTTCTTTTTCGTGTTCATTGATGCATGTGTTAGTTGATACGAACATCCAGAAAACAACCTTTTTTTCTTCTTTAGCCATGAACGTGGTCCTGATTTTCCTAAAATCACGACAATGCAACGCAACAAGTACATTAATACGACATGCAAACTTTGCTGTCTCATTACCTATTTCTTGAATTTTAATATGCAGCTTGTGGGACAAGGATGAAGATTACTTCCTCAATCTGTTTTGAATTTGCTGTACTCCACCCAGAAACATACATTTCTTGAAAGAATAAAACACTTGAGAATATACACTATTTGGATCTTTCTAAAATGCAAAAGTGATGAAACCTTAATATGATCCCATGTTTCTTTTCAAATTTTCATTTTCTTCTTGTGATGGTGGGTAGAACTGTCAAAAGTCATCATTTTAGGTGCTGTAAAAATCTTACAAACTTATAATTTCATATTGGTTTGTGATTAGATGATTGTAAAATAATAGATTCTCAATGCAGATACTGTTTAATAATACAATGGGGATAAAATCATGATGATGTTTGTTTCATGGTGGTGGGGATTAGCAAGGTGATATTGATTATTCTTTCATTTTAGTGGCGTTTGAATTAAAGGGCATCAATTGTTTAAACAGAGTTATTACACCTGCATCTTTTGGTTGCAGTTTTGATTCAAGTTGGTGAACAATTTGAATTGAATAATTATGATGTTAGATCATGCTTGGCAACAATCATGAAAGATGTTGTCCTTTGATTACTTAATAGAGCCAGAGTATCATTTGGGTACACACAACTTCTTACAAAAACTAGTACAAAACAAAGTTTAATGGACAGAATCCTTGAAGAAATAGAACTTCTGCAGAAACTAAAGGGTGGAAGTACTTCATTGTAGACACTGAAATCCACAGTTGACATGGTTTAATTAAGATGCATTAAGGTGTGTGATCACATATTAAACTTTACAAAATACTCCATCTGTTATAAAAAATAAAATACTCCCTTCACACGTATAAAATAAATAAGTAAATTACATTAAATTTTACTAACTTCTTATATATTTTATATAGAAAGCAAAAAATACAGATGATAATGATATAAGTAAAATATTGAAATAGATATAGTTAAAGTTGATATATATTAAAAAAATATTTTTTTTCTTATAAATGAAAACAGATACAGTAATAATCACAAATAATTTTATTTTTCCAATGGTCTTTTTCCTCACATATAGTAGGCAGAAAATTTGATGTTTAGAAATCAAACCCACAAAAACATTGTAATTACTGCCATCTCCCTTTCAAAAACAAGCACAGGGAAACTGTCATCTCCACTCCAGAAAATTATAATTGAAACAAACATCTAACATTAAACTCTTCACTTCCTTTTTGCTATAATATAATACTAAAAACTTGAAGTTACAAAGATATTACACAAGGAAAAAACAATATAAAAGATGCCATCAATTATTATATAAGAACACAAAATCAACTTCCTCATATGTTAATTACAAAAGCGAAAGTTTATAGTCATAATTTAAGAGATTACCCATTGCAAGTATCACTTCCTAGAAAATATAATACCCTATGAACAATGTGATTGAAAAGGTACTTGTTATGTTCAGTCCAACCTTCTCAACAAATAAGCAACTTGAACTTCCTTCGTCAATGGCATGATCCAATCACTGTAAAGATCAGCAACCAAACTTGGATTTATTTTGTAGACTGGCTCAGTTCGATGTTCCTTCAAATTTATAATCACTTCTTGCCCATAAGTCTTGGTCTTCATGTCAACTCTCCTCTTAATTGCCTCTTCAACTTCAGGATATGTTAGCAGTTCCATTAATTTGTCTTTGTCCTGAAAAATCACCACAATAAGACAATTTGATTATGTTAAGAATCAGCTTGCAGAAAAATGAAAACAAAACCTGAAATGTCCCTTATCAATATACCAAGGTTGTAAACACTTGAAACTTGTATGCATGTCCATCAAAATCAGTACTCCCCTGTTCTTTTTTATAAGCCAATTTTTTTTTCTCAAATAAAAGTAAATTTCTAACTATTTTTACTTCATTTAATGATATTTTTAATGTCTAACTTTTGGTTGCACTATTATTATATGTACTTTTTGTTTTACGAGATTAATAACAAGGGCCTTTTAAGAAGAATATTAGAGAATTAGAAAAATTTAATGCAATTAAATTGATCTTCTAAACCTGTATGAATTTAGTCCATTTTATAGTTATAAATGAGCACAGAGGTAGTACCATTTACCTGTAACCTAATAGATTTATTATTCTTGACCCAGAAAAATTAGCACCAGTAGTTTATCACTACTTGAATGAAATGTTTTCATTGTGAAGCAGATTCCCATCAAAATCAGTACCATTTACCATAAACCAAATAGATTTATTATACATGAAAAGAAAAACTTATGACACAAATTAGCATGATTAGTTTATCACTACTTGGATAAACTGTTTCAAACGTGAAGCAGATTTACCGTTAATAATATGAATTTGCTACAAGTAAATAAGTAACAAGAATAGTAGTGGAGACTGGCCCTCTGACGGGTATTTGTATTGTACCTGTGCTAAAATGGCAGGTTTATATGCATCTGGAGAAGCTTGATATTTTGCCTCGGCTACAAACTTTCCATAATGGATTCTTTTTGAAAGAACCTGCAGTCATAACAAAACACAAGTTTCCATCAATGTAAGAGCTAGGATTTGTCATTACAATCTCAAATTACTATATTAAGGCAGAGAAATTGGTGAACTTTTCAGAATAAAGCATGATAAATGTTGACCAAGGAACTTGAAAGTTACAATAATTTGCACCAATCCCAGTTCATTAAATTTATAATTGGCATACCAAAACATGAAAGATTGTATAGGCTAGTGTCGGAATGGCCTAATGGGTATCCATATTAGTTTTCCAACTCTACCACTGGTCTTTATTTTTTCTTTCATGGGCAGAATATCGGTTATTTTCTATGGAAAACAATCAATTTAATGCAGATATCCGAACAAGGCCAGTGCATAATGGAGAGCATGAGATGAATCTAAGCAAGAGGAAACTGGCAGTCAAGAACAAGGGCCACTGTTTCCTTGGATTGGAGATTGTCCCACTACTTGATCTTATTTTAATGAGGATCAGCTTTTTTTCTTCATTAAAATGAAAGATTTTCAGAAATATCAAACCAATTGGTCTTGACATAGCACATGTACTAAAAAGTTAAATACCAACGAGGAAATAAAAAGGGATATGAAATGATGGTATAGATAGATTCATATATAATAGAACAATATGCATTGAGATACCTTAAAATGAAGTAAATTAAGTAATTGAAAATACAATGTGGTACAACCCCTGGGCATCATTTCAATTTAAAAATGAACTTAACTAAAAGGAAACCATTAAGGTGTACCTGCAAGCATGTTACATCACAAACAGCACTAGATCCAGAGTTACCATCATCTCCTTGCTTAACTATTTGTGGGATAAGAACTCTAAAGTACAAGCTCCATACTTTATCGTTTATATTAATTGACTCGGCAATAGGGTGCAACACCTATTCATACATGACACAAATTCAGAGAAGAAACAGTTAGCACATGAAAGATATAGCAACAATTTTTTTCGTCCATGGATATGGTCCACATAGTATCTCAAAGATAACAACTCAGGACTAATATGTACCCGTGAGGGAAGGCTTCTGCTGGCCAAACATAATTTTAAATTCATTAAGCATATAACAAGCACAGAAAAATTTTAAGTGTAATATTTTCAATTAACAGCTAATTGATTTTCCTTTCACTCCTCATTTTACAATTACATTTACTGTGTGCAAGTGTTTTGGGTTGAAATAGCCTAATAGCACTATCATAGAATGGGCATTTCCATACTTGCTGTGCATTTTTCCCTTTTAATATAACTATAATGTTTTAATTTCATCATTATTGAAAAGAGAAACGATCATTTAAATTCATCCAAAAGGACCAAATTTGACACTGATTATACTTCTAAGGAACTGTTTCTTCAGAATTAACCGTTTATCAGCCTGTTTCGATCAGAGTTTTAAATATCTATAAAAAACATGAATTGAGTAATTGACATGTCATCTTTATGCCTACACAGCTAGTGTCACTACTAGTGATACAAATGGATGGACAGAAGGATTTCAAAAGGTCTACACATTGTTATTCTATCTACCTGAAAGTGTAATTCTGTCCAAGTGAACATAATAAATATAGCAGCAGACAGAACAATCTTGATTACTGCCATGGAATATTTTGTACCTTAGGGTACTGCAATGGTGGTAACATTGGTTCTGGTAGGCCTTCGGGAAAGAATGGATGTTCATCAGGGCTCTTGTACCTGCCCACCTTCAGTGGAATGGTAATCCAGTCAGCAAAATTAACATTTACAATATCAATTTTTAAAGAAAATTTTAGATACGTGTGAAGTCAATAATATTTTGAAGATTTGAGAAAAGACTTATTGTAGTTGGGACTGTGGATGGAAATTTGGATGCACATCAAGTAGGCATGAATTTACAAACCATTAAGGAAATACATTTTTGGGATAATATGATAGGAAGAAACAGTTAGAATAGCTTATAAATTGAGTAAAATGATAAGATTCTTTTTTGTGGTTGTTAAAATTAATAGGGACGGGGTTGGAAGCTTTTGGTAGAAGGAATTAAACGTAGATTTTTTTTGTGATGCACATCTTAAGCTATTTTTATGCATTAATAACATTCAGTTAGCTTATAAAAGATAAGCTTAGGTTCATACCTTGGCATGAAGCTTCTCAGTTTCCCTCAACATGTACTCTACCAATGATCCATGAAATTCATCCATGGAGAAGACATCAGGATCATATGTATCTTCATTGTAAGAGTATTGTGATCGCTCCAAGAGACTGAAGATGATGCTATCCTCTAGACGAATTAAAGAATGCCTTATCTGATCAAGGGTCAGATATTCACTTTCATCAATTCTTTTCTTTGTTGGCACTGACCTACACAAAAGAAATAGGGTAATGTTAAAACATGAATGAACAATGTATAAAGAGAAAAAATGATGGGGGAAGACACCACTTTCAACCTCACTATTCCCACTTGACAACCAATCAAAATTGTAAGCATAACAATAAGAAGAAGAAAAATCCACCATATAAATATGAACGAATAAAAAAAAAGTATAAAATATAAACTTCATTTCTATGCATCATAAATAATCATACATATCATTTTTAGTTACTATAAAATGAACAAACTTGTTTTACATGGTAATTTCAGATTGGTTGATAGTATAAAGAAAATGCCACTATCCATGCATATCCTATTTTCTCATAAAATATTCAAAGAAGAGAAAAGTATCAACTCTATTAAGAATTAAAAAAATAATTTCATACTTACATTACATCTTTAAGTAAATAAAAAAGTGTTTTAAACCCCTTCTTAAGGCACTATTTTAGCAATCCTTAAAATTAAAAAAAAAAAATATATATATATATATATATATATATTGACGTTACTGCTCAAGCACATAGAGGGGGGAACCCAATTGCATGATGCACTTTCCTCTGTGCTAATCCACCAATTCCCATTGAACCCCAAACCTTGATCATTATTTCTAAAGACAATTTCGATTACAAACACCCAAATGAAAAAAAAAAATCGAAACTTTCAGATTAAAAACTGAATCTTAAGAAACCCCCTGTGAATGCAGATGATGTAACGTCTCTTACTCGATGGAAGCAGCGTGTGCCCGGAGAGAAAGATTGCTTTTTGGACCAAACCCAGAAGTCGGGTTGAAGGGAATCGAGGCCCTGCGAGGTGTGGGATGAAAAACGCATGTGGATGTGGAAGGAAAGGAGTGGGTGATTCTGAGAAGCTTGGACTCCATGGGAAAGAAAGAACCAAACAGAGAGAAAGTGAATTGTGGTTATGGAAAGTTGACAAAGAGAGAAAAAGATGAAGCTTAAGAAAGAGAGAGAAGTGGGATTTGAAGCATTGGAAAAAAGTTTGGTGGGTGGGAATTGAACAGTATTTGGTGGTGTGGACTCCTGAAACGTAGTAGGTGGAGATGTGAGAAGTAACCAATCACCATACCAAACTCTCACGTTAAAAGTTTGGTGTCCGAATTCCCTTTTTCTAGGGTAAAAATAAATTCAGATTAATCTTTTAATGGAGAACTATTATTTTATGTTTTTAGGGTTCACAGTCTTTTAAAACAATTATCATACTTGATTTTTTAAAATTATTGCAATAACTATATATTAATATTAATGAAGGGTTTTGAATATTAGTTTCAAAAATTTATTATTTGAATTTAAGTATATTTTTAGTCTTTTAATTTTATAGGATTGTTATTTTAATTTTTCAACAAAAATTATATACAATTTATTATTTCCTTCACGATAAAATAAGAATTAAGGAGATTTAGTTCAATTGGTTAACCAAAGATATATGAATTATTGTAAATTTAGTTTTTATAAATAAAATAATAGATTTGAATATCTACTGAAGGTTGATTTTGATTTTTTAAAATTGAAAATCACAATTTTAATATTTAATATTATATGATATTGCATTCTATATTAGTGGTATAATAATACGATATTTCTAAAAACATATTAAAATGTATGAAATATAAACTGTTTATTTATCTTAAAATAGATATTAAGAATTAAAAATAATTATTTAAAATTTTAGAAAAATGAAAACAAAAATTGCTAAACTTAAAGATAAAATTCACATATTTATAAAAAAGAAAATAATATCTCAAATTTTAGAATATAAGAAAACAATTTATAAGAAGTAAAATAAAAATTTATTAATTTACTTAGAATAAAAACATATTTAACCCGTGCATTGGTTAAGTACGTTGAAGACAGGAACCTCATCTTTCGTTTGCTTCCGTCGACAACTGAACTGTTTTTTTTTTTTTCTTTCTTTCGTCCTTTCAGTCAATTTTAAAAATTATGTTTGTTAAAAACATTAATCTTAAAATTTAAATTATTAAAAATTAAAATTATATATTTTTTAAATAAAGAAAAATTCATTTATACCAAACAATAAAAGTTATAAAATTATTCTTGATTCTTATTATTTATTTTATTTTATTTTAATCTAACATTTTATTTTATAGATTAATATTATACAAAAGTTTTACATTTTCTTCAATAAAAAATTTGATGGATATGATTTTAAAGATTATTATTATATAAACTAATAAATTTATTATATATGATAATTTTAATAAAATCACGATATGAAAAATCTGTCTTTTTATAAACATTAATGTTCAAAACAGAATCATTTATGAGAGTATTTTTGTAATCAAAAGTTTGAACTTTAACATTATAGACCACATATTTTCGTGTAAAAATAAGATTGAAATTAATTTATAAGGAAAAGTTAATTTTATATTAGAAACCCTAATTCAGACACTTTGATCAAACGATGCTTTGACCACATATTATATAGAGATTGTTCTTTCTCTTCATAGAGAATCTCATTGTCTCTTTCCTCAACTTTGCTTCTGCCTCTGCCACGTGTACAAAGTCAAATATTGAATGCACCACTTAGTTGGCCCCACCATGACATCATAAACCACTAATTTTTTTATTTTCATTATAAATATTCATAAATCCAAAAATCGACATCCATTTTTGTAGAAACATGAAAGTCTTCTTAAAAAGTCTTTGTTTGATTTCATGGATAAAAAACTAAAAGATAAAATAGTATAAATAATATTTAAATTTAATATAATTAATTTATTTTATTAATATTTGTATATAATACTTATTTTGTTGATTTATTAATCATTATTATTAAAAAATCATTAATATATTTTTGAAAAAATAAAATATATTTTTTATATAAAATAATTCTAAATAATTTTTGAGATATTCCTATAATATTAATTATTTACTTAATTTATTAATATAAATCGTGCACCTATTTTAAAAAAATTGAAAATCATATTTTTTATTTAAAAATATTATCTAAAATCTAATATTTTTTATTTTTTTATTTCATGAAAATTTACTTTCCAAATATTTCTCAACCATTCAAAATAATTATGTGAATGATAAAATATTTTTATAAAAAATAGATAAAATAGAATCTAATAATCATAATAAGGATAAGAAGATTTTTGAATTATAAAATTTTTCAACATTTACAATTATATTATTAGATTATGTAGGTAAGAATAGAAAAATACATAATAATAATTATAATTGTCTAACTTTTATAAAAGAATTATGTTCTAATATTGGGTAATATAATTGATCTCTAGTTTTTTAATGAGGAATTTATTATTTTTATACCATTTGATTTGAGAATTAAAAATTATGGTGATTTTAAATCATACTGAGATTGAGATTTATTCTCTTTTCATCACTATAAAAAAAATACATGTAATTTGTAATTTGTGTATGATTCCTAATAATATGATCATATATTTTTTTAAACAAATTAAAAGTTTCATTAATAATAATAATTAATAAATTAATCAAAATAATTAATATTATATAAAAACTAATAACAAACTAATTATATTAAATTTAAATATTATTTATAATTATATTTTATTTTTTCTAATAAATTAATGATTTTTAATGGTTATAATTAATAAGTTAATGAAATAATTAATATTATATGAAAACTGTAACAGTCAGGCCTAGACTAATTAGGGAGTTTTAGACCCAATTAATTGAAATGGAGAGAAATTATATAGATAGGATTTTATTATTATTTTTCCTCATTTTTTATAAAATTTTAAATTATTATTTCTCAAACTTTCTTAAATCTCTTTTTTTTTTTTTTTCAAAATTTCTTATGGTCGTAGATTAAAGAACGTTGGATAAAACTTATGAAGTAAGAATTAATTTTGAATAGATTTTCAAATTGAATGAATTTTAAGTTTTTCTAATATTCTTAAATCATTTTATTAAAATTGTTTAAGAATTTAAGTATTTTATTCAATTTTAAAAATTTTAGTTTAGATTTATAATAATTTAAATAATTTTGGTATTTAGAATATTATAAAGTAAAGTTGATATTTGTTTTGAAACTACTTATTTTAGGATGTTTTTGTTATGAATTTTGAGAAGTGATTTTTATCAAAGTTATAACCCTAAATGCTAGTTAACTAATGATATTGGTTTCATGTAAAAATAAATTGTATAAATCAAGATATATATTTTTTAATAATTAATGGTCATGTTTTCAAGATGAGCGAAAAATTTTAGTTTGAATTAAAAACAATTTTACTTGAGCGAAAATTCACAATTGTTCTCGAGTTCAATTTTGTTTGAACGACAATTCTTTTACTCGGGTGATATTTTTTTACTTGAGCGAGAAAATAAAGTCAAATTTATTATTCTAAAAAAAAATTGATTTAGCGAAATCATCTTACTTGAGCAAAAATATCTTATTCTTTAAAAATTATTTATGTTCTCAATTGAATTAAAAGAATATATAATATATAGAATGAGGTGAAATATAATAAGATATTTATTGTATAATTAAACTATTAAGTTATGTGTTAGTGAGATTTAGTAATGCATGATATGAGAATTATTATATAATGAACTATTAGGATTATGTGCGTAAATTTTAGTAAAACTTAATGTGAGATTGATTTTATGATAAATGATGAAAATTATTTGTGAGATACGATTAATTATATGGAACATTGTGAAAATTATGACATTAGTGGTGCTAATAAGATGGTTGTCTGCTAATGAGATTGAGGTAACTATGTGTTAAAGAGATTGAGATGAATTGTGTGTCGAGTTATGTACCAATGAGACTCGATTATATGTAAAATGATTATATGTTGTTTGTGTGTGAGGTAGATAGTTTTATGTAATATTATTTAGTATAATTTTAGTCATGTGGTGAGAAACTAATGGAAGTTTTAAGTGCACTTATTACTGAGGTAGACTGAACCATGTTTTGATATGTGTGTAGGAATCATCTTAATGTTTGCCTGAATGAGGATAGACTAATGGTCCTGAAATGAAAAATACTCGAAAATGATTATGTTTATGACCTAGTAACCAATAAACATAACTAGGTGTTAACCCTTGAAATTAAGAATTTCATATAATTTTTTGACATAATTTATATAATACATATAAATGAATGAGTGTGATGATTTTATGTGATTGAAATTATAATTATTTGTATACTTGAACTAGTTTGAATAAATGAGTAAATTAATGAAAATGTGTATTATATATTATTAAGATTAATTTTATTTATATTAATTTATTCTTATTATTTTATATTTATAGACTTATTGAAAGTTTTATGATTTTATCAATATTTTTATATTATATATGAATTTAAATATTATTATATTTATATAATAGATTTAACCGGAATAATGTAAATATGACTTTGTTAGTAGAATTTTTTTTATCTTAAAAATTAGTGGTTATGATTTAATATGTTAATATCTCTTAAATAGAAAATTGATATTTTTTTTATTACAAAAATTAGTAAAAGAAATTTAATTATACTAAACTCAAATATTATTTATAATTATTATATAAAATTTATATTTTATTTTAAAAATATATAAATAAATAAAATATTTAAATAAAACAATAAAAAAATGAAATTCTTAACCATATATTTATATTAAAAATGAAAAAAAAAATCTAATGATACGAGATAGTATAAATATTTTAAATATCTAATAAATTAAATATTATCCATCAACGTAAAATATAATATCAAAATTTTATTATATTTTAAATATAATTATAATAAAATCTCTTAAAAAATAATTATAAATATTTTAGATTTTGTGTTTAATTAAGCTAAACATAAATTCAAAAATTCATATTTAAATTTAAATAATTTTTATTTTTCACATCTAAAATGGAAGGTGGAATTTTAAATATTAAATTAAACATGTATTAAAAAAAAAAATACTTTGAACACATTTTTAAATATCTTTACTCTTATATCGATTAAAACATTATAAAATTTAAAAAAGAATAGTTAAATAATGATAGGTAAGTTTTGTGTTACATGGAGTGTGTTTGTTGAAGTGAAAAGTGAGAAGTGAGAAAGAAAAAGACATGGCAGGGACAACACCAACCTCAAAGTTCGACATCGTAATCCTCGGAGCCTCTGGTTTCACCGGCAAACAGGTTCTCAAAGAAGCCCTCAAATTCCTCAACAATTTCAATTCCCTCGCCATAGCGGGCCGGGACACCTCCAAATTGGCCCAAACCCTCAACTGGGCCGCCTTCCCCAATGCGCCCCCTCCCATCCCCATCCTCGCCGCCGACACAGCCGACGCCGCTTCCCTCCGCGCGCTATGCGGCCGCGCGCGCCTCCTCCTCAACTGCGTCGGCCCCTTCAGCCGCCACGGCGCGCCCGTCGTCGCCGCGTGCGCCGCTGAAGGCTGTGACTACCTCGACATCACCGGCGAGACAGAGTTCATGGAGCGCGTGGAGCGTGAGCACCACGTGCAGGCTGTGAAAAACGGTGCTTTGGTGGTTTCAGCGTGCGGGTTCGACTCGGTGCCTGCGGAGATGGGGTTTTTGTTCCACTCGAGGCAGTGGGTGGGCCCGGCCCGGCCCAACAGGGTGGAGGCGTACCTGAGCTTGGAGTCGGAGAGGAGGATTGTGGGGAATTTTGGGACGTTTGAATCTGCAGTTATGGCTGTGAAGGATTTGAAGGAGATGGAAAGGTGTAGAGTGAGCAGAGTAAAACCTAAGGTATGATATCATATGATATTTTATGATATGATAGAATGGTGACACACATTTCCATTTGAGAGGTTGATTTCACTTTAATTTAATTCAGTGCCATGTGTTTTCTTTGTTCATGTTTGTCGGGTTTTTTGAGTAGGAATAGAGTATTAGGTTAGTTTCAGCATTTGAGATTTGTTCGGTGGAAATCATACCTGAAGAAGAATTAAATTCCATGGTGGATAAGAAAGAAAGGGAGGTGTATAGAGCTTATGGAATGAATCTAAGATACTCATACATAGTGATCATGCTACTTATAAACGATGTCAATTTGGCGGGAAAGTTTTTAGGCATTTACGAACACCCTTGAGATTGAGAAGTTTTTGTCCTCACTAGATAAGATCTCTGCAAACAGGATTTGGTTAGGGATTAAATTCATGTATCCACTTGCAATATATGGCCTGGAACAAGATTAGAATAAGAAGAAATGATCCATGTAAAGATAATCTTTTTACACTGTCATCCAATCACAAATTGTCATATGTATTATATGACAAGTTTGTGGAGTCTTAGAAGTTGAGTTTGAGTCTAACTCAACCGAACAAGCTATCTCTCAAGGTAAAGGTTGTTCCAACTTATATACATTGTAACTATGGGATCTCTAACACAACTCTATTCATGGTATGATACCATGATGATACAATCTTGATAAGAGAGTTGAGGTTCACTTGAATTTAATTCGTTTTTATGTTCTTCGTTCTTGATTGTTGGGTTTTGGAGTAGGAAATATTGTCAAATTAGTTTTAGCTTTTGAAAATATATATAAAAAAAAAAATGAATAACTCATGTACCAATGTTACCTAATTGTGAACAAGTGGCTGGATAAGCCGAATGACAATTTCTGGGATAGGATCTCATGCCATATTATAATTTGGCTATAGGATCTCAACATTGACTATTATAATAACTACCTTAAAAGTCATATTAAGAATGCTTCCTGGTTGGTTAACTGTGTAAACTTGTACAGTGACAATTATTGAACTCCCAATTTCATCTCACCTAATCATGAATTGTGATATGATTAAAGTTTTTTAGTTTTTTTAATAATTTCTCTAAGTTATATTTATGTTTTTTATTTTTTAATTTCTACACTTCATAGAGCTCAAGATACAGTAATAGAGTTCATAGAACTCAAACGACAATGGGTGCCTGCAACCAGCAATATATATGGCAGGTTTGAGAACCCTCACAATGTTCGAGATATCTGGTCTTCATTTCTCACACTACACACAATCTCTTCGACTGGACATCATATTATCATCATTGAGTAACTTGTCCTGGTTGTTGATTGTAGCTCATTTTGAATGTTAAAATATATTGATTTCATTTCAAAAAAATTCAATGATCTATCTATCATCTAAGATGTGATTAGCTTAATTTAGTCTTGTTGATTGAACTTTTTATTGTTTTTGACATAGAACAATAATCCTAGAGTATAACATCTAGGATATACTCCTCAAATTGGGTTTATAATCTTAAAACTAGTTGCCCAATTTATATTATCTGTTATTTCCTGTCTATATCTGATATATTTTCATATTGTATACCATTTTGCCAACTTTTTCCCATGGATGGTTGCAGATTCCTGGGCCCCCACCTAAAGGAGAAATAATAGAACACCAGAAGAAACTCGGCCTTTGGGGTGTAACACTACCTTCTGCAGATGCAACTCTTGTTGGAAGAACACTTTCAACTTTAACTGAATCCCCTCATGGTCTTCCTGGGTTGAATGAGAGTGCTGAGATGGTCGAGAAAAGGAAAGCCTTCTGGTCGTCTGTGAAGCCGGCTCATTTTGGTGTGAAGCTAGGCTCAAAATCTTTGTTGCACATGTTCGGATTTATCATTATTGGAATATTCATTGGTGTTTTTGGAAGATTCTCTTTTGGAAGATGGCTTCTATTGAAATATCCTTCCATCTTCACCTTTGGTGGGTTCAGTAAGAATGGACCTTCTGAAGAGGAGATTAGGAGTGCTTCATTCAAGATGTGGTTTGTTGGACATGGTTTCAGCAATGAGAGCCTTGCTGCACAGCCAAACGCGAAACCTGACATGGAAATTATAACAAGAGTAATGGGACCTGAAATGGGTTATGTAACCACCCCTATAATTCTAGTTCAGTGTGCTCTTATTCTTCACAGCCAAAGAAACAATCTACCGAAGGGAGGAGTTTACACTCCTGGAATTGTCTTTGGTCCAACTGATCTCCAGGAAAGACTTCAACAAAATGGAATATCTTTCGATGTCATCTCAAAAAGTTCCCTTTCTATATGACTCTGCAGTTCATCTTTCATGGTTGGAAAAGAAAAAACTGACTGGTCAGAATGCAGAAGTTATAATAAAGAAATGAGAGAATCTTCTTTGTTTTATTTGTCTATATATTGTAAGGATACCACAGTTATATTAACATGTGCCTTAATCACCAGCTGGATCATCATTAACTGACTTCAACATATGTTCAGGTGGATTAATCAGACATCATAGTGACTGACTTTATTGAGTATGGAGATCATAAATGGACTGTTTACTTGTGGCAGATAGCTAGTAGAGAGCTAATTGAGGCTTAATTTACTTGGAAATGGAGAATTAACTCAGAAAAATTGCAACCTTGTTTTCTCATGTAGTCTTCTGAAATGGGCAATGCCAAGTCTGAGATTGATGGTTTGGTTTGCATGTGGTCGTAACTTGATACTAAACACAGGGTAAAGGTTAGTCTACTTGCTAGTATTGCTGTGAAGAAATACGTTTGTGAGGTGCCAATGCCATCGACCTGATAAAAGAATACATCTACTGAAGAAATATTACAAAAATCCAAGGCCTGTTATTGTGAAGATATCTACTTAAAAGGGACAATTGAGTGTATTGAACTCAAGTCTAGGTTTTTTCTGAAATGGGTGAACTACTCATCATTTAGAATTACAATAGTGGGAGTTTGTTTGCAATAATTTAAGTTACGTTGTAATGAATGAGATTATAATGTAAGATTAACATCTAACATTGTGACCATATTTTCACCTTTAATCCCCTTCATTGACTGTCAGAAAAACTTTATGATTTCAAAATTAATTCACATTTTCCCAAATGTTATAAGAATGAATGTATGCGTTGTACCAGAGAAAATAATCGGAGTAGGTTTTAAATTTTTCACAATTTATTTTAAACGTGTATGCATTAAATCTCAATTTAACTTTTAAGTCTTCAACCAACAATTATAATTCCCAGTCCATTATAAAAGTAGAGCCAAAACTTGTTAATTTCACGAGTTATAAAGTATGATTGAAACGCAATTAAAAATAAAAGAATTCTCTATTAAATTTATTCCTTAAATTGAATTACTGTTCTAGATTGATTTAAGACACGTCTTTGATAAAATGAAAATAAGGAAATCATAAAATATTCTTAACAATTTATAGATTATAATAATCACATTATCATAATTAATTAAATCTATTTTAATTAATTAAATTAATTATCATAATTAAGATAATTATGATAGTTAATCTGATAAAAAAAAATTAATTAAAATAATATTAATATAAAAAAAATTCTAAGATAATATTTATTTATTAATTATTTTTATATTTATTATATCATTCAATTGTATTTGACTTGAATGATCTAAGTGTCTTTATAAGTATTTCTATAAAAACTTTATTGACCATCATAAATAAAAGAGAATTTAAAGTATAACAAAAAAAATCTAAAAATAATAAATGGTCTGGATTGAGGTATTCGACTAGTGTAAGAACATTCTAGTGACTATCGTGAGATTGAATATATAAAAAAAGATCATATGATACTTATAAGAAATAAGACTAGTAGTGGAGAAGTAAGATCTCCACAAGTTGAAGGTAAATATGAGTGTAGAAGTTATTATGTTAGTAAAGTTAAGAACAAAATTGACCAAATTTAAGAAGAGAAGTGTTGAGAAGATGGATGTATTGAAGAATACAAAGATGAAGAACAAATTGGAGGGAGAGTCAAGGAACGTTATTAAGTACTCTGTCATCCTCCAAACATGATTGAGAAACTTCTCGAGGATTGATAGCCCAAGACCAACATTCTTTTGTGATAAATTTATAGAAACATTGTTACTTCCTACATGGAAAAAATTTAATAATAGATTGTTATGACTTGATGAAAAAACATGACTTGATGAGTGACTTTGAATAATCGTTCCTTGTACTCCCTAAAAACAAAATCCTTCAACTTTAAGTTTTCCTTGTTCACTTTTTGATAAATGATTTTCTAACCCTTGCATGTCTAGCTTCAATTTATCTTAAAAAATCTCAAAAAGTTGATATCTATCTCATGAGACTTCCATGTTAGATTGAGTCTTTGTGTATTTACTTTCAAGCTCTTTCACATATGCATTTGACCTAGAATTGGCATCCAAAGTCTCCTTTAAAGACTTACTTGTATTGTTAACTATTCCTTCAACCTAGTCAACTCCACTAAATAATCACCTTTGGCCAACTTAGCACCCATCCAATAACCTATAATAAGGGTTTGGGCTTGAAGTTTCATAAATTTCAAGTGCATTTCATCTGCCTTAAGAGTTAATTATTTTTCAACACTTAACATTTTTATACTTAACTTATTACCTAGTTGGATGTCAACACCCAAAAATATACTTTGATAGAACTGGAACCAAGACCAAAAGGTATTGTGCGGGGCCTCTTGGGAAAGTGATGGTAAGGAGAGTCATGTGTTTCCTTGACTTTCTCCTCTTGTGTTTTTTCTTTTCCACCTCTACTATTAGAAGGTGTAAATTTGTCAAAGGATCCGATGATTGAGCACAAGACGCCTTTGTCTTTTCCACACCAACAACAAATTCATTACAAAATTGCCTAAAATGACTTCTACTCTTCATGTTCATCTCAGTTGTCATTATCTCTACAACATGCAAAAAAATTCAAAAACTTAAAAACATATAAGAAAAGGAAGTTTTCTAAAGAAAAAAATCTATCTTACAACATAAAGAAAGATAAACATCATGAAACTTTCGAATGAACAACTTTAGTGGAAGTTTGTCCAAAACGTCCAATATCCTTATATCATTTTAAAAATCAATAAGGAATTCACGCCAAAGTGAAAAAGTGATATTTGTTCTAGAAGGCTCTTCGTCAATCATTATTGTTCTTTGAGGTTGGGAGACTAGTATATGATATTAGCTGAGAACATCTCAACAAAACAAATAAAATTTTCTTTTAAAATTAAAGAGACTTTGTCAATCATTATTACTCCTCGAACTTAGGAGGTTAGTAACTAGTATCGATCAAGAACATTTTAACAAAAGAAATAAAATTTTATTTTCAAAATTGAAGACTCTTCATCAATAATTATTATTCCTCGAGTTTGGGAGGCAATATATAGTATCAATTGAGAACATGTCAATAAATTGAATTTTTCTTCTTAAAACTAAAGATTATTTGTAAACCATAATTGTTACTCGAACTTAGAAAACCACTATATATTAATCAAGAACATCTTAATAAAAGAAATAATATTCTCTTTTCAAAACTGAAAACTACACCAATTATGATTATTTTTTGAAATTGGGAGCTTAGTATTTAAAATATGTATCTGACATATGTTTACAAAATGAAAATAAAGAATTAAATAAAAAATATTATTGAGAAATTATCAATCATAATCATCTCATTACCATAATTAACCTGTTTGAAATATATAAAAACTCATCAATAATAAGAATAATATAAATAAATCTAAATCAAAACTCATCGATAAATAAAAATAATATAAATAAATCTAAATTCGAAAATATAAATACTTTTTCATTAGTTAATTATATTTATTTAAACATTGTAATATCTTCACAAACATTTTAACCACATTAGTAAAATACTTTATAGACAATCATAAATAAAAGAAATTTTAAAGTATAAAAAAAAAAACTAACTTATGATATTTGAGATATCCAAACAAACATAATCACAAATCAATTTAATTGTTGATATAAAAAAATGTCATTTCAATTTGAAATTGGTAAACATCCTTCATTTTCATTTTAATCTTATGATTCAAGATTAAAATTTAGTAGCATTTTTAGGACTAAATAATACTTTGTTTTATATTTTTAGAGACCATATTTACAAAGATTAATAATTTTAGAAAATTATTTAGTGTATTAGTCAAAGTTAAAGGTATGAAGGTTTGAGAATATCTTACTTTCTACCTCTAGGCACTAACTGAAGCAACTTGTCTCTAATTGAGATTCCTAATTTGTTCTAGAAAATGGCCATTGATAGAAAGCATAGCTGCTTCTCAAAAGCTAGGAGAAGCTGCATCCCCGACAAGTTTCTTCTGCCATTAGGTAAAAAAGGTCGTCAAGATGAAATCTCAAATTGTCCCTGATATTAAGGATATTCATCAAGATTGTTCTATGTCCGTATAGAATAAGCTATATATATCGTAGTATTCAATTGGATCACTACTTTACATTAACCCTTCCAAATATCTTTACAGCCTTAAACTTCTAATAACAGCTTAATATTTTCCATAAAAAAAGATTGAATAAGATGAAATTAAGGTTCAACATTTAACTTTATGTGCATGGCACACATTCATATTCATTCGACATCTTAGGAAACTCGAGAGATTTTCCTAATCAATCAACATTTCTCCATTTGTAGTTTGAATTGTGGCCTTGTTACTCTGTAGGCTTAGTCCTTCACCGTGTTTTTTCATTTCTTGAGACCTCACAAACTCCTCAATTCTTGCCTTGAGCTCATCATTGGGAATCAACATATCCACAGTAAGATGAGATCGGTTGAACGGGTCAGTCTGCACATACAATCAAACGGAAAAAGCATAATCCAAGGAACCACTTTCTCTATCTGAACATAAAAAATGAGGAATAAAGGATCAAAGGTCTATACTTACACTATCACTAAGAAGATGCCTCTGAATGACAGGACGATCAACCGTGGTCCTTGAAGAAGGCAAAATAACTGGATCCTTCATCAAAGTGTACTGCAATGCAAAAAAGGGGTCAATGATGGTGTGTCAGAATTAGCTTATTTTTATATTCAAAATATGAACAATTTTTTAGAGGTTTTGGAAAAAAGAAAGCAATTTTTCCCTAAAACAAATGAGAAGTAATCACGTATCTAGATGCTATCGAATTTTACACTTTGGCAAATCAATTATTAAATGAGTGATGGTCCCACCCGGAAATAAAAGGAAAAAAAAAAACACGTTAACACACAAATAAGAGGAAAACCCACTTGAATTGGATCGAGGAATTCCTCTGGTATTTCCCCTAGAGTAGCTTCAGCATCCATGGCCTCTGAAGCAGCAACTTTAGCTTTCGCACCAAGTTGAATAAATTCCTGTATAATTCTCCCGTCTTCACCAATTCTGTGAAGGACATCGGCTGCAGCACTAAACAACTGCAGCGAATTACCAGTCAGTCAGTTTAAATTTGCTTATGCTAATACAGACAATGAAATTTATTGAGAACAATATGCAATATATCAAAAAGTCCCAAAAACTTGCCTGATCATTGTATGATCGACCATCCTTTGAGATGACAGACGGGAAGATGGAATTCGTATCACCCCTAGCCAGATGAACGTATATGTGCACAATCTGCAAATGAATACATTAAAGTTAGTAATTTGCTTTGAAAAATCAAGTTTAGTAATATATGTGTGACTGTCACGTATGTCACATCCTCAGTAAGTGGTAATAGAAATTATTTTAAAAAAATTACAATAAAATTTATGATGTTCAAAACCAACAAAAGAATTGGAGGGCTCTATAACTAAAATTACTTATAATTACAGGGACTAAACATAATTTATCCTGTCAACAAGAATGATGGAAATGAAAACACACACAATGACACAATAGCAAGTCAAACTAAAATATTAAATATTCCCATCTCATTTATTGACGTCCATTTTTCATTTTGAAGAAAGACTTGTGGATATACAGCATTTCATGGACCAACTCTCCTAAATGGAACTCTCAAAAGGAAGCATAGGAGTGGTTTTATATCTCTAACAGGGCCACCTGCAAGAGCCCTTTGGTCATGAAACATGTAGACAGTAAATAAACCCACTTTACATTGCACTGAAAGGAGTAAACACCATACACATTCTGGTCCTTCAAAAAGCCAAGTGTCATTAATTTAGTCCTTTAAAAATGAATGAGAACGTCAAAACGTCCTTTCAATGTCCATTTTTTATGTCAAACCCATCAAATGACCAATTTAAAGAGCAATTTGATTTCAAAATTGACAATGAAAAATCATTTTAATGTATTTTATTTATTGTTGAAGGACCAAAGAATAACACTTGCATGTTTGGAGAACCAAAATGATTGTTGAGTGGTAATGAATAAAGGGACTATGGGAAGTCAAGCTTAAGCTGTTATGCATCTTTAGAGAACTCCTAACCACTTTGTCATAGAGATTATCATATAAAGAACCAAATTTCTACAAAAACTTAAGTTGTTGGGTAGAGGCATGAGAATGATTTTATATCTCTAGTAGTCATTAAGTGGGCTTTTCACATCACCAGCACAAGAGTCAAAACTGTATCATTAGTGGTCCAAAATTGAAGTTCATCAAATTCCTTGAAATAATGAAGATGTAAATATGACATTTTTAGAGCCAGTCCTACTGTAGGCATGTTTGACTAAGTCTACAGATTGCAACAGAATAGCATAGCATCCCTCCTGGCAATTATTCACCGCTAAAAAAAGTCACTTAAAAATTATTTTGAGATATAGTGGTTGATGCCAACCTGTTTTAGCAAATGCTTTGGACGAAATTCATATTTCTCAGGATCCTTCAGACTAAGTGATTTTCTTTGGGGACCCACCAATTGCAGCAGGAAGTAATTGAGCATGCTAGCAACTCTTTCAACCTTGAAAAGGTGGAAAAATAAGATTAAACTTGCAAGTAGAAACCCAAATTTTCAAAGGAACATCATAGTTCAGCCACAATCTATTTTATGAGAGGATGAGATGCATAACATGCCATGGTTAGAAAGAGAGAAAAAAATACCATCTCAGGAAGTAGGAAGGGAGCAGTAATCTGCTCTGAAGTAAATGCAAGCATACTGACATCTTCATTTGCCAACTTCATATCTATCCGAATAATCTACAAAAATATTCAGCATTTAAATACTTTATTAAATGGTTTAAAAACAAGTTAAGATACAACATTATATATTGAAACAAAAAGTCAACAGACATTTTCTTGAGAATGGAATAACCGAGTCCTCTCCTGCCTCTCTTGAACTGGGCGTTGCTCCCACTCAACCGTATTTGACATCTCAGCCTCCAATTCTTTTAACTCAAGAATTTTTTTCAAACTTTCATCTAGAAGATAAATACTGTCATTGATAAGAAAGTTTAAGAAATTAAGATAGACACCCTTTTCCTCCTCCTTAGCAATCTGGAAGAAAATTAAATACAGAAAAAATTAGATAAGTTAAGCATGAGGTGAGATAAAAAAATTTCAAATATCTATCATACATTACCTGTCTCCAAGCATTACGATGACTAGGAACTTGCCACAGGTATTCAAGGAGTTCAGCAATATTATGGCGAATGTTAAACTTGTCATAGAACTGCAATTGACAAGTACAATTACCACATTAGCTAGGTCTTGTATTAAACAACCCAAAATGGCTAATGATTTCAAATACTAAAACTCGTGATATTTAATAAGCGTATCAAATATCAATATCAATGTGTTAATATAGGAAATATTAACTGGGGCATTAACTACATAAAAAATTGGTGAAGCAATTTGAAATACAATTCATAAGTTCCTCTGACTTGCTAATCAATCTCATGCATAGGATTACAATAAAACATAATTAATTATCCTTCTTTAGTCATCATTAAGCAAGCAGAACGATTACCACGGACCCCCTTTTGACACTCAAGCTTGAGTTTCAAGACAATCAAGAAAAGAGGTGATTTCCAAAATATTCAACTATATTCTCCTCAAATTGATCTAGAAATTGAAAGCATTAGGGGGGAAAATAGGTTGACCATGCCACCAACAGTCTTAAAATGCAGACTAACCTGTGTGTGAGAACCAGTGAACTCAATGTCAACATAAAGTTTCAGAAGATTCCTCACAAGATACTCAAGAGAGAGTTGGTGGCCTTCAAATAGAGTGGCTGTAGCAGATGAGCCGCTGCAGAGAAAGAATAAGACAGGGGGAACACATATACTCAATTATATAGCTTGAAGACTAAACAGATTTTTGCAATATAATAATAATAGATAAGCAAATTTTCCAGTTTTGCACAGAAGAAAGACAGACACAAGTTACCTCCTACGAGGCATCCAGCAGTTCAAGACTTCAACCATCTTTGCTCTCAGGTATGGGTTTTTGATAAATTCGGGGCTGGCCATGAACATAATTATAAAGTTCATAAATTCATCCTGCAGAACAATATAAATTCTCATTATCTTGCATAAGAAGAATTTGGGAGAAAGGATAAATCCAAGAAAAAAACACTTTTGAGGTGAAGTCTACCAGCACAACTCCATCTAAAGCCTTTGGAATCCGGGAAGCAAATATGAGAAGCTCCATGGCATCTTCCACAAAATGTTCAGGCATGGTAGCAAATTCCATTGGGCAAGTTGGTGGTAGAGGCATCTTGAAACCACCCACCAAGCCAACCAGCCAAACAATCATCAAGCGGTAGAGGGAAAGTGCATTTTGAATAAGTGTGTTATCCTAAGAAAAAATGTGAAGCCAATATTTCAAAATCAGAATATTTAAAATTTGAAACTTGCAATTCAGAAAGAACACTTAATAGTAACAAGAACTTGTCTACCTCATGATTGATGAATCAAGTATCAAATATCAGTGAACATTTAATTTAGAACAAATAATCTCTATAATGTAACCGTGTTAGGTCTAAGTATAGCAGATGCACTAGATGGATTTTACTTTTTTTATACCAATACTAATAGGAACACGACAATAACTAGATAAATTTTAGAATTGTATTGTTTATAAGATTCATGATCATTTGTAAAACATGAATTTTCGCTTCTGATTTACAATTACGTTAATTTTATACATTGTATTTATACCTATATTGTGTCTTATAATTTTTATAATTTTCTATATCCCTATGTATGTGTCATATTGTATCCATGTCCTCTGTCATGTCAGAGCTTCTTAGCTAAGAAATAAAAAGCATGTTTAAGTTCCATCAGTCCCCAAAATTCACAAAAGAAAATTAAGAAAATAGACGCTTCAATAAGAAAAAATGTAGAAAGAGAATCCCATTTGTTACAAGGTACAAATAATAATACCATACACAATTTATGAATTGCGTAGGTCTAAATACATCCTGTAGTACAAGGTTTAGTTGAAGTGTACAGCTGTAGAATAATACAATTATAGTACACCGTACAATCTCCCTCAAAGAGCATATAAAACATATGTGCAGCTTGTTATAGATGAAGCTAATTCGAAAACCCTGGAGTCCTTGACAGACTTCAGTAAATACATATGCTAGAAGGTCATTCAAGTTGACGCCTAATAAAATTACAACAAAGCAAAAACTTCTCTCTATATGAAGTGACAACAATCTACAAGTGCTTCGTTCTCCCACAACCACAAAAGAAAAAAGACTGATCTGTAGATGATATGTCAGGTCATTTGATTGTCATCTGTTTTACTAGATACCAAACAACTACAAGAATAGGGACAAAGCAGAAAAGAGGAGAAAACTGGTGTTTCTACTTTAGAAACAGATACCATATGCATATGGAGAGAGAAGGATTTTAGATAAAGAAACCTTTTAAAACAGAAGTTTGAGTGAATGGCACTGCACACATTTAGTCTTATTTATACTAAAACAGAGACTATGTATATACATACAATACAAGATGTAATAAAATTGCAAAAGATTATTTTTGTAGCACATTAAGTCCTGTATATACTATATTTAACAACAGATGTACAGCTACTATTGTTACAGAAACTATAAACCTAATCAAGGTAATTGATTTTCTCAACTCCACAAACCCTCCCCCCAAAAAACATACAATACAAGCACAGAAGCAACTTATTTTGTTTTCATATAGGGGCATGTGCTAATATTGATAACAAGAAAGAAACTTCAAAGCAGGAGGAAAAAGGACCTACCCTCAAAATCTGAGCTTCATAACATAGTTTTTCCTGTGAGTACAACTCCATTTCTTTCTCAAGTCGATTTATTTCCAATTCTGCCTGAGGAGTAGGTGCCCGCTCCTGCATGGCTTTAAGTGTGGAGAGAGCATCTTCACACCTAGAAATATCCTGTATATAATATGACTACGGTGTTCATACTTCCATAACTTCAAAAACAATCATTCAAAGCAGATAAACAATAAGGTGGCAATAATAGTTAGCCTCCACAAAATGATACTAAGACCTTCCAATTTTACCAAACATACATGTGATTACCTGCACTAAGTGTTTGAAGTCAGAAAATGCTTTTAAAAGGCCTAAGTTGAGCACTCTTGCGGTCATAAAGAAGCATTCGCAAATAAATGAATATTTCGTCTTTTCAGCTCGTGCAGAATTTTCATTTGAGAGCTCACCAGCATTATTACTACCGGAACTACTGGCCTCTTGGGATTGTTGTAAGCGTTTCTGATCATCACTATATTGATTGGTTGCCCCAGTTGGAGCTGGGTTTTTACTATTAAGCCATTCAGCAACTTCTTCTGATGATGCATGAAGAGCAGTCAACCCACTAAAACAGAATCATGACCAAAAGTTACTTATAGATAGATAAATTAAACTTCTATGAGAATTTTAATATTCACAGCACAAGCCCTCACCTTAGCTTCAAGCGATTTGAGTAGTGTACATATTTTGCATCAATTTTATCCCGTTTTGTTAAATTTGCATCTAAAAATGGCTCACATAGACGAAGCATGACAGCACTGAGATTTACAAATGTGCCTGAACTTGCACAAGTAATAGGGTCAACCTGTTTTTAATTAAAAAAAAATAAAGATCACACATATTCTCAAAATACATGCAACAAAAGAACAGGTACAAGTTAAAAAATGTAAACTTTAGTATGAATATGATGACAAGGAATGCAGACAAAACATGAAACAAAGTAAGAATTGAGCAATTGAACACAATTTATCTTGTTTGTTACGTTACTACACTTCCACTACAACAATGCAGGTAAGAATTTAACCTGTATATGGGCCCTGGATGCATTTATATTGATCACCTCAGCAAGATACTCTAGTACTCTTTCACGAGTATCAGTACTTTTAAGAAGGATGAGGAGTACTTCAGCTAGGCCATCATATAAGTTGTTCATGACAGTTTTGATAGTGGAAAATGAAGATAACAAATCAGCCGGTCGCCTAGTTGATGCATCAGAAAAACACTGCTGCCTGGATTTCAAAGGAGAAATAAAAACTGTTAAAAGGGAAGCCTGATTAAATAATAAAGAACTAAATATCCTATCCCATCCAAATAAGTCTCAGAACTAGGGTTCATATGGTAAACATACAGACTTCAACAGGGAAACAATAAACAAGAAGAGGAACAAGAATATAGGGTTGCAAATAAACAACAGAGCCTTTTCCCTTTAAGGGAAGTTAGCAACAAGAATCAACGGGTGCCATAATGTTTAGTCATAAATGATGTCTAAAGATAAATTCTTGATCTAGTTCCTAATTGCTTTACCTGTATTTCTCTTAGTCTCTTGTCTCTTACAATGGTACTATCCTCCACTTAATCTACTCTCCTAGGGCTTTCTGCATTTTTGCTCCAAGCATACCAAACCACCTAAGGCAAGACAATTCTATCCTTTCTATCTATTATAAGTCCTATCTCAACTTTTTGCTCAAGGCACTCATTCCTATTCATACATTGTCTATTGAACTGACTCATAATGCAACATTCTCATTTCTACTCAATTAACTTTGTTCTTTTGTTGGCATTTTAATGCTCAAAATTTGGTTCTGTACAACATCACAACTCTTATGGCAATGCAGTAAAATTTCCTAAAAACTCGGGCGGTACTTTCTTATTACAAATAACAACCTATGCACTCCACCCTTTTATAGACCCACTAAAATCTCCGATGGTTTAGATTACCATTTATGTCTTCATCATCCTCCAAACTGGAACCAAGATACTTAAATCATGTGACTTGTGGTAAGGTAAGGTCTTCAAGTTTAACATATACACTACGGCCCATGGTTGTTGTGTCTCTAACCAAACTTACATTTCATATATTCTATCTTACTTATGCAAAATCCATGATCTTAAAAAGCATAAGTCCACATCTTCAACTTCCCATTTTGTTCTATCGCCCTAGTAGTGACCCCTTAACATCATAAATGAGCTTGATTGCTCGTATATATGCAATACAAACTCCTTTCTTGTCTAGAGCCTTCTTCAAAATCTCTATTGGAATTCCATCATATGCTTTTTTTTCCCAAATCAACAAAGACCATATGTAAATCTTTTTTTTCCTTTGATATCTATTAATAATATCATCTAGGCTAGAGATATATCCAAATTATAATATATAAGTGAGATATAAACTTTACCTTACAAGCCGGTTTTGTAGGATTAAATTAAATGTATATTTATTTTTTAAAATGTTATTAGATCCTATTCTAACCACTTCTGTTTGACCTATTGTAGTACCACTATTGGACCATTATTGGACTATCCACAAATATCTTAAATATCTAGTCTCACACCCGAGATGTCTAATCCTTAGCGTGAAGGGTTTGTTGAAAATTCCACATTAACTAAAGATATAACCAAATTATAATATATAAATGAGGTAACCTTACAAGATGATTTTGTAAGGTTGAATTAAGCTCATATCCGTTTTCTAATAATATATCTCCATTAAACATTACACCAAGTATATTTTTCCATGTTTCAACTTCAAGGCACGAATCCAATTTGATTTTCAACGTAAGTCTCATGTACCCTTTCCCACAATTTCATAGGATGACTCACATGCTAGATCCCCTCGAAATTTGCACAATATTTGTGATATCGCCTTCATTTGTATAATTAGGGATTAGAAAGCTACTCCTCCACTCTTTTGCCATTTTCTAGGATCAAGAATGCATAAAGATGCAAAAAACAAAACAAAAACAAATCAAGATGTATGAATGGATGTCTTCAATGCACTAACAGGAAGGAAGGAACAAGGAAGCCACCTTCTAGTAACCGATGGAGTTTGACAAAGTGGAAGCAAGACTATCTTACCGAACACAAACACAGTTTGTTGTAGTTCAGAATGACAAATGAGGCGAGATTAGTTACAGAGTAGTACTATAGTTCTTTATTCAAGAAAGCTGCTAAATGCAGGATAATAAATGAAGGTAATCCATAATGGTAATTAAATATAATTATCAATTATATCAAGGTAAGTGAACTTTCCAATATTAATTTTTCTTGTTTTCTTATTGTGGGAGTAGGGAAATTTCTACTTATCAGCTAAACACAATATATATATATATAGATAGATAGATAGATATAGATAGATAAAGACGTTAAGGCTGAAGCCTATATTACATCCCATCCCAACATATCTAAAAGTTACGAAGCTTCAAGACTAAAGAAATTGCTTATGTAACTTCTTAAGGTCCAATGCAAGGAATATCCTTATGTTTTCCTTCATTAGTATAGACCAATTATTCACTGAAGAACCAACATAACCATTAACCCAAAGCACAGAATAAAAAAGCCCATCACTTTTACACTCTAACCAAGTTTGCTTAACTAATCAGGTATACTCTAAACAAGCTTTCAAAAATGAAACCAAACAATCACACGAATACTACTCCCATCAGCTCCTCTGACCAATGCAGACAACGAGAAATGTAAGAAGAAAGTAATAAAAACTATCAATACACGAATTTCGAAAAAGCTAAATTCATAATCTTAAGCTCACCCAACATCAGGTTGGCCCTTGAAAAAAGCCTGATCAGGAAGAGCACTAATATGGAAAAAGGGACCCAAAATGCTGGTCATTTCAATAGCACGGCCATTCACATAAACCCCTTTGGGAATCCACCACTCGTGATTCACAAGCGACTTGGCACCAACGGGAAACCTAACCAAATACAACAAAGCCCTCAGAGAATCCTGAAAATTCCCAAGAGCAGACACTTTCATCACACTCCCTCTCAACTCCTCATACAACCCCTTCAGAATCAGGTCCAAGCTGTCAAAATCCGGGTCCCCAAAAAACTCCTCCAGAAACCCCGGCGGACTCTTAGCCCCCCCTCCGCCACTGGCCCCGAACACGCTTCCGCCACCGACCTCAGCAAAAATCAGCGGCAGCAGCGGCGAATTAGCGTCGGAAACCGCCGAATTCCGGTTCGGAAAGAGCTCGGGATTGGCTAAGTGAATCCGGCAGTAGTTGACACAGAGTTTCTTGGCCTGCCTCACCACCGCCTCCATCTCCGAGCGCAAGCTCTTGTCTTTCATGTTCACAATTTTCTTCCCCTCCTCGTGCGCGCGGTGGTAGCATCCGACGAGGTACTGAAACGGTGACTCGCTGGCTTCTCCAGCGGAGGAAGAAAAGTCGCCGGAGAGACGGTCGATCAAAACCCTCTCCATGGAATCCCGCGAGAGTCGAAGCTCCTTCCCTTCGCTGAGAATCTCCGCAGCCGTTAGTTCCAAATACACGATTCTTGAATCAGTTGTGCTGGTGTTAGCGATTTCGGTTATGGAGACAAGGAAGATTTTGCGTATGATAATGTCCTCCACTTCCTGTGGAGTGCGTTGGGGTTTTGTCGCAGCCATAGATTGAAGCTATGAGAGTGATCGAAATCAAACTGATACTGAAATTGCAATTGAAATTGAAATTTTAATTTTCTTTTCCCTTTTCTCAAGAAAGAGAGGAAAAGTGGGAGAGAAAAGGATCTTAATGTTGTTGAGTGAGAGTGAGAGACAAGGGTTGAGAATGGAATATGATTTGGTTTAGATTTAGAGAAAGGAAGAACTGAGAAGTGGAACACTATAAAACGACGTCGTTACCTGAAATTTATTTTTTATTTGAGAAATAAATTTAAAATTAATTACATGAAAGGCCCAAAATATCTGCCTTGTTCCATGGAGAAGATCTACTCTACTATAACTTAGTTTACTCTCACATAAACCCTTCTTCACCTTATTAAAATATAAGTTTGATTAATATCTATAAAAAAGAGTTTATTATGTTATATAATCTATATTCAAATTTGATTTAATACATTTTTTAAAAAATTTAAATAACTCATAATTATATATTTTTAATTTAATTTAATTATGATGAATAATAAATATATTAAATATAGTATAAGATATTATATTTTATTATTAAAAAAACCAATTCATTATGTCACATAAACTTCTTCTCTTTTTAAATAAAAGAGTATCTTTACTCATATTTTAATATCAAACAACATCCTATTTATTATCAGCTTAAAAATAGTAATGATGCATAATATTATTCAGTATAATTTTTTCAATTTATTTTGTTTTAAATTATCTTAAAAAATATAATCAACTTAATATAATATGTTATCTTAAATTTTTTAGTTAGAATTTATTATATTTTTTTCTAAAATTATAATTTCTATTCCTTGCATCATATTTATAATATTTATAAAAAACAAACCTCCCTTATTATAAAATTAAAGAAAAGCAGTAATTTTTTATTAATTGAAATAATAAATAGGTAATGTACAATTGTTGAAACATATATTTGTAAATTATTTATTATTTCCACTTCCTTATGTTCTCTGTTAGAAAACTGAAAATGTACCATTTACCAAACTTACAGAAAAAATTACAGTTTAAACCTATAAATGTAAAACAAGTAAGTTAAAAATATTCTCACGATTTTCAAATGAGAAATAATCTTTTTAATATTTTATATTTTGTATATTATATTTAATATTTTATTATTATGTGTTTAATATTCAATTTAATGAATTTTTATTATATTTTTTATTATGATATATTATTTTTCTTTTGGAGAAAAGATCATGTTTCTTACTTATAATAATATACAAAATTATATTTTAAATATTATAGTCATTTTGTATCAATTGTATTTCGTAATTATCATTTTTTTTAATAAATTTTGAGTTAATAATAGTAAAATGACATTGACTATTATATGTGTTTATCTTTATTTTAAAATGATTTTATCACATTTTTTTTCATTTTATTCAAGGAAAAAATTTTCATTTTGGCTCAGAAGGTGTAAAGTAGTGTTAATTTAATTCTTAAAATAATAATAAAATATTCAATCCTTAATTAGATGTATAAAGAATTATATTTTATTGTTAAGTTTTGTGAAACAAATTATTATTAAACTCTATTTGTTAATAACGTTTTTTAACTAAATTATATATATATATATATATATATATATATATATATATATATATTAAGAACATTAAGTTTTTAAAACTATCAACCATTTTGTATTTTTGGATATATTTAAAAATTAACACATATTTTTTTTTCTTGTGAGATATAAATTGTATCTAGTTTAATTTTTTTATAGATTATCATTTACCATTTATCTTGATATATAATATAAATGAAGTCTAAAGTAAATAATTTTCTCCTATTAACCATGCATCAACAAATTTAAATTGAATAAATAAATGTATTAATAAACATAAAAAGTTAATAACAATACAAAGTTGATAATTAATTAATAATTAAAGAAGCAATTTGAAAATGAATTTTATTTACCTAAATATATTAAATAAATAATTGAAAACTTAAAAAAATAAAGAACATTAAACATTGACAATTAATAATTAAAAAAATAGAATCATCAAGAAAAAAATAAATTAAACTCATCTTCAAATTTTAAATTATAATTTCATTTTCAGTAATTAATTCCTTTATGTGGTTCTTCTTTTCTTCAACTCATTTAAAAAAAATTAATTTAGAATAAGAAAAAGTAATAAAATATAAAAAAATAAACATAGATAAGAAAAAGATTCCAATCAATTTTGAAAACTATTTTAATATTATCTTATATTTTATATTATGTTAATTATTTTGAAAAACTTTACTCTATAATAACAATAAAAAATAATTAAATAATTTAAAATTTATACTGTTAATTTTTCTCTTTATGGTTAATCACATTTTATGAAGAAGTGATGTAGCAACTTCAAGTACGGTAATTTTCTATATTTACTTTTTAAATATTGAAATTAATTCACATTCATCCTAATATAATAAATTAAATATAAAAGAATATTAATTCAGGTATAAATACAGGTCATATTTATATTATCAAATAGAACACATCTTAAAATTACATTATGATTAAATTTTGTATATTTTACAAGTAAAATATATTTAATATTTTTATTATTTAATTTAAATTTATTGATTTACTTTATCTACATTATATATTCTTATATAAAATATAATTATTATAATATTAACAAATTCACATGTAAACAAAATTATTTATAGTAATTTATATAATTTATATTTTTATTATTTTAATTATTTATTTAATTATATTTAAAGTACTCAAATAATCATATTGAATCATAAATTATCACTACTAAAAAAAAATAAAGATTTACATCGGTTATTTTAGGTTATTTACATCGATTCTAAAACCGATATAAATAAGATCGATGTAAATTTAAAAATAAATTTACATCGGCGGTTATTTTAGAACCTATGTAAATCTGGCAGCAAATCCTAAAATAACCCAGCACAGTAGTCCCTGTTTCTCGTAGTTGTTGAATCGCCGCTTCGTTATGATCCTAAGAAAATAGCAAAATAGAGATAACGTTCAGCACCCAACGAAAAAGAAAAAAAATTAATTAATTTATTTTATCTCTAATATAAAATTTTTTCTAATTTAAGATAGATCAAAATATTTTATAAAATTATAAACATAAAATTATCTATCCTATTATGGATTGATGTTAATAATTACTCTAATTGAATAAAAAAACTTAAATCTTTAAATAATTTAAATAAAATGTTTTAAAAATTAAAAAAATGTAAAACTTACATAATTTTGAAATCTATTTAGATATGATTGATTGTTTTTTTCACAAGTTTCCGATCTTGAATCCGTTGAATCTTTAAATACATAATAATTAAGTGATAAATATCAAAGAAAAAAAAAAGAATTTGTGAAAATTTTGAGAAAGAGTTTAAGAGAATTAGAAAGTGTTCAGGAAGAGTGATTTATGAAAATTTGTAAAAATTAAAGAAAAATGATAAAAAAAATTTATTTATATGTTCCCTTCTCAATTAAATGGGTTCAAAGTCCATACTCCTCTCCTTACAAATGTATCAACAAGGAATTTCGCAAATCGTCCCGGTCATCAAGTCACCAATTTTCTTGACCTTTCGGCACTGGGCAGGCGTAAACCCATACATGCTCTTACGACTTTGCGAACACCAATGTTTTTGGTGAGTTCCTTAGATAGAGTTATCTCCCCCTAGATATTTCTTGTTACGAGGGACGGAGGCAAAAATTTTAGGTAAGGGAGGCTGGACTGAGTCGAATCGGGTTAGACCGGGTCGGATCAGGTCGAATCGGATTGAACCGAGTCAAAGTAATTAAAAAAAATTAATATATATTTATTAAAATTAATTATCATGTAAAAATAAATATAATAAATAAAATTATTAATAAATTATAAATTATTTACATATATTTAAAATTAACATAAATAATTTATATATAAAATCAAATATATATTTGGTATATTTAATTTTTTAATTATATTCAACGATGTTTCATGTTATAAAAATTATCAATTATTACATATGTATTGAATTTTACAACAATCTTCTTTTTAATATAAATAATTATGCAATATTATGAGAAAGAACGAAAAGGGAAACCGAGAATATATTTTTCATAATTTAATTATAATTTTATATAATAATAAAAAAAATTCAAAATATTAGGCGCTAGTCGCCTCCGTCCTGCTTGTTCTCTTTATTGTATTGAAGAATAATGTAATTCCTCTTTAAATATGTTATTTACATTTTTTTTTTATTCTTTTATAATTAATAACATTTTGTTATTATCTATTAACAAAGTTACCAAAGAAAAAGGATAAAAGGACCAATATGCCAATAACAATAAAATTCAATAATTCTCTTGATTTTTTTTTCAAAGACCTAAGTAGCGTCTATATTCTTAAAAAAAAATTACTAACTTTTCTCAGTTTTATTTTCTACACATGTCGCGAAAAGAAGAAAAAGATGTTACCATCACTAACAAAATAATTAATTTACCAATAATATTTTTTTTAAAACTTAAGTGTTAATAAAATTCTTTAAAGAATCAATTTAAATAACACCTACTATGTGTGGAAGAAACATTTTTAGAAGATAATTTTTTTTATAAATAATTTTAAAGATAGAAATTTTTTAAATATATTAAAATTTTAAGAATTTATAAAAATAATTCGATGATTTAAAATTGAAAAAATTTATATTTTTTTATTTGTAAATTCTATCTCAAGAATATTATTGAAATCAAGAAATCATCAGTTAAATAATAATTATTTTATATTAAATTTAATTATTGAAATTATTGAAATAACTATCATTAGTTAGAATTTTCTTGATTAATATTTTATTTTTTAATATCGATTGAAAATACTCTAAATTAATATATTTAAATTATTTGTTGAAAGCTGCAAAATCAAATTTACTCCTCGCAATTTATTAGATATCACATGGCCTTGGCATGGGGTGGGCCCAGGTGAGTAAACACGTGGTTTTCACGTGAGTTAGTTTCAGTCAAATTGAGCGGAACCACTGTTTCTCTCTCTCTATCTCTCTCTCATGGTACTGTCACTCTTCTCTTCACCTTTCTGCTTCGCCAATTCTCTAATTTTGTGCTTAATCGGTATCCTTCTTTTCCCAATCCAATTTGGTTTCTGCTTGTTCTTCTTTTTCCTTACTCTCCAGACGGTTAGTTTTTGAATTAGGCTTTTTTGTTAACAATTATTTGGGATTACAATTTGCTATTTTTTTTCGTGTTGATTGACTGGTTGAATTCCTACTGTTTTTGTTTCTGTTTACTATTTTGATTAGATGATGTTGTGGATGGGTCTTTTTGGGTTGTTTTAAGAAGCTGATTTTGATTTTTGAACCCTCATTTTGGATTGGGGCTGGCTATGAAATGAGGTGAAGTTTGATATGAACTATGAAGGAAAGAAAATATAAAATCTTTGTCTTTTTTCCCCTTAAAATTCTGCTTTTTCAATACTCTCCTCATCTTTGAATAAGGTGATCTGGTTATTGAAGGAAGAAAGACATAATTTTTAATATACATGGGATAAAAAGATTGGTTATTAGCTTCAGTTTTTATATTAAAAAAATTGTATGTTTCTTTATCCGAAATTCATACACAGGAGGTGGCCTAGTAAGTTTCTTATCGGCTATCAAGTTATTGGTAACTTATTGGGTTTGCAAGTTGAAGTTAAATTTTTGGCCAGTATGCATTTGTGTAATTGGGTACCACGAGAGTTGATTTCATTGTTTTTAACATGCAGTGCTTTTTCTGAGCTTGGCCGAAATGGAAAATTTAGTGCCGATCCTTAGGTGGTCAGTTCTGATGTTAAATGTTAGTATAGCTTTATTTTTTAGTTATGCTATATAGTTGAGACAGCGCATACAAGAGTGAGCAGCTAGTTAAACTTGTTCTCGTATTTGTTTACTGATTGCTAACTAAATTGAACTATCTTTATTTATATACCATCAACTATAGTACTGTGTTGTTCATGCTTCATGATCATACCTGTAGATTGGAATAATGAATACATCCACACATGTCTAAGTTAGTGTTCTTGATGTCTAGCATTCTTTACAACACATTGGTTGGAAAAATTCTTCTTAGGACTGAAGGTAACTTCTTCAAAACAAAGCTTATTAGATGGCTAGATGCTATGCTGTTTTGAGATTTTGTTTGCTAATGTCTTTTCACATACCACCCCAGAAATAAAGCATGCACAATACGCATTTTGACTCTGATATAAGTTCAGCTGGTTCGATGTTTGTTATTTATGTAGGGTTGGAGGGATTGGTGTATAATAGCCAGCTTTTTGGTTAAACACTGAAAGGCTTGATTTTGATTCTAGTGGAATTTTTAGGCACGTTGCTGTTAATGTTTGTTATTTATGTCATTAATGATAAATTGACATCTGGATGACACTTTGTGATTGGTTATTTACATATTGTAATTCAGAATGTGGAGCTTTGCATCAAATTGCATTGCTGGAACTGTGGGAGTGAAAAACGATTCTTCAAAGCTTACTCATTCTGCCTCAGAATGTTCTGATGATGAGACTTCTATTATAGGCAGAGAGGAAGGACTGGAATGCCCAATATGCTGGGAATCTTTCAATATTGTTGAAAACGTGCCCTATGTTTTATGGTGTGGCCATACTCTTTGCAAGAATTGCATCCTTGGATTGCAATGGGCTGTTGTGAAATTTCCAACGCTTCCTGTTCAACTTCCCCTTTTTATCTCCTGTCCATGGTGCAACCTTCTATCTTTCCGTCTGGTTTACCGGGGAAATCTTAAATTCCCTCGCAAAAACTACTTTCTTCTCTGGATGGTTGAGAGCATGAATGGTGATAGAGTGAAATCACATTCACCTTTCTGTCGTGATGACGAACAACACTTAATTAAAGACAATTTAACCGTCAGAAGCCAGGTAAGCCATGGAAACCCTCGGAGAGGGCAAGTTCGCCATCCTGATATATCAAATTACAATCAATATCATGGCAATACTGGTAATCTCTTCAACATGGAAAGACTCCATATTTATATTCGGAAGTCACTGTTATTCTTTGTCCAGGTGACTGCTAAGTTCCCATTGGTCATTATATTTCTTTTAATTGTCTTATATGCAATACCGGCCAGTGCTGCCATTTTGGCTCTGTATGTACTTGTTACAATTCTGTTCGCCCTGCCATCATTTCTCATTTTGTACTTCTCATATCCCAGTTTGGATTGGCTTGTCAGGGAAATAATTGCTTAAGATTGTGAACTAGTATAGGCACCAACTTTGCAAGCATTAAGAACAACAACATATCTCTTCTACTTTGTAATTAGCCGACATCCCCTTTACAAGCTGTCATTTATCTTCCCATACAGGGTTACTCTCAATCTCTGTATACTTGAGTCTTGATTTTAGCTCTGGTTGAAGTTGGCTAGTTGGTGGGTGTAATGTCAGTTGTCGGCATTAGTTGTCAACCAGGGCTCTGTGATTGGGTAATGATAAATGCTTGTGCCTTTTCCTGGTGGCAAGTATTTGTCTGATTATGTCAAGTTTTGCTTTGTATGGATGGACACATGAATGTTACTTTCAAATTCCAATACAGCTTATACTATAATGTTTGTAAATTTGTATATTATAATCTTGTTATTTGTCTGGCTATGTACGAAAATACAATCTGCATAATTTGAAATTAGTGATATTCCTGTTTGTGCCTGGCTGATTCTCTACTTAAGAAGTGTATATTTAATGTATGTCTTGCTGTATAGAAGGCTGGTCCTTGTTTAAGAAATGCATGTCTCACAATTTATGTAGACATAATGGAGTTTGGCAAAAGTTTTTAATGTATGAAACAGTTTATTCCGTTTGTGTGTGTACTCCTGCATTCTGAAATGAACTGTTCACGCAACATTCAGTAGCAGGTATAGTGGCATTTGTATGGATGACAGTTGCTTAACCACTTGAGCACTCCTCTGATGTTTTCTTTTATAGGCAGATAACTTTTGATGCAACAAGGGATTCTCTTAAATTCTCTTCTCTGCATCGTAATATAGCAGTATTATTAAGGTGAATGGTTCCAAGATATGATTGACCCTTGTTGATGTTACATCTTGAGTTAGTTAAAACATTAGTAAATGTGAGTTCCACTTAGGATAAGTGGTTAAGAAAGCAGTAACTTGTTGATTCAATTAATACGTGATCAATGAGGTGAAAGGATTAGTTTGGTTTATAGTGTGTATGAAAAATAAGCATTCTTTTTTTAAAGTGTGCTTATTCAATGAGCAAATACGATTTGTTTATTATATAAAAAAAACTGTTTATTTTTAAAATGAACATATTACACAAACACACAAAAAAAATCCAAAATGTCACTCTGATCTTTTGACATAGGTAATATATATGATTTTATTTGTTTGATTTGATTTTTAATTTAATATGAAGTTTAAATTAAGTTAAATCAATGTATTGTGAGTTGGATTGATTTGATTTTTATAAAATTTTTAATTAATTTTTAATAAAGATTTGGTAAATAAAGAAAATTGTTACTTTTTTATATATATTTATTGTCATATTCATAAATTCAAAAATTCAAAGTGCTCAAATAATTATACAAAATATTCATTCACACATAGTTATTACACTCATTTTTTTCACATGTACTAAATATTTTAAAAAGACTTTTCCAAAAAATTATTTGAAAACACTTGATCATGTTTTCTTGGTTACCTGGATATAAATGAACTTTCAAAGTTTTTTTCACCTCTAGATTTTCCTAACTATTCATTTTTTCTGGTATTGACATGTTAGAGTAATCTCACACATACACCTATCAAAGAACTGATGATTCAATCCACTCAAATTAATATTTTTCATCGACTTCTCACTAGATGATATTTTTTTTTCTGTGACTAGAATACAATTAAATTCTTAATCCCCCACTAGATTTTCATAAACTATATTAAATAATACATCATGATAACTATTTGAATTATACACAAACAACACATACTCATTTCATAAATAATAAATCATACAATTAAGTTTCAAAGGCACATAACCTAGTTCACCATTTATCTCAATCTCATAAACACATAGTCACCTTACACAACAATTTCAAACTCATTCGAACCACTACCATATAATTTTCATAATTTTTCATATAATCAATCACATCTCATAAGTATAACTCTCATCATAATAAAATCATTATCACATTAAATTTATCATAATTTATACATTTAATCTTAAGTGTTCCTCATATAACATTTTCATATTATACATTACTCACATCACATAACTCAATAGTTTAATTATATAACAAATATCTCATCATATTTCACATCTATATACTTTATTAATTCAAATTAAAACATAATTAATTTTCCATAAATAATGTGTTTTTGCTCAAGTTTTTGCTTAAACGAAAATAATTCTTAAAGTAATGAAACTATTCTCGTTGATATTGATATCATAACCTTTAATCACAAATATATATATATATATATATGTACATTATTTTTACTAGAAAAAAAAATAATTAGTTAGCTAATATCTAAAATTACAATTTTGATAAAGATCACTTTTTTAAATTCATAACAAAAAAAAATGACAAAATAAGATTGTAATCTCGAAGCAAAATAATTTTCTAACTCAATCTAATATAATTTTATAATTCCCACACTTGATTAATTAATTCACTCCATTTATACTTTCATATATAATAGTCATTTCAACAAAAACTTATAATTCAAAGAAAACGTTTAATTAGTTTATGTTATATTTAAAATTTTTCCAAATTATTATAAATTTAAATTAAGATATTTTTAAATTGAATATAAAATTTTGATTTTAATTATTTTGACTAAAATGCAGAAAACTTAGAATATTTTAAAACGAAATTTTATTTAGATAAAATTAATCTATTTTTTATATTCTTTTCTTTCATATTTTCGAATTTAAAAAGAAAAAATTAAATAAGAATAGTTAGAAAAAATTAAGAAAAATTAAAAAAAAAAATTAAAAGTTTGAGAAAATAATAAAAAAAATTCTTATTTATACTCTTTTATTTTTTTTTAAATTTAATTCAAAGTCCACTCGATTCGATTTATATTTATTCTTACCCTTACAAATTTAATATAACCCAATTAAATATTTTAACTTTTAAACTCATATATTAACTAATTTAATATTTATTTATAATTTTTAATATATGATTATTCAAATTTTAAATATAAATGAAATTAAAAATTAATATGAATTAATTATTAAGTAATTGGTTATTAGTTTACAAAACTTAATTTTTAAACTAATATAACACAATTTTATAGTAATTTTTAATGAAATTTCATTATATTCTTTGAATGTAAAACTAATATATTTTTAAAATTAATAATGTATTTAGTCTTTAGAGTTAAGAGTAAATACAGTTTTGATCTCCAAATTTAAAAAAAAAAAATACACAATGTTTGTATGATCTCCCATTTTACATATGTTTTATTTATTTATTTTAATTGAATCTTAAACTTAATATATTCTTTTAAAGTATTGTTAAAAAAATTTAATTAATCAAAATTAAAATAAATGAAAAAAATTAAAAATTAGATCAAAATTAAGATTTTTTTAAAATTAATAATTAAATATTTCTAGCTTAAAATGATAACAAAAATTGTGCATTGAAAAATAGAGTAACTAAAATTGAATTTAAAGGCAAATGAGTTATTAAGCTCAAACTCTAATTTTAATTAAAGAGACAGAATAGCTCCAAAAACAAAACTTTCTCTAAATTTTTTTTCTTGTACACTTCAAACATTAACATTACTTCACGCTTCCACAATTAATCTGAGGCTCAAAAACATCTACGTAGAACAATCCACAACTAAAGTCCACGTGTCAAAAGGATATCCAACAATGCTTCCCACTACTGCACTTACTACAGTTTCAAAACCATTGCTTTACGGTGACAAAGTGAGGTTTCATAAAAAAAAAAAAATGGTGGCACCCATTGCCGTTTCTTCTCCAAAGTCCACACTTTTGCAGAACCCCATCTACTTGGGCGACTTAAGTTCAAGTTTTGTTAAGGGACCTCTGAAGGGTCTCTGCTTGCATCTGAAACCAAGGCCACAGAGAAGAGACTTGGCCAATTTGGTTGTGGCTTCAGCCACCCCAAGTGTCACAAAGAGCAATGCTAGTGGCAGGTTTTACTTCAACATCACTGGATTTCCTTTCCCACTTGGTCCTTTTCTCAACAGGCGCACCATTAGGACCGAGGTTTGCCATCTTGCTTTGTCTTCTATGTTTGGATATCGATTTTGATCACTGAATTGCTTTGGTTGAGCTTTTCTGTTCCTTGAGTTGCATCTCTATGTTGATACTGATATATCATATCTCTTACTTTTTCTATTAAGTTTAATTTGTATGCATGTAAATTTTTATGCTCTCTGAATCAATCAGAAATCATTCTAATGACTTTTAGGGTAGTTATTATAAAGGTCAACATCAACAAGTTTGATGATGATGGTGTAAAAAACCATTACAATATTCACATTTATCTATTTAGAAAATAATTTTATGCTATATAGGATGGATTATATATTGTTTTTTAATTTGATTCAATGAACAATGAAGAAAATCCTGATACTTGATGTACAAATCAGTGTAATTTCTACTTTTGTTGTATTCGAATAAAATGCTTTTAAGTTTTAACTCCCTGGTCAAAAAAGTTTTGATTTGTTTTTCGTTTGGCTTTGCATGTAATGCATGATGACATGTTGTTGATATTTTTTTGTACTTAGAAATCTGGTTATTTCCTTGCAGTTAGAAACCCTGTTATTTCTTGGGAACATTTTGCTATAAATTTTGGCTGGAAATTCTGTTTTTCAGACACTAACAACTACTGTTCTTTTAATCATGCTGTAGGCTGTGAAGGGTTGTATATGGCTATTCGAACAAGAGCAGGCATTAGGCTTCAGCAGTGTTTCCACAAACATAAGAATGACTGTTATCAAACTCAAATCCGGGGGCTTATGGGTTCATGCACCAATAGCACCAACTGATGAGTGTATTCAGGTTCAACTCGACAACCTATTCTCTTACTTTGAGCTTGCAAATTTGTAAATTGTAGTAAACCTTAATGGAAGTAAAACAATGTTAGTGTTTTGAAATGTGGAAACTTGTAATAAGCCTAATTTTTTCTGTCATTTTTTATAATCAATTGAAATTGAATTTATAAATTCCACATTCTTTTGGAATCTGGATTATTTAGAATTAGTTGTTAATTTGGAGCTAATTGAATTGGTTTGGTTCAAAGAGTAGCCTCATTTTTAAGACTTTATTTTAAATTCACTGGTTGGATTGTTTCACACTATGCAAACTTTGATTCCTTATTGATGCTTCTACGCAATTTCTATGATGAAGGTTACTTTTATGAGAACAGGAATATAATAAAAAACCACATCGAGGGTGATTTGTTATGCTTTCTTAACATGCCATTGTTTTTTGTTTGTTGCAGCTTATTAAGGAATTGGGGGCTCCTGTTGAATATATTATTCTCCCCACTTTTGCTTACGAGCACAAAGTATTTGTTGGTCCATTTTCTAGAAAATTTCCCCTTGCTCAGGTATGGGTGGCACCAAGGCAGTGGAGTTGGCCATTGAACTTACCATTGGAATTCTTTGGTATTTTTCGTGCAAAAACCTTGAAAGACGAAGATTTATCCACTCCTTGGGCTGGTGAAATAGAGCAAAAGATTCTAAGCTCACCAGAAGTTGGTAATTACCACTTTTTCATACATAATTTTAGACTTGGGCCGTGTTTGAAGATATTATTTACCATGAGATCCTTTGTAACAACTTCCAATGTCCTTCTTGGTCTCTTTCTTTTCACATTACTAAAAACCACGAAATCTACTCTCTTAACTAGTACCTACAGTGACCACATCTTTGTATGTGTTTGAACCACATTAATCAAATGAAAGGTGGGAGAGGTTACACACATAAGTCACTTTCATAAGCTAAACCAAATATTTGCTTAAGTACTTGTATAATAAGGTTTGTAGAATTTCTTCTAAATGCCTTTCAATCCATGATGAAAAATCTCATTTGCTTGTGGTTGTTTCAGGAATTGGACCTTATGTGGAGGTAGCTTTCTACCACAAACCTTCAAAAACATTATTGGTGACAGATGCTGTTATTTTTGTCCCAAGACAACCACCTGAGTGTATAAGCAAAGAATCCTTGTTAGCATCTGCAAAAAATGGTTTAGCTGTAAAACTTCTTAGTAAAGGAAAGGAGGTACCTGATGAACCTGTAGTTGACGACAAAAGGAACCGGCAAAAAGGTTGGCTCTATTGTGATTATTATTACTTTCAATTTGCATAAAGCACGTTGCTTTTCATTTGACATCAGTATCAAATTAAACCTGATGGTTCTATTCTGCAGGATGGGAAAGAATGGTCCTACAAATTTTGTTTCTTGGTCCATCAAATCTCTTAGAACCTAATGCAAGCTTTGGTCAGATGTCACAGAAGTTGATAGTTTCACCTATAGTCAAGACCCTGGTCTTCAGCAAAGTTCCTGAGAAGGTAAAATTCTGTCTGTCATATAATTTCTTTTATATTAAGAATACTTTAATATGGTTCAACCTGATGAATAACTATTAAGTGACAACTATCTGTTCAACCTTAAAATAGTTTCCATTTTACATTATTCTGACCTGAATGTGGTTCAATTCATGTGAGATATATGACCTTCAATGTAATGTACATGGACATTCTAAAAGAGTATGATATGTCCTTCAATTTGTAGTGCTCATAATTTCCTTTGCAATTTTTTATAATTGAAATCAGGAAAAAAATTTGATATTTTTATAATTATTAACAAAACATGTCTTCTACGAAGCACACACATCTCTCTTGTTTGAAGTGTTGTAGTTTTGGACATGTTTCCGATACCAACAACACACACTTATCTGAAATTCGTTATACAGTTCTTATTAGGATTCTAATTGGAATAATCGTTATTTGTTGGTTTAGACACTAAATCTGACACCTCTACGCAGTTAGAATGATAGGCTGGTTCAAAAGGGAGTGAATTGCACTCTTTTGGGTTTTTATTTTCAAGAAAACATTCAATTTGCACTAAACTTGAGTTAGAGAGAGAAAAAAAAAAATATACTGAGATTTTATACTTGTTTAGACTCAAACCTAGGAAGTTGCATCCAATTTTCCAATCAAAAGTTTACAAACAGTTTCTTCCAAACCACTACGAAGGAAAACATTGTTGACATTTACTTGATGAATCACCCAGTTGTAGGTTTCAACAAGAGTAAGCACGATCGGGATTTTTGTAGGTTTGATTACAGCTTGATGAGATCCCTTAGCAAATAATCATGCTTTGTGGTTTATCCTTTAGCATTGTATTTAGCCATACACTCATTTACAATCTATAGCTTTGTAACCAGTAGGTAAAGTGATGATAGTCCAAGTATATTTTTCTTTCATTACGTGAAGCCATTGTTTGTGGTTTGGTAAGAGCTTCTTTTAAAGAAGTTGGTTCCATGGTGTGATCATAGGTGATTGAAACAGTGGTAGTGTAGCTCTTTGGCTTGAAGATGCCAGCCTTTGCTCGTGTAGTCATTGGATGGATATTGGTGGGATTACACTATAGAAGGGTTGGATCAACGTCTACAGTATGAAGTGGAGCCTGCATAATTGAATTAGTAATTGAAGGCATAAATAGAGGGTTGTGAGACAACAGTATATGGGTGTGGCTGTATAACAATAATGGATTGAAAAGAGGGGTCAGATGATGGAATGGATGGTATAGCTGGAGAAAAGGGATTTGGAGAAGATTTGTAAGAAAAAAAGGATTCATTAAAAACCACATGTCTGGAAATATATCTCGACTTATGGGAGATTGGCATATGTATCCTTTGTAATGTGGACCAACTATCTAGTCACTTTCATGGTCTTAAAAGTAGTCACACCTGTCAACGCATTTACTAAAATTTGAGGGTCCAAACTGCCATCTAATTCAAGAGCCACCGAACCAAGGTTGGAATCTGTATTATCATCAACAATCTCACTATTGTCGTCCTCATCCACTTCCAATACATGCAATTGTAGTTTCTTATGGGTAAGGGCATGGGCTGGAGTATAAGGCACATCGCAAAAGTAACAAAGCCCTTTGGCTCTTCTCTCATTCATGTAGGCTGGGGTAAACTTTTCACTGGCTTGTGCTTGGAACTTGGGAAGTGTAGGTTGGTCGGTAGATAATAAGGGTTTGGAAGGTTATGGTAGTTTACTTGTTTTAGAAAATGGGTTAGAGGTAAAACTGTTTGCAGCAGCGGATTCATATTATTTTGCCAAAGTGAAAACCTTCCTAACATCCTGAGGCTGGAACATCCTCACCATCATTTGTATTTCCTTCTTCAATCCTCCCAAGAAACAGCTCAACATATACTCTTCAGTTAAATCCAGTCTAGAGATTAAGGAGTCAAATTCCTCATGGTATTCAACTACTAATCCTTTCTGTCGAAGTCTCACCAAAGAAGCCATAGGGTCATCACAGGTATCTCCAAATCTATCAGTTACTATCTTGGTAAATTCATTCCAAGTGGGTAAGGCATTTACACCTAGCCTTTTTACAAAGGCTGTATGCCATAAGAGTGTTTTTCCTTCAAAATGAATAATCGCCAAACCACTTTTATATCCTCCAGAGTACTGTCAATAGAAAAGTATGTATTACATTGGTAAATCCATTGATTTACTGAGTTGCCATTAAACTGAGGAAAGTCAATACGTGCTAACCTGGTGCCACAAGAGTGCTGCGCAATCTGGCTAAGGTCCTGGACACACTCACTGATACCACTGTTAAGGTGAATCTAGGAAAGAACTAGGTATTCGAAGATTTCACAAGCCAATAGGGAACTCAATGGAAGAATGAATTCCGAATATTATTGATTGAAGACAAGAGTGATAATCACAAAAAAATTGTTTCTTCTTGTTTTTCTTTACAACCATTGAGAGCTATTTAAAGCTTTTCAATTCTAACTAACTAACTACCCTTACACGTGTACAGTGACACCTATATCAGAACAATTTAATGGATTAAACGAGAAATGTCCAAGAAACATTTTAGCAATTTCTAAAAACTTTTCATTTGTCTTTTAACATCTTGAATCAAGATAAAATTGCTTTCATCACATATAATTATATATCAATTTAACTAAATATCAGACTAGAAACACATCAACACAAAGATCTAACACAATCAAACACAAGGTTGGAATCTTCATCACTTGTAGGAGTCATTGCATCACTGGCAATACATACATCTCAAACATTTAAGCTGACATGTCTTTATCGATGGATGCACACTTGTATTATTAAAAACGTAGTCATTTTTTTAACTTTTAGTAAAGTTTGCTTCAAATATGATATAAAATATTAAAAAATAATTCCTTACCTACTTTTGTAATCATAGAAAAATTTTGGAAGGTCAATTTTAGAAGGTGAATATACCACCAATTTAGATCTTTTGTTATGTTACTTGTAACATATCACTTTAGATTTTTTGTCATGTTACCTGTATTTCATTACATTAGAGTTTCACTCTCTGTATACTTGTGTGTCCTATATTTTAGACACTAGCCATGTCGCAATGTCCATGTTCTAGTCTAGTCTGGTGTATATGCTTCATGACATGTCATGATATCAATCAGAAGACACTGATAAAGTAATTCTTTATACTATGTTATAATCACAAATTGTTATATTCTATAAGTTTGTTAATTTCTGAAATAACTACTTAAAGTTCATAATAACAATGATTTCTGATAGTGTAGGAAAGTTGAACTCTCAACTAAATATGAAAACAGATTAAACCAAGTGAATTCTAAGAAGTGAAAATGTTGATGGATAAAAATAGATGAATCACCCCAATTCACATTTTGTGTTACTTGTTATGATTCAGGTTAGAGAGTGGGTTGATAGCATTTCCAGAGATTGGAGGTTCAAGAGAATAATCCCTGCTCACTTTGCTGCTCCAATAAGTGCTAGCAGGTCTGATTTCAGGGCTGCATTTGCATTTCTAGATGAGTTTCTGGTGGAAAGTAATGCTGCATGGCCTTCACTTTCCCTTCTCTTCTCATCAATCATGGGAAAAGCTGCCAGCTATTTTCCTCCAGATGACATGAGGACCCTTTCATCCCTTGACCAGTTTCTGGTGTCTGTTGGAGCTGTGAAGAAAACTGTTTCAGGTAGGAAAAGATGAGAGAGAGATGCATCACAACTTGGCCACTTGTTAACTTTGCAAATGTAAAATAATACATAATTTTGTTGCATCAGAAGTTTGATTCTTAAAGAAGATGTAAATGTTGTTTGACATTGATCCATACAAATAGGGAAGATATTTTGCATGGAAAAAGATCTTTGAGAGATAAGTGAAGGGATATATACATAAACATAAGGATGGTGCATTCTATTTAAGAGATTAATTTTAATGTGAATACATGGTAAGAGAAAAATTAGGTTATTAGCACTACTTCAAGTTAAAATTTAACTACAAGTTGAAATTCATTAAAATACAAATTGAAAAGTTATGGGGTGTTTTTGCTGTCCACCCAAAAGGTTGGACCCTAGATTTTCAAGGCCCAATAATGTTTTATTGATATAATTTTTTTATTATAATCTTAAAAATTAATTAAAATGTTATTATACATAAAATATCTCCTAACAGAAGAAGCATATTTTATTCTTTTAACGAAGTAAGAAAAAAATTAGGAATAGAACTTTTTTTAAGATAATAATAATGTGACTGTACAGTGAAAATAGCAAATCATTTTTTGACATATAAAGTTGATTTTATCATAAATGACTTTAAATTATTTACTTATATGATTTACTTTATCTGACTTCTCAAATCTTTCGTTCTCAACTACTAATCAAAGATGAAAAATTAAAGAAAATAATTATATACAAGAAATCAAAAGCAGATTAATCTAAATTTATTTATGCTTCTAATCCTTAAAATTTAGAATAAATTATTTTTTAAATTCTCAAATTAAAAAATATTCATTTTAATTATTTAATTTTAATAAAATATAATTTTAATCCTAAATACTAATTTAATTATTTGACACATTCAAAATCATATTTTCCATCTTTTTTTATTAAATAATAATATAACACATTTAAAATCACAAATTATATATATATATATATATATTATAAATTAATTTATGTTTATAATATAAAATTTGTAATTCATTTATATATTATAATTTAATAATATATAAATTTAACTTTATTTTTAATTTAATTATAATATGATAATGAATAAAAAAAATTATTAAAATAAATTTTAATATCATATAAAAAAATCTAAATAATCTAATAAAATTAATTTATTAAATAAAATTTATATTTTATTTATATATTATAATTTGATTTTATATTTAATCAATTTAAAATATTTTAAAAAATGATATTTAATATCTTGTTTCATATATGTTTATCTCAAATAAAAAATAGATTTAATAAGAAATCTATTGAAAAAAAAGGATTTGAACATTGTTTTTAAATCCCTTAAGCATTATGACATTAAGAAAAACCCATCAAATGTCAAATAAATGAAGGTAAAAGAGTAACTTTTTTCATGTGGATTTTTCACTTCTTCAACCTCCTTTATGCTACTTTGTTATAATTGGTTTGGTGCAAAGTTTGTTTCAGAATTCTATTTCTTGGGTATGCTTTTATTAGGATGTTGAATTTATAAATGTTGAAAAGGAAACATCAAACATATATGTAGGGGAAATGGAGTAATGTTGTTGGCCACAAACATAGAGGCTACTTATCATGAAACATCATACTCAAATTGTTAATGATGGAGAATGGTAAAAAAATTATTCATATTAAATGCATATATGGGATTAGTTTGGAAAATATTTTTCACTAATTTTAATAATTTATCTAAACTGTATTAATAGGAAATATTTTATATTATCTAAATATATAATTAAATTAATATATATAAAATAATATAAATCTCATATATTTTTTCACAATTTAACTAATTTTATGAGAATAACATAAATTTTAATTTTATTATTCAAATTTATATTATATTATTTAGATATTTTTTATATTATATATATAGCAATTACAAGATCTTGGTCAATCCATCAATATTAACATAACATTTTAGATATTAAAGTGGCATAATTATAACAAGTAAAAAATTTAAAGAACCAAATTAGAATATCCAAAGTATCCAAAAGGTAATAATTGAAATTTGAAAGAGTAAAATTATACACAAAATCTAAAGAATGAAAAGTCGAATCCATGAAAATATAAAAATGAGAAAAATAAGAATTTTCCTAGAAAAAGTTAATGTAATGGGGTTTGGACATGGCTTAACTTTTAAGTAGCATGCCCCAAATATAGAAAACATTAGATGAGAGTGGTTAGAAGGCTATGGCCCAAATCAGGTTGTCATAGAATCCAACAAAAATTTAAGAGAAATAAAATAGTGGGAGAAGAAGATAATGTTTTTTTAATCTACACTATTCTCTAACATTAATATAATTGCCACGTGTTTGGTTGCACATCTTATAGAAATAATAGAGAAGTAACAAAATTTGAGTTCATCATTGTTTAAGACCATCATGAATTTTGATTATGTTATAACACTTTAAAATTAAAATGTGTATAATAAAGGGTCTTATTTATTATTTAAAAGATAAAAAAGGTTTTTTTTTTTTATATTTCAAAAGAATTATATATTTACATAAATTACAATTTATATACATAGAACCTCTTATTTATTATTTTGACATGAATTTGAAATTTTAATTTTTCCCTTTTTTACCAAGAGCAACAAATTCAACATGTTTTTCACATCCAACCTAACTTTTTTCAATGAAAAAAACAAGCTTAAAGATAAACATGTCTTGATATATTTAATCTTCCTAGTTGAAGAGTCATCTTTGACTAAGCTTATTCACCAACTTATATTTTCACATTATATTACATTATATATATAAATAAATAATAATAAAAATATACTTTTTTCTCACCAAATAATATTTAAAAATCATTAAATATATCATATTTATATTTAAGAGATAATATTAAATATATAAAAAAATATTTAACAAAATTAAATATGAGAGAAGTGATTTTTACAAATAATTTCGCTCGTACTATTAAGCGCAAATATAATGTATTCTGTTAAAAAAATCTCACATTAACTAAAAATGAAACCGAATTATTATATATAAATAAAGTATAAATTTTATCTTCTAACACGTAATTTATGAGTTAGATTTATAATTATTTTTTATACACTCAACCATTGTTATGCGAGTATAAATAAAAACGAATGTACATTTAATATATATAACTTTTGCCTCTTGTTTTTTATATTGTGTGTGAACCACAACTTTGTTAATGCTTGAAGGCAAGCATGGTTCCCCACATTTATGCAATCTGAATTCTTTCCCTACCTTCTTCCCACAAAAATAATGTAAAGGTACATCTTTTTCTTTGCCTTTCTTCTCCCTTAAACCACTCTACATCTTTCCCAACCCCACATGGCTGCCCCAAAGTTTGTATAAAACTAACCCTTATTACTTACCTATCTCATTATTTACAATTTACTTTTCTTACTAATAAAAAGTATATTCAAAGTTATTTAATATTTTAAAGATTAAAACTTGGTGAACCTTTCACTATTAGAAGAAGCAAAGTTAAGAAAAATAAATAACATAAAAGTAATGAAGGCTAAAAATAAATAACATGAAGGCTTGTGGTACCCTTAGTTGGTGCAAAAAGTAGGGAAAAAAGCTTGGCACCAAAATTTAAAGGCTTAATGGGACCTATATATATACTCATTTCCACATTGCCTGCATGCTATCATCAAAAGTGGGTCACTTTGTTATATGCATCTTTCTAATCATCTCCATCAAGACTATCACACTACTTTCCCACTAAACTTTTCTTTAGAAGCTTTTCCAAATCCAAATTTATGATATACAGTTACTAACAATTTAAAAAAAAAAAATCATATTTTCTATAAAATAAATTTATGGGTAATATATAAAATAATTTAATATATTTTTTTTATCAGTTGATCTATATATTTATATTTAGTGATATTTTTTTCAAGGTTGATCTAGGGTTTGAAAAAGCTTTTACAAGATTTTTTACATTTATAAAAGCAAGTTTTAGATTTCTTATGATTAAGTTGGGTTGTTCTTTTCAACTTATCTCCATGTCAAACTCATGGATAATTTATTTGTAATAAGTTTCGATTAAATGGGAATTAAAGTTGTTATTTTTTTCTTTTTTGTTTTCTTCATAAGTTAGTGACTTTTATTATATTGACTATAGCATTTAGGTTTTTATTTGTTTCTTTATTTCTCTTAATATTATTACCTAACTCTACTCAATTCTAATTAAAATTAAATTGAATTTTGAATCTTAACATATCCATGATCAAATTAATAGACATATGTATTTTTTAATTTAAATAAATTATATTTTATATTTTTTACTTTTTCTTTCTAATTTAATTCCATATAAGGAAATAAAATCTAAAAAAATAAAACATCATTAGCCATTTTAAAATTCTTAGGTAATATTAACTACTATTTTTAGTTTATACTCTTAAAAAAGAAAAAATGATGTTAAAATATAAAATAAAAGTGATAAAATACATTTCAAAATAAAATAGTAAGAATTAATTTTTCGTGTTTTATAATATTAACCAAGAAACAAAATCTAAAAGATGTATGATTTTTTTTCTTAATAAATGATAATAGAGGTAGTATGTTATATTATAATAATAATAATAATAATAATAATAATAATAATAATAAAATGTAGATAAATTTCGTGAACAATAATGCTATAATTAAGAATGTATATTTATAACTAATCCTTCGGCTACGACACGCAACTATTAATTGAAATTACGAAGTACTCTTTTGGTAGTTGGATTTTATGAAATTTATTTTTTATTAGTATTTTATATACCTTATAAAGTATTCTTTTTTTTTTTTAAGTTTATTTTTAACTAATTGTCACTAATTATTTTTCATTTTTTTACAAATTTTCTACTTTCCTAATACTAATGGACTGCATCGATATTATTAATTTAATAACATTAATAAAAGATTAAAAACATAATGAAGGTAGAGAAATAAAAATTTTATTGTGTATTAAATAAAAAGAAATTTAACTGATTTCTAAAATACAATACATAGATGGAATATAAAATAAAAAATAAAAAGAAAATTCGAACTTATTTCAAGAAAAAGTATCTTTAAGCAAAAAATTATTTATAATTTGTGATCATTAATAAAGAAAAGAGAAAGTGTAACCGATAATAAAAACTCAGTTTATAATATAAATTATTAATTAAATAATTAATATATAAATTAAATTGTCTGTCATGGGACTCTGCAACCACACTTTGTTTTCAGGTCCCAGAATTCATCAAAAGGACTCGGGAAATAAAATAGGTTTGAATTATTTAATTAATTATGTGAATAAACATTGAAGGCTTTTGAAGTTCTGAATATTATTTTACTTTAGAAGTTACAAGTTTGAATCTTATTAAACCTTTGTTCTGAATATTATTCACAAAAAATTATTGAAATTTATAAATATTTGTGGATCTCACTCCTTGATTACTTACCTTTCCTTTTTCACTAATTTTGTGAATTTTAATAATTTTTTTTTCAAAATATGAAGTGTATTAATAAAATATATCAAAGAATTAGTTAAATAATTTGTCTGTCCTATTATTATTTATTTATTTTATTTTATTTAATCTCTTTATTAATAAAATATTTAACTAATCTTTTAATATATAGAAAAGGTTCAGACACACTGTAAATTATCCTTTTACTCTTTAGAAAAATATTTAAAAGAGAAGAACTTAACATTAAAATTTTAAAGAGTTTGAATAGGGCATAATAACTAAAACTAAAACTAACTGTGATTTAATCTCTTTATTAATAAAAAGTTGAAGAATGAAGAAGAAGAATAAATAAATAAAATAAGTATAACCGTCAAATTAAAACAAGCATAATGGAAGTGATGGAAGAAAAAAAATGAAAGGTTAGTATAAGGTCAACATTCTTATTTATTTTAAAAATATGATAATAATTGTGTTTATAAAAAATTTAATATGTATAATCGATTAATTTTATAAGAAAAAAAAATGGAGTCTCATTTTTGTATGTAACAATTGTGAGGTTAGTGATGAAAAAAACTACAAAAATCTAAAACTTTGAAGGTGAAAATGCAAATTTGGAAAAATGGGGGTAAGAGTGACAATAAACACTATAATGAAATATTGTTGACTCATCAGAATGAAAAGCTAAATTTTAGCTATTACACATTTAATATTTAAGATTTCAAAGATCTAATTTAACTTTTTATGATTAAGAATTTGATAAGAGGAAATACGAAATTTTAAAATAAGAATTTTGATATCTTTATTTATTTATTGATGGTAACTTTTATAAATATTAATATAAATGATAATATTATAGTTTTTTTTTATTATTTTACCAAACCAACAAAACTAGAATAGAAGATTAAATTTATCTTTATCACTTTTTTTTAGTCTTTTTACTCAACATTAATTAGGAAAATATAATATAATAGTACAATTATCTAAACATAAATAATTTTAAATTAATAAGGTTAATATTATTTTTTTTAATCTTTAATACTTAGTTTTTTTTCTTTTAACATTATTTTCTCCTTTTATATTTTTCTAACCTTATTATTTAATATTGGGTGTAACTCATATAACCTATAATCATAAGTTTTTAAATTATTTATACTATTTTCCATTAATAATTTTAATCAATTTATAAATAAATTTTTAATTTTATAAATTATATAAACATATATACATATTATTCTTATTTAATAATAATATTTTTTATTAAAAAGTATTTTGGTCTTTAATTGTTATATACTTTTTTATTGTTTCAAATTAATTAAATAAATTATAAATTTTGTATTCATCTTTTTTATTTTCATTTTCTTTTAATTTAAATAAATTTATTTTATTTATTTATTTTTATCTTTTTCCATCAAGAAAATAAAATGTAATGAGTTAACTTGCTATAATAGAATTTTTATAATAACAAATAGATTACATTAAGAATTTTATTTCCTTTCTTAATATCTTGTAATGCATATAAATACATTCTATATATATTTTAAGAATAAATTTGGATTACTTTCCTGTTTTTTTTTTTCATAAATTTAAATTTTATAATTTTATATCTTTTTTCTTTTTATTATATTTTAATATGTGATAAATTATTGATTACTAACCTTACTTAATATATTATATTTTTTATTTTAAAATTATATTCACTTTCTCTTAATTGATAACAATCAATCTTTCTTTAATAAATTAAAAAAAAAAACTCTAATATTAATTTAATATATTAGATACATAACTTAGTAATAATTGAAAATATTACGTTTCAATCTCAAAAATAGCCGTTATTTTAATCGTTAAAAAATTATAAATAATAAATATTTTTAGTTGTTGAAATAAATTATAAATATGTTTACATTTATTTATTATATTTGTTGATATAACTATTTATTAAAATTACTTCAATAAATAGTATATTTATTGTTTCGCTAATATTTTTAAATAAAATAATACTTTTTTTGTAATATATATATATATATAATTAATTTATTTAATTTTATTATGTCAAAACAATAATTAATTTTTTATTTTTATCTTTATTAATTATTAAATTAATTCATAACGGCACTCAGTTCCAATAACGATATATATATATAAAAAACTGAACTAAATTTATTAAAATTAAAAAAAATGTCTTATATTAAGAATATTTATATTTGTTAAATTAGAGAAGTAATATTTTATATAAAAAGAATATATATATTTGATGACAAAAGTCCTGAATGTATTAATTTCAAGAGAATTGGACCGACCCAGAAAGCAGGCCCCACCTTGGAATCAGTGTCCACCAATTAAAAATGCGTTTAAGTGAAGGACGGTTCTTACTCGGTTATAATTTCTAGAAGTCAAGCCTAAGAAGTTTCAAACCTCTATTACTTAATTAATTAATTCATTCATTAATAATCAATTAATTAACTAATTAAGTTTTTTTGACTTCATAAATTTGCCTTTAATCCTAAGTGGGTTTCTCTAACTATTATTTTTCTTCTTCTTTTTAATTTTTTTTCATGAATTTACATAAATTTTAATGATGATACAAATCTAATGGTATTAGTTTATTATATATAATAAGATTATTAATTTTATGTTTATATAAAAAAATAGGAAATAAAGTTGTCAAAGAATTTAATATATTAAATTTGACTTATGATAACTTACTTTCCATCCCCATTTAGCTTTCTTTGTGGGTTATCAAAGAACTTTTCTTATTTTAAAATAATAATAAATTATTAAAATTACAAATATTAAGTCCAATATTATCAAATTTAATTATTTTTAATAAAGTAAAAATTATAAAATAATAAATTATATGAAAAGATAAATAAGGAGTTTCCGCTATAAAATTCACACTTCAAATAATTATTTTGTGTATATTTCTATTGTTTTAAGAGAAAAATCTTCAAATTCAAAACTCCAAATAAAATAAACTCAAAAAATTCTCTAAACACTATAAACACTCCCATAATTTTGAATGCCATATTTTTTAATTAAATATTATTTTAGCTTTTGATGTACATTTTTATACTCTAACAATATTAATGATATATGATATATGGAAGATTAAGTGAAAGGTTATAATTATAAATTAAAGTATAATTTTTTTACTTGAGAGTTAATTAATTGAAGTATTATAATTTAATTTAGATTTGGTCCACTAACTTTTAAAATATAATTATTATAATTCAAATTTTCTTTTTCAGTCATTATCATTAGAAATCGAAATTTATTATATTTTAGTTGATACATCACATAATAATATATATATATATATCATAAAAAAAAATGTACGATGATAAAGTTAGTTTTGTAAATTTTTAATCTTTCGATCTACTTTAATTTTTTATAAATGACTATTTTAATATGTGAACATGTAAATTGATAATTATTTAATTAATATAAAATAAAAAATAATTTAATTATACAAAAAAAGTTTACAGTTTAATATTAAGTTGATCTTTAACAAATAAAATTTAATGTTAAACTATTCTTAAACATTTATTTGAATTAAATGAGATAATTTTACTAAACTTAATAAAATAATACGAAATTGTCGCATTTTTACGTAGCAATATAGAAAAATGTAATTTTTTAATTTCTAGAAAGTAAGTTGTGATGGATTTATCCTTTTAATTTATATGAATTTATATGAATTGTATAACAAAACCAAAGTAATAATTATCATGGCATTTTGTATTTTTTATACATTAAAAAAATATTTTTTTGAAATAATTCATATTATAAAATATATTTTATAATATTTATATTTATATTTATTATTTAAAAAAATATTTTTTATTTTTAATAATTTTTTTATATAGGAAAAAAAACGGAATTATGTAGATTGATTTTAACAAAAAAAATATTTAATTGAAAAATCTTTGAAAATACTTATATTGGAGATGCTAAATAGAAAAATAACTATTCCAAAAAACTAATGTCTCCTTACCTTATATGGTTTTGTATAACGTGATGATCATATTGTTTTGGAAAGGGATGGATATGGACTTTAATCTTTAATTTAATGGACCAATTGGCAAAACTTTTTTCATAAAAAAATTGTGAAACATACAAAACCTTTCATTCTACAAAACCATTTTTACATCACAATTAAGGATTGTTAGGTAGTAAAAGAATATTTCATTTTTAAATTTTAATTACAAAATATCATTTTATTTTTTATTCTTACATATTTTTAATAAAAGTTAAATTATTAATAAAAAATAACTTTAATGACTTTAATTAAAATTTAGTGAAGCTTCAATTGATAAGTTTTTGGTTTATATAATTTCAATATAATTGATAGTAAATAAAAATAGTTTAATACTAAATACATCTATTATTATAAAAAAAAGTTATGTAAAACTTAATTGTATTTAGAAAGAAATATATGTGTATTGATTAGAACAGTTACTTTGAAAGTTAATAAGATTAAAAATTTATTTAGTATAAATTTTCTTATTTATAAAGGGGATAGATAACAAATACGACTATATCTCTTCTCTCTTTATGATGTCTTTTTTTTCATATGTCTTAGAAATTCTTTCTCTTAAAATTTGAACTCCTTTTTCGTTTTAAAACTTGGATCTCTTCTTTTTATTTCATAAGATATTTATTATTATTTTTTATTTCTTATGTAAATTAACAATTATTTTATTATCTCATCCAAAAAGAAAAATATGAAACAGTTTATTAATTAATAAAATTTCATTTTCTTAGTTAGCAAGAAAGAAGAAGAATAATGTTTGAAAAAACATATAATGTTGATTTAATTTATAAAAGTTTGTTGAGGTGGTGAAATTAACCATGGTCAACACATATGAGTTGGAACTGAAGTTTTGTTTGACTTGATGTGTCATATTAAGCTTTAATATATTAATTGTTAAATTAGTTTTTATTACTCACTATTACTCAAAGAAATGCTTAAAATTGGAAATAAAATAAAAATAGGACATTTTGACCTTAGTGGTGGCATAAACTTCGGTCAACTCATGATGAGTTAAACTGATTTCACAATTTCCTGTTTCTCTATTTTTTTTTTTATACAAAGTAAAAAGGGTGTTTATTATTTCACATTTTCTTACATAAATCTTTCAAAGTAAGAATCAAAGTAAAAGAAAAAAGGTAACTTTTTTATCCTTGAAAAGTCATTGTTTTCTTTCCCTCTGTCATTTTACAGACCAAATTTCAGAAAACCATTTTAACATTTTCACCAACCAAAACCAACTAACCAACCAACCAACCATTCTCAAGTTCCTTAATAACCCTTCTGAATCGTGTGCTTTATTATTAAATTTCTTAACACACTTTCCTAATCCCATTCTTGTTTGATTTCAGCAAAGACCAAAAAAATAATACTAAAAATTGAACGCTTCAATTCTCTCTCTGTCCTTCTCTGTTTCTCTCTCTTTGGATTCTGTAACAAACCAACGCAGTGAGAAGACACGCAACACCGAACCAGAAACTGCACGAGAGAAATAAAGCACTTGCTTGCACGTTCTCTTCCCTGTGGTCCCTTCTTCTTTTCCATCATCTTCTTCTTCTTCTTCTACTCGACTCTGCACCCTTCACTTTCTTATTGTTCCCCTTTATTCTTTCTCCTTTCTGGTTCAGAACAGCCCTTTGAAAAAAAAAAACAAGGTATGCTTCTTCTCCTACACGTTCCTAATAAATATTCATCATCTGGGTCGTGCTTGTTATCCTCTAAATGCAAATGGGTTTGTTGAAAAAAATTGATCTTTGGTGGATTGAAATGGTTTCTGAACCTCCCCTGATTCGTTTTTCTGTTGTATTTGATTGGTTTTCGTTTGGGGGTGCCTTCTTCTTTTTTTCTTTTTATGTAAATAAATTTGATTTTTTCATCTCGTGATTCCAAAATATCCCTTAAAAATGACTGTCAATGGTGGTGGTGTAGGAAAAAAAGTTTTCTTGGCCATTAAGTTTTTCAATGTGTTTTTTGTGATGCTGGGTTGTGACTTTTGCTGAAAAATCAATATCTGGTGATGGTTTTGTTTTTGGATGAATATTCTGCTGCGCTTGATTTGTTTTTTTAATTATGATTCTCAGCACCCAGGTGGATTTTGTTGCATTTCTAATTCTTCATTGATTTGCTTAGATGATTGGATGCGCGGTTAATGTGCTTGCTTGATGAGTGTCTTCATTTTATACAGGATCAGTTAATGGCAAAGTTTGCTGTTTCACAGTTATGACGCATAGTCTTAGAGTACCTACGTTTACAAGGCATGAAAATGTGTTTTATAGAAGTTTGCATGAGAAATAGTAGTTTGCCAACTGGGGCATCATGATCTTTCTTTTTGGGTGTTTGATGACTTCATTACCTTTCTCTGCTTGTGGCTTTCTGGCTGGTTCCTGTTACATTAATAGTTTCATATATTTTATTTTGAAATGATAGAAGAGACTATTGTTGAGGATTGAATGGAGAAAATCAGATGTCAGACAATATAAAAGGTTTTTTTTTTTTCTGTTTGCTTCCATTTGGAGACACGGATTATGAGTCTGAAATCAAGCCAGATGAGAAAATTATTTGTGATTTGAAAAGAATTTCCCTAAACTGAGATCCGTTTTGAAAAACATTCTTTCTGTGTGCAACTTTCAAAGATTATAGATATTAATGGTTTGTTCTAGTTTCTGAAGTTAGTTCTACTGAAATATTGAATGTGCTTTTCCTTTTTCATTTGCTGTTTGAATCAATCATTACTTAACATGCTGTTCTTTATATCAGCTGTATTTAACATTAGCTTTCTTTTTGAGTTTCAGCATTGTTGTCCAGAATCTTGCTCTGCTCATTAGCATATCTCATCTCCAATCTGATGGCCACTGAAAGTGGTGAATTACCAGTGACACCAGAAGTGACTAAGTTACCTGGGGTTGAAAAAAGAAGGCATTTAGTTGACAAAGCTAGTTCTGGAACCAGTGTTGAAAAAATCGTTCCCAATTATCTCAGAGCTTCAACCGGTTCTTGTCATGATTTTTGCAAATACGGGAAGAAAAATGCATCTGAATTGAAGGAAAGACGCTCTATACCTAATAGAGCTACGAGAAAACAGCTTCACCACAGTTTATCAGTTGGTGGACTCAGCGCATCTGTCGATTCCAAGTTGACGAAGATGTCAACAAGCAAAATCAAAGATTTAGTTGATTCCAACATTATATCTGATACATCTGACACTTATAAGCAGAAACTGCCAACAAAATCATTTGACAGCCAAAAGGAATCAAGGGATGAAGTTCTTGTAAACAGGAGAAAATCATCATTGGCCAAGGTTAAACCATCACTCCTGAAGTCCCATACATCTCCGTCATTAAGACAAGAAATTTCTTCAATTAAGGAGGTCCAATCCCCATCAAAATCTGCTTCCAGAGAGGTGATAACTCCATCAAAATCAACTTCCAGGAAGGTGGAAGCTCCATCAAAATCAACCACCAATAAGATGGACTCTCCATTAAAACCTACATCCAAGGAGATGGGAAATCCATCAAAACCAATCTCCAAAGTCAAAACTTCATCAAAACCAACTTCCAATGTGGTGAAAACTTCATCACAATTATCTTCTCATGAAGGTAAAGAAGCAAAGTTGTCTGAAAAGCGTGTGACTTCTTTAAATTTAAGCAGTGCTAGAAAGAAGCAAATATCTGCTATGAATTCGTCGGATGGTGGTCAAAGATATAATAAGATCAAGATGGAAAAGGGGGCTACCTCCTCCAAAGCAGGTTCAAAAATACTGATGGCACCTCAGAAGGCTTTATTATCCCCCAGACCTTCCCTTAGAAGAGTTGCAAGTTTAAATTCAAGAAAGCATAAGAGCCTGAAAATTGCATCTCACCTTAAGAATCAGCAGGTTGACAAAAAGGTTGAACCCGATGAACATGTTGACAAAAAGGTTGAATGCGATGAACAAGACAACAATGAGTTAGAGGAAAAGACTTTGTATGTCATCAAGATAGAGAGTGAAGACAAAACTCTGCAATCTGATCAGAATGCAAGCTATGATGATGAATCCTACCTTCCTCAGTTGTCATCACCTATGTCTTCGGAATCCTCAATTTCTCAATCCTTGTCCCAAGAAGACCAAGAGGAATCTGAATATACAACTAGTGAATCTGAGCATCATTCGTTTTCAGGAAACCATGAAATTGAATGTGTAGAAAACGAGGATACGTTGGAAGATGAGAAGAAAGGCAAAAACAAAAAGAATGGGGTTGTATATTCCAAAGACGAGGACAACCAAATGATAAAATTAAAGTTCAGAAGGGGAAAAGTGGTTGAAAATCAAACTGAGATAAATAGTCCAAGGAGGCTTAAGTTTCGGAGAGCAAGAGTGCTGGGTGGGAGAGCCAATGTTAAGGGTGATGCCCGGAAAAGCTTTAAAAGAAATCAAGCCTGTGCTGACAGCAATGATGCTACAACTGCTCCAGAGAAGGTTGTTTTAAGGCATCAAGATATGCAGGACAAGAAAGATGCACAGGGATTATTTAATAATGTAATTGAGGAAACTGCTAGTAAACTAGTAGAAACTCGGAAGAGCAAGGTTAAAGCATTGGTTGGTGCCTTTGAAACTGTGATCTCTCTTCAAGAGAAAAAACCTTCTGCTAACACACAGTTGGTGGAATCTGGATAGACATTTTCTAGCCTTTTCACTTGTTTTGTAAAGAAATGGTAGGAAAATAAACCTGAGCTTTGGTAGTTGTTGTGAAGCCAACAAGCTGAAGGTACTGCAGAAAGTAGAGGTAGATTTGCTTGAATTGTCTTTAGAAGCTCTACATGTAGAGTTTAAAGGGGCATTTTGTGTTGCGAACTTACCTTAACTTGCACCATAAACTTTTTGTTTCATTCTGCTTTGGAAATCCATACCTATTGTGAATGATTTGTATCTTCTGATTTTGAATAAAATATCAGACAGTGATGCCAGTGACTGTGTACTTTTAGCCTGGAAAGGAAAAGTGCTTTGAACTTGTGAAAATTTGTTACTTCTTTGATGTTCATATGAAAGTAAGAGTTGTCAGGATTGTGCATGTGCTTTTAGTAAAATAATTATCTTTTATATCTATGTTCTTTTCACTTATATTTAACTAATTAGTTTGTGAAGCGTAATGCTCAGGGAAGATAAATTATGGTGCATTACTGGGAATTTGTTTGATACATTTTCTCTGAGATATTACTGTATTCTATAGCAACTAGTCTTAGTTGTTATTTACAACATTTAGACTAGCATAAAGTATGGTACAAGAAGTCATCAAACCTTCCTTTATTCCAATTCTCAAAATAGATTTTAGGAGAATTTTGATACAAAACGAACAATAATTTGGAACTATTTGCTTTAATTTTCCTCCACAATTTGTCTCAACTCACTTTTGTTATCTAACTCTTTAGAGAAAATCTGGTTATGATGATTAGACTATTAGAACATGGTGATTGATGACATGGATTGGACAATGAAGTCATGGAGTTAAAGTTCCTATTATTATTATGTCCCCTGAAAGAAGTTGCTATTGTTGTCTTTGTGCACATTGGAATCATTCTCCATCACTTTGATAATTTTGTTTCCCGCAAGAGAAAGTGATTCTCCCCCAAAACTGGAAAGAATTACATCAGCTATAATTCGTCTTCTTGTGTGTATGAGCTATAATTCGGCTATTAAGTTGTAAATGTGTGGATAAACTTATTTTTAAGAACTTCTAAAAGAAAAAAATGATTTTTTTCCTAAATTAAAATTATAAGCTAATTTATCATACAATTTTTCAAAAAATTTAATTTAATTTGTACGTAAACTAATCTAAATTTTATTATTAAATTTATCTTTGTTGGTCTTTTAAAATTATACAGTATTATATAAAATATTTATTGATAATTAATCTCTTTTTGAAAATCTGATTACTCACTTTTAATTATGTATTGGATAGGTTTGTCTAAAATTATTTTGGATTGCATAAGCGACATTTCTTCACTTATTATCCACAAGTGATTGGTCAATACTATAAGTCCAGCAACATTGGGTGGGTCAAAATAAACTCGTTAAAAATAAAAGATTTTTTCTTAAAGGTGGCACGTAACATTAGTGAATCTTATGGTTAAAATCCATTAAAATAAATCTGTTTTACTTTATATTATAAATAAATGACTTTGATATCTTATTCTAATCACATAATACACTTTACTTATATTATTTCTTTACTTGAACGTCGGAGTGTAAACATAGGTACCCTCTGCGTGGTTCGAAGGAGTTAAGAGGAGCAACCACCGCTAATGATTCTTGAGATAGCTACGTCGTCTCAACCACATTTGAATCAGATGAAGCCAAAGCATCATCACCTTACAACAGGGAGCAACAAGGTGGGATCTTCGCACATAGCAGTCTCGATTTCTCAAACCAAAATTGAGATTGCACTCATTTGTTGACAAAATTATGGAGATCCATCTCCCAACTACCTGGAGAGGTTTGAACTTGAAAATATATGACAACACCTCATGTTCGGATACTCACCTACATGTGTCGTTTTTTAACGCACATGAACCTGTATACAACGGACAACACAATATTATGTTGTATCTTCCTTAGTTCTCTATAAGGGGTAGCACTCAAATGGTTTGCTATCTTCACCGCAAATTCAACTGATTCCTTTAGGACGCTGACCGATGTGTTCCCCTAATTCACAATTAATAAGTCACACCTATTAAATGAACTCCTCTTGTAGATGTTAAATAAGAGAACGAAGAGAGAGTCATTGCTTGCATTTATGAACAAATAAATCACAGTTAATAAGTCACACCTATTGACTGAACTCCTCTTGTAAATATTAAACAAGAGGAGGGAGAAAGAGTCATTGCCTGCATTTATGAATAGATATTTTCAAATATATTTGAATATCTCTAATTTATATCCTGAACAGATTTATACAAATAGAGAAAATTAGAGTAATCTTAATATATCCGTGTAAATATAAATTAATTTTTTATTTTATTTTGAATTGTATATTTTCTTACATATTATTTAATTTTAGTTGTATAAAAAATTTTTACAAGAGACGATATAAAAGATTTAACCATAATTATATATCCTTAAAATATTTAATCGTAATTATATACCCTTTTAATTCTTGATTCATATTTTGTGAGTTCTTAATATTTTTTAGACGATTTTAGTTTCTAATTTTGTAAATCAATATATTTTATTCAATTTTTAATTTTTAATTTATTTTTATATTTTAATTAATTAAAATAATTTTTATACTATATCAAATAAATATACAAGGTCTATGATTTAATTTGAAAAAAAAATAGAATGTATATAGAATTAAGCAATGATAGATTGAATATTTTTAAAATATAAAGACCAAAATGGCATATAAAAATGAAAGGGACGAAAATTATTACGCTAAAGAAAATCTACTTAAACTTGCCAACACAAGGAAATAAAAAGTTTAGAGAATGTTTATCTATATTAACCTTTCATTCTTTTCAATTAATTCCCTTTTATTTAACGTAATGAAATAAAATAAATTATAAAAATGCATTACACACAAAATAAAATATAGCATCCACTCACGTATGATAGCAATACCTACTAATCTTTTTCTCAATAATTAAGATTTATTTAATCATGTCAATTTAAAAATTGCTTGACCATTGAATCCTATATAAGGCTTTCTTTTTTGTGTTGTAAATTCATTGAAAACCTTTAGCTTAAATTGTTGGTTAACCCCAAAATAATTTATCTTAAATAATACATGGCTTTTATATCATACAAACTTTGTTATAAAATTATCTAATGAAAAAATATTGAATAGTATAAGAATTATTATAAAATTATTAGAATTATTATAATTATATTAGTGAAAATTTTATGTACTCCAATCTCTACTGAATAAGGATGTTTACTTCTCCTCACTTTAAAATTATTTAATTTTTTATTAGCATGATTTCCATTTAATTGAAATGAAAAAAAAAAAATGGTTACTCTCAATAAAGTAATATTGCACCCTTTTTTCTTAATTTTTTTTTTTTTTTAACTTTAAAAGAAGTTGAACCAAAAACATTTTCAAGAAAACCATAAAAATTAAAGAACTTCTTTTTATAAAAATGATGCAGAAAAACTTACCTACTTTTTTTACATAAATAGTATTATTTTAAGAAAAAAAAAATCTTCACATATATTCATTGCCTCTTTATATACCAAAATCGACTCTTTCATTTTACATGTTAAAATTTCTATCTCAGAAACCTAAATTCAACATCAACTTCTTATATATATATTTTTGTATTTACCTGCTCGAATTGGGTCTCATGATATTCGAATTCCAATTATGGTTTTCTATTTTTGTTTTCATTTTTTTGGATTAATATTACAATTATTTTTTAAATTAATAAAACTAAAAAATAAAAATATTATAAACAATATAAATAAATAATAATTTTAAAAAATGATAAAAGTGATAATGTTTTATTATATAAATATTAATAAATATATTTAAAATATAATAATAATAATAATAATAATAATAATTTGATATTTACAATTAAATGAAAAAAATTAAATAATATAAATAAATATAAAATTTAAATATTAAAATTAATTTTAAATAAATATTACTGATATTAAAATGATTTGAGTATAAATTATTATTAAATAATTAAGGTTTATTGATAAAATTTGAATATTGTATTATAAAATTAAATGTGAAATTTAAAGTGTAAATTGAATTTTTTTTATTTAATAATAAAATATATTAATAGTATCAAACAAAATATAAAGAAATTTTAATATAAATGTTATTTTAAGATAAAATTTAATTTTAAGTATTTAATATGATGAATTAAATGAAAAAAATAATTTTAAATAATTAAAAAAAAATATTATTACTAGTGTTATATTATAATTTTAAATGTAAATTGAATGATTGATGGTTAGATTGATGGTCTAAATTTAGAAAATTTATAGAGTGTGTTAGAAAAAAATAAAAATATAGATTAAATATATTAAAAATAGACATAGGAAATTGTTTAAACGTGGATCAAGATACTTATTTAAGAGAACATTGTGTAGTGACAAATCAAATCAGTAGTGTTGATTGAATCTATCATCATGGATGTGAGAAATTGTTTAAGTGTGGATGAAGACAAATATGAGAAGTTTTTATTTATGATAAAATTTTTTTGACAAATAAACATAATCTTATATAATGTGACAGTTATGTGGATTAAATCTATAAAACATAAATGTAGGAGATTGTTTTAATGTGAATCGAGATAGTTATAAAAAATTATTATTTATGATCAAAATTTTAACCAAGTGAAATTTTTTTATGTAATATATTAAAAAAAAACTAATTAGTAACTTTTCTTTCACTAGTACAATAGCGAGAAATGTATCACACATTTCTTCTAATTGAACATTATTAAATCAATGACTAGTAATTCATCAACACTTAACTTTAGTTGGAGTGCAACATCCTTTAAGGTTATAATGCACTCTTTTGTTGGAAGATATAATGTGTGAGTCTCAAGTTTTCACCTCTTGACCAAAGTCATTCTCAAGGCGTGAACCATCTTTAGATGCCTTAATTTTCCTATTCCACTAAATCCAACTTGTTTTAATATAGAAATTATTAGAGGGTATGATTCTCACATTGAATGACAATAAGAAAATATAATGTTTTCGATGTCATGTGATGATTAACAAATTAAGTAACCAATATGCATATATGTTGAAATAAATATAAGTAAACAATCAATTTACTTGCTTTCCAATGAAGACAAATTTATGTTCATTTTGATTCCATAACAAAATTTTTACATAATGATAATATGATAAATAAATGAATTGATAATAGATTTATTTATAGCCAATTTTGTGAATAATGCCTTGTGAATAGTAAATTAACTAAATAGTCATCAAGTAAAAGCTGCTTTTTTTTTTTCAATTTTTTAGACATTATTAAAGAATCTTTTGCACAAAACTAAACTCGTGAATGATACCATTGGATTTCTTTCCATGATTACTATTGAAAAATTATAATTTTAAAATTAGTATAGCCTCTCAAATGTGTGTAGAAAAATAAGAAAAATAAGTCACAAGTGGAAAATGTAATGAAATAAATTTAAAATATCATTAATGTATCACTTATGAAATATATATTTTTAAATTCTTAGTTAAACCAAAATAAAACATAACAAATATTGGGAAATAGTGAAGTTGGAAGACATTACACCGATGTTTCTCCATTCATTTTCCAAGATTACAATAAGTTGGGATAATGGATGATTTTCCAAACAATTAGTGAAATTGTGGAAGTTGATCCCTTAACACCCACACTACAAAAAAAATTCATATTTCCCACGGAACAAATTCATGGGTAACACTTAAAAATCAGTGGGAAATTAATTTTTTCCCACGAACTTCCCACTGCCATAAGTTTGTAGGTAAAAGCTTAGTAGGAAATTATTTTTCATTATTTCCCACAAATAAATCAGTGGGAAATTTCCCACAGACAAATCAGTGGGAAATTTCCCACAGACAAGTCAGTGGGAAATTTTCCATAGACAAATCAATGGGAAATTTCCCACAGAAAAATCAGTGGGAAATTTCCCACAGAAAAATTAGTGAGAAATTTCCCACAGACAAATCAGTGGGAAGTTAAATAGAATCCATACGGAATTTTCCACAAACAAAATCTATGAGAAATTTCTCACAACCAATCTAGGAAAATTACATACAAATAAATTCATGAAAATTTTTTATAAATATTTTTTACGGAAAAATTTGTGAGAATTTTTTTTTCTATAATTCAAAATTATAACATATTTTTCAATATATTTTATTGAATTTATTATAATTCAAATAATGAAACTTACTAAACATTAAAATTAAAAACAAGACACACAACAATTATATTTAACATTTTTAATATAATATTCAACAAGTTTAACATTCAACTAATTCAATATTTCACAAATTCAACTAAAATGTCAAATAATGCAATGAAAATTTCAATTTAAACTGTTTATAATTGTTTTCATCAGGGTTTCATTATTAACCAACGTCACATATCTAAGACAGGATACTAAACACACATTCAATGTTTACTCACATCAGATTTTTACCCATTCAGGTTTGTATTACAATGCAACAAACTGTAACTTCTGCATATCTTATTTCAAGGTGATTTGGATGGACATTATGTGTCTTACATAGATCCAATCATACCTCAATTTTTCTTTTTTTAATTAATGTCTGGTTCGAGAGAAAAATGGAAAAACAATCCTTTTCAGTGTATTAGAAAACTTTAAACCTACAAAACAGAACGAATTATCCTTGCACTTCCTGGTTAATACTAATATAATAATCATACTAATAATAGTAATGATAACGAAATGAAAACCAAAAAGTGACAGCCAAGTATAAAAATGAAGCAGGGTGAAGAAAAAATGAAAGTATCTCCCGAATTAGAATTAACACATGGCAGAATCAAGTGCAATTTAACAACCACAGAAGCTATTCACAAACAAATTGGTTGCTATTAGAGAAAAAGACCATGACCTTTCCTCAACATTCAAGCTATTCCCCAATCCCAATCCTTTGTATGGGCAACAGATAAAACAAAATTCCAAGTCAAACCTAGCAAGTACAACCTTAAAGAAGTCTTTTAAAAAAAGAAACCCAAAAAAGCAAAATTATCAAACAAGAAAAGGATCTTCACCTGTGAAAAGTTTGAAAGCCGTTGGCCTACTCCTCTCCGGTGAGCGCGGAGGTAGCGGTGGAGCGCGGTGGACTGCGAAGCTGTGCGGTGGAATGTGAAGAGGCACAGAAGAAGAAGAGGAAAGAGTGTAGAGTAGGACGGAGAAAGTAGGGTAAAAGAAATTTAAATTTTAAATTTTATTATTATTTATAATTTAGTTAATAATTTTTTATATTTTAATGAATTTCAAATTATAATATTTCAAAAATCATTTTTGAAGAAGATATAATAATTTTATAAAATAAATATTTTAAATATTATTTTAGAAGAAAAAATATTATGGAAAAAAATATATAATCCTAAACCATAAAAATATATTATTATATATAAAAATAAATTTTTGAAAAATATTTAATGAGTAAATATTTTTAATTTTTTTATTATAAAAATAAATTTGTTGGAAATATTTAATAAATAATTAATTTTTTCCTATAAAAATAATTTTGTAGGAAATATTTAATGGATAATTATTTTATTTTCCAAAAAATAAATTTATGGAAAATATTCAATGGACAATTAATTTTTTTTCCTATAAAAATAAATCTATGGGAATTATTTAATGGATAATTAATTTTTTCCCATAAAAATAAATTTGTGGGAAATATTCAATGGATAATTATTTTTTTTCCCATAAAAATAAATTTGTGGAAAATATTTAATGAATAATTAATTTTTTTCCATAAAAATAAATTTGTGGGAAATGTTCAATGGATAATTATTTTTTTTTCCATAAAAATAAAATTGTAGGAAATATTTAATGGATAATTGACTTTTTTTCCATAAGAATAATTTTGTGGGAAATATTTTATGGGTAAATAGTTTTATTTTTGTAGTTGTAATTAATTTTTTTTCCATAAAAAAAATCAGTGGAAAATATTCAATGGGTAATTAATTTTTTTCCCATAAAAAAAAATCAATGGAAAATATTCCGTGGGTAATTAATTTTTTTCCCATAAAAAAAATCAGTGAAAAATATTTAATGGGTAATTAATTTTTTCCCATAAAAAAAAATAGTGGGAAATATTTCATGGGTAAATCATTTTATTCTTGTAGTGCATCTCCACCATCATAGCTCATAAAGTAAACTATGCATTATACTATTAACCATAAAAAGGGATGGATGGTCAAACTTATTGATATCGAAAACATTTATAATAATTGGGAGGAGTCATGTAAGAAGTTGTCTAGTATGTTACAAGTAATGCAATTATATGTTCCAGGCTTCATTTGGAATATGAGTATGCAATCTGCATACTAAGACAAATAGTTGGACAAGGACTACATGTAATACCCTTAATTTTTGGATGTGTATTTTATTTTGTATGTTATATTTAAAATTAATAGAAATTATTTTTATTATAATTATTATTATTTTTTTAAAAAGAAAATAAATATTAATATAATTATTAAAAAAAAAGTAATATAAAATAAAATATTCAAACCACCTCAGATTATATATATATATATATATATATATATATATATTTATGTGAGCACCGCCATTCGTTTCCTTCTTCTTCACTACAAAACACTTCTTCTTCCACTTGTTTAGAAATTCCATTTCTCTTATTCTCTATGCTGCCACAATTCTTCTTTCTCTCCATACTTGCAAACCTTGAAATCTCAAAAATCTTGCTCTGATTTTGTAACATCCCAATTTTTTTTAAAAAAAATGTATAATAAATAAATATATATATATATATATTTATAACTTAATTATTTAGTTAAATAATTATAATTGGGTTTACAAGATAAAATAAAATATTTTCTGAAATAAAATATTGAATTAGTGGTTATAAATAGATATTGTGAAATTATTAATATTTTATCAGATATTATCAAATTATTAGTATTTTAAAATATATAAAATTATTATAAAAGATATATCAGAAGATTATTAATATATTAAAGATATTGTGAGATTATTGATAAAAGATAATTTTGTTAATATTTGGAAAGATATTATTAATTGAATCTGTTCTTCAAAAGTCCAACTCTACCTATATAAATAGGCGTCAGACTCTCTCTATTTTTCATTCCAAATTTTCCTAACCTTTGGGAAAAGTCTCAAAGGAGACGACTAGGGGCGATACGTGAGGAATTAGGAGCATAGCATCTCGAGACGTCACGGAGCGTAACATACAAGACGTCTTTATTCGAGATAAGAGGGGGAGTGGGGAATATCTCGCATATGGGATGCATATGAGGATTTTGGGTAGAGAGGCAACCCCTAAGCCTCATAGGATTGTTTATTTTGAGGTAACCATAAGTTCTCAATATGAATTTGAGGGAATTATCCTATATTTATAAAAGTTGATATTTTTATAAATTATTATAAATTGTTCTTTTTATAAATTATTATAAATTGTTGTGTTTATAAATTATTATCAATTGTTGTTTTTATAAATTATTATAAATTGTTCTTTTTATAAATTATTATAAGTGGTTGTGTTTATAAATTATTATAAATTGTTCTTTTTATAAATTATTATAAATTGTTGTTTTTATAAATTATTATAAATTGTTCTTTTTATAAATTATCATAAGTTGTTGTGTTTATAAATTATTATAAATTGTTCTTTTTATAAATTATTATAATTATTGTTTTTATAAATTATTATAAATTATTGTTTTTATAAATTATTATAAATTGTTGTTTTTATAAATTATTATAAATTGTTGTTTTTATAAATTATTATAAATTGTTGTGTTTACAAATTATTATAAATTGTTGTTTTTATAAATTATTATAAATTATTCTTTTTATAAATTATTATAAGTTGTTGTGTTTACAAATTATTATAAATTGTTGTTTTTATAAATTATTATAAATTATTGTTTTTATAAATTATTATAAATTGTTGTTTTTATAAATTATTATGTTTTCTTTTTTTACATCAACATTTAAATATAACTGGAGATATTGGTTGAAATGTGATAAAAAGTTATAATTAAACTATTTAGTTATGTGATGTGTGATTTGGTGATGTATTGTGATTGTAATTGGATTGTGAAATGTGATATTGTGAAAATTTCAGTAGAGTATTGAGAGACTCATGAGTTATTGCGTTGTTTGCAAGTTTGTGGTGTGTTTTGAGAAGTCTAAGCGATGACTTAGCAGTGTGAAAATCCAATTTATTCTTAGTCATTTGTGAAGTCTAAGCAGAGGCTTAGCAGCATTAAAATCCAAGTTATGCTTGGTCATTCGAGATGTGTTATGCATTTGTGTGTTGCATTTGTGTGAACATATTTCATTCATTCATTCATACTTTTGTTGGGAGTAGATGCGATCTATGAAG
>BDMB01000003.1:6212722-6276176 GCA_016859785.1 Macrotyloma uniflorum
TAGGGAACCCCTCATTTGAGAGTTGAAATGAGGGGTCACCACGGCCGGTTATACTATCCCGACTGGCTCCTGTTAGACTCGTTCTAGTGAGAGTGGATTGATAGGGTCCTTAGATCCGGTCCATGTCCTCCTGGACTACTCATTTGCGTTTGCGTTGCGATGGTACCACATGCATTTAGAGATAAGAGCATTAAAGCATTTGAGTTTGTGATTGAGTGTGTATTGATGTGTGTGATGCCTTTTGTGTGTGTGATGTGTGTGATTAGTCTACCTATTTTTCTTATATGTACCTAACATATGTGAGATATATTCCTCACTCTTCTATTTGTGTATTGGTATTTTGTTTTGGGTTAAATGTTCTTATAGGTGAACATGTCGGTGATAAGGACAAAGAAGAGTTGAATGAGAAAGCTAAGTCTCCTAAGCCTTGATTTCGTAAGTGCTCTGATTAGGTGGGAAGTCGAGGAATAGGAAAATTATTTATTTTAAAGAGTATATTTAAAGTTTATTATGTTTTGTTAATAAGAACTTATAAAGGCTACGTTAACGCCTAGTAATATTTTATTTTCTATATCTTGAAAGAGTTATTATTGTAACTGGATATACAGTGGTGGTGTGAGAGTGTATGTCTAGAAAAGTTCTGGCTAGGAAGAAAGATTTGGTATTTAAGAGTGTCTGTTAGTGACCCACCTCTCTTTCCTGGGAACTCACTAGGTGTACCGATTCACGGTTTACCGTCGTTGTTCTAGTAGGTAATATGACTCAGAGTAAGAGTTTTATTTCGAAATTGTATTTTCTTGTTTTCATAATTCTTCTTTATAAAATGAATATATTTGAATTTTTTTACTTTTATTGTTTGTCAATTTATATTTATTAATTGAAAACGTTTTGGGGTAGAAGGATGTTACAGATTCTCTACTTTTTCTCAAATTGAGGTAATGTTACTCAAATCCAAGCTTCCAATTCCATTTCTACCCCGATTGAAATCTTGGATTAACGTAGAATTTATTGATTTTTGAAGGTTTGAGTTAGAAAATCAAAGTTTCTTTATTTTTGGATTATTTGAAGAATTTCAAGGTAAGGGGAGTTTATTTCTGATTCTAATCTGTAATGTATGATGTTTTGTGGATTGATTGTTGCCTGGATGTGTTTAATTTTGAAAATGGATGTTAAAATCACTGAAAATCTGAGACATTTTCGCGTCTCTGTAAAAATCCGCTCAGCGGATTGGAATCCGCTGAGCGCACCGAAGAACACTGAACACTGGAGCGAATCCGCTCAACACGGGCGAAATCTGCTCAGCGCAGTGAAATCCACTCAGTGCAGTTGTTCATCGGTTGACTGTTGACTTCCGCTGAGCGCATTGACCGTTGAATTCCGCTGAGCGCAGCAAAAAAAAAAATTTACTATTTGCACCCCTTATTTTTACTATTTGCACTCCTGTTTTATATTGTTCTCTATTTTGTTATTTGCACCCCGATGTGATTGTCTTTTATGATTAAGTGATATCTGGATATGATAAGTTGAAATTAATTACCTGGAGAGTAGGAAAGTTGTGAGATTTGGACAGTAAGATCCCTTTAATGTGAATTCCGTGCGGATCAGTCACAGAGATACACTAGGGTGTAGTTCAGGAAGATTCATTGACCTGGGGGAATTGAAGGGTGGTGAAGTGGCTCAGCCATCAATGTGCATGATGTGCTTGGGGACTGTCACAGGCCTCGCACTTCGTTCCCGACTGAATCGCTAACTATGTTTTTTGTCAAAGGGGCTTGTGCGCACACGTTGTATCCGTGTAGCGTAGTGCTAACCGGCAGCTATCCACACCGGCGTAAGACCAACATCATCTGGGTGGTGAGGTTGGCAGCGTTTAGGGGCCCAAGATAAGAATGAAAATTGAGAATCATGATGAGAGTGAAAGACGAAGAGCATGACTATCTAGGATTTATATTATGTTGATATTAGCTCTTACTTGCATGTTCAGTGATTGTTGATTGATTGATTGATTGAGTGATTGACTGACTGAGATTTTATGTTGATGAAATTGATTAAAATTACTCTACTTGTTTATATTCTATTATTCTTTTGTTTCATTATATACATTAAGATTATGAATAGGAATAGACTCACCCTTATATCCAACATTTCAGGGTAGAACAATGACCACCCAACCTCGCAAAATTAGGATAGTAGATGTACAATATAATTATAGATATAATGAGTTATTAAGGGAATACCAGCAGGTAGGTTTCTATAAATATGTATTAACTGCTGGGATAGACGGACTGGATTCAGTCATCACTATGGATGCTCATGCATCGTATAACATGCCATTTTGTATGGAAGGTTATAAGAGAATCACCCACTTGTATAACTATGATATATATAAAGGTACTATGCGACCCCCTAGACCCCTACGTTACCAGTTCCAGTTTCTTGACCATGATGCTACCAGAATGCCGACGAGGGTGACTGGAGGGAGGACGACGTCAGTGGAGGTCATAGCTGATGAGGGAGACATCTCACTATCTGATCTCTCATCCGACGAGATGGAGGCCTTTGAGGCTTTATATGAAGCTAAGAATGAAGGATTCTCCCCATAAAGATGATAGATGCTTGGTAATTTAATAGGAACCTGCTTGATGGGACTATAGATATGTGACACTTTTGATTTTAAATGTTTTACCCATCATTTTGAAATGTAAATATTATATTATGGTTCTTGGAACAGATACTCATATGATATATATATAAATGCATATATTATTGTAAATTATCATTTTCTTTTATTTTCTTCTTTTATATTTGTGCGAGTATACAAATATTTACAATGTTATGATTTCAATTTCGAAAAAAAAAAATTTACGAAAATTCCACATATTCAAATAAAAATGTTTTCTAAATTATAAGCGTCACACTACATATTCTTTAAAAGTGTCTTTTAGACATTCAAATCATGCATTGATGATTTTCATCACTATAAGCTATTTGTTCAAGTGAACGAACACTTCTCTGTGACGAGTACAATGAAACTCAATTAGTGGTAGTTGAACAAGATGAACGCAACAATATAATCTCATTATCTCATTATCTTTATTATTATCAAAGGTGAAACCAGTAATGCTTGGTTATTTTTAAAGGAACCTACAGAGATATGTAATTTACAAGAGAGATTGTGCCATGAGTTTATAAGAAGTGTTTACCCTATACATGAAAGTTGTTGGAAAAAAAACAATTTTGTGTACGTGTACTATGATTGACATATTGTAAAAAGCAACTTATGTAACAATTAAAAAATATCGTAAATATGGATAATTTTTTTCTCAACTCTTTAATTTCATTAATATATTCTAGATTTTATTAGCTAATTATATTAATTAAATTTTAATTTTTTGACTAAGTCAAGATTATTTTATTATTACAACATAATAAGTGATGATAATTTTAGATACTTACATAAAATAATAGACAATATTAGAAACACGTATGATCAAATTGAGATTTTTTTTATCTCACATTATTTTTGTAAACAATACTGTTAGTAGTTCACTTTTTAATTTTATTTTTGACAAATTAAAATATACATTGAATATTTAATTATAAGAAGATATATTAAAAATAAAAAAAATATAATTGAATATAGTAACACTAAATTGATAATTGATGATTTTATAATTAAAAATTGATGATTCTATAATTAAAATCATACTATAGTTTTAAGATCATAGAATACGAATACAAATGAGATTTAATTTTGTATGATATACTAAGTATATTCATTACAAATTTTTTATTCAAATTGATTTTTTTTTTCATTTTTATTGTATGGATATTTACTTATTTTATGAAATATCATTTATTTTGTATGAAATGAAACATGATATTTTATTTATTAAATGCTATTTTATAATATTTACAATGAGAAAAAAATATTATAATTCACTTAATTATTTCATTTCTCAATTAGGTTAATGAGTTAAGTGAAACGGTTTATTATTAATAATATTAATATTAAAATATAATAAACATGTGATTAGTATTCTAACATTTTTAAAGTTATAAGATAAAAATTTTATGACCATCATTTTGATGGTAATGACTATTAAGTACATTTTCAATAATTATATTTCTTACAATTTTATATTTCTAATTATTCACCTTTCTATGTTAAAATATACGTTTCTATAACATAGGCCCGTATTTTTGGGCCACCGTCATTCGAACGCAACCTTCAAATTATATATTATAAGAAGAACGTTTATTCATTTTTCACGCATCACACTCACTGCACACACTGATCCACCGTCACATTCTACTTCCGATCCATGGCAGAACCATCCACTACCACCGCCACTGCCACCGCCGACCCTCCGCCGCCGGTGACCAAAAGGTGGGCTGACGAAGCGGATGAAGAAACCGACGCCTCCGCGTCCGCCACCGAAACCTCATCTGTCAACCTCGACGCGTTAAAAATTGAAGACAACGACGAGAACCCTCCCAAACTCTTAGACGACCCCGACGATTCCAACATCCAAGCGGTGCGTTTCACTAGCAACAAAACACTTCTCTCTCTGTATATATACTATCGGTTAGGGTTTTGAATCGAATGCTAGGGTTTTGAGTGGAGCCAATATTACCTCATACGATACTGTATTGTCGGTTAGGGTTTTGATTGAATGTTAGGGTTTTGTATTTTGTTCAGGTTACCTCCGGAGAAACACCGTACACGTCGGCCGCGACGTTCGAGGACCTGAACCTCTCGCCGGAGCTTCTGAAGGGGCTCTACGTGGAGATGAAGTTCCAGAAGCCGAGCAAGATCCAGGCGATAAGTTTACCGATGATCCTGAGCCCTCCGTACCGGGACCTGATCGCGCAGGCGCACAACGGGTCTGGCAAGACCACGTGCTTCGTGCTCGGAATGCTCAGCCGCGTCGATCCCAAGGTGCAGGCGCCGCAGGCTCTCTGCGTCTGCCCCACCCGGGAGTTGGCTAATCAAAACACCGAGGTTCTCCGCAAGATGGGGAAGTACACCGGGATTGCGTCAGAGTGCGCTGTGCCGACGGATAGCAATGCGCTCTCAATCGCGAAAAGGGCGCCAATTATGGCGCAGGTTGTGATTGGTACCCCTGGCACCATCAAGAAGTGGATGAGCTTCAAGAAACTTGGGGCCGCCAGGTTGAAGATTCTTGTTTTTGATGAGGCTGATCAAATGCTTGCTGAGGTAATTCTATTGGGTTGAGCATTTGCTGAACTTGTTATTACCGTCATTTATTGGAGGATTGCTTAGTTTATTAGACTGAAGTAGGTTGCAATTGAATTGAATTGGAAATTTTGACCATTCTAATTTTATGATGGATAAAGAGGAAGAGGGCACTAGTAGTAGTAGTAGTAGTAGAAAGCCACATATCTTGACTATTTATTTGTGAGTTTAATTTTGGTATTCATATTTTTACTTTCAGCTAGGTAGAAATCCTCTGGATATGACTTTTAAGGTAATTAATAGGTGAGTTAGTAATCTTATCATGCATTAAAATTCATAATTGAATAAACCGTACATTATTAAGACAATATTTATGCAGACATCCTAGCACATACATTTTGGTAATTTCAGTGCTTTTAAATAGCTGCTATAGTGGCGCCAGTCTTGTTAAAATTTTGATGCATCTTGTGGGATTTTACAGTCCTACGCATCAAGACCGATCTTGTATACTGGATTTGTGCCTAGGATTACAATTGACCAGGATCAGAGTATGATCACGATCTTTCATGTGCTAATAGTTGGATTTACTAACTCCAGCAAGTCATGGTAGTGCCTAAAGAAACTGGAGTAGGTTCGATTGTCAATGCCAAGTCAAAACCCGAAAATTCTTTCATCCCAATTCGAAAAACACTTTTCAGTTATGTCCTTGTTTGAGTGAGACCCTATCTTCCATACCACACATAAGTTATGACTCATTTGTAAGCGTCGGATGTCCATGCTGCACTACCTTGCAGCCTGGGCTCCTGCTGATTTTGCCTCTTTTGTGAATTGAATTGGACAGTCAGTTTGTCTTTCTTTTCCCAAGGTCTCTCCTCTGATTTGCGTATGGAACTTCTTTTTCTGTTCATTTGTTCTCTTGTCTCTTCACTGATTTGCAAAGTCTTTTACAAATGGGCCTATATATATATTGAACGGTCAGTTTGTCCTTTTTTTTCCCAAGGTTTCTCGTCTGATTTGCGTATGGAACTACTTTTTCTGTTCATTTTTTTCTCTTGTCTTGTCATCTATTTGCGATGTGTTTTACAAATGGGTCTAAGTGTATAATATATATATATATATATATATATAATATATATATAATTGTAATTATTCAAAGATTGCATTTCTCTTATTTTAATTATTCATAATCATAATAGTAGCTTATTCTGTTAATTTGATTATATTATTATATTATGAATTTTGTATAATGTTGTGATTTTTCTTTGAGGGAAGTGATTTTTCTAGTATTTTCTTTACTTATGTTGTTTTTAATACGCATGTATTATGTATGCATTATATTGGGTATAATTCTGCATTTTAGGTAGGAATGTAGAATCGTACATTCCTCGAGTTACAAGTTTTCACCCCATCCAACCTAGGTAGAATCTTGAGTTTAACAACATTGAGCGCTGTTGCAGTGCTATTGAGTTGCTGAAATCTTCCAATATGCGTATTGAGACAACATTGTGGTGTGGTTTCTGGGAAAATAGCTATTGTGGCCAGAATGGTTGCAACACAGTTTCAATTTTAGACCGGGTTGTGGGATTACATGGATCTTCTCCCTTGAACATATTGAGTTAATTTTATATTATTATGCCAATATTTATGCAGCTTATTTTTAATTGTATACAACTAAAATTTTTATATGTATGATCTATGATGCACAGATACGGATACGAGTATCGGATACGATACGAGTATCGGATACGATACGTATACGATACGCGATACGTCTTATCTTAAATATATGATACGCTAAAAGGATACGTATATATATTATATATATAATTTATAAATTAATTTATACAAAATATTATTATATATTATCAAAATTGAATATATCAAACATATTTAATTAAAATTAACAAATTATTATCTTCAATCAATTCAAATATAAAATAAAAAAATTTAAACTATTATAAAAAAATAAGAATAACATTAATCATTTTCTTCTTCAGCATCATCATGAAATAAGATATTTTCTATCTCTGGTTCATCAAGAGATAATGTTGCCATCCTAAGACTTTCAACACTATCAAAGCCATTCCATGCATCTCCACCAATGTCCCACATCCTAGAGCTTCCTTCATTATATTCTTCATTTTTTCTAGCTAGAAGTCGCAAATTATTATGCACATAAACCAAATCTTAGGAGAGGGGCAGCAGCACCATGCATCACCCACCAAGATTTAGAATCCAATGTCCACCTATCTTCAATCGAGTCAAATTCAGAAAAGCTATTTGATCGATACGTTCTGGATACGGATTTGAAGAGTATCTAGAAGTATCGAGTATCGGATACGTATCCGACACGATACGTTGACAAATTTAAAGTATCCTCATGTATTTCAACTGCTCGTTGACTACTGTAATTTGCCCATGTCACACTGTCCCTAATATGATGATATAGTGGATTTTTGGCCTTCCACCATTTTTCATGATCCGCTATTCTATTAGGCACCATTTGTTGCCTTATCATTCTTCATGAACTTCTTCCTGTATTTTATTGGAGAATTAGCTAGTGACACCTCTAATGTTTCACAATGGATTTACTTGTTGGTATGGTAGGTTGTCACTGTCTTGTAATGGATATAGAGGAATAGAGAACTAGTAGTAGTGAATCATCTGTCTTGACAATTTATTCGTTTCTAGTTATAAATATACATGTCAGAGATTGAGCATGACAGTTTTAGAATACTGGTCTCGTCACATTTTTTTTTTCTTGTTTTTAATAGAATTTTGCTGGTAAATATGCTGTGTCTTGATTGTTATGAACTGTAATGTTGCAGGATGGATTTAAAGATGATTCGCTGAGGATAATGAAAGAAATAGAAAAAGTGAATTCTAATTGTCAGGTTCGTTGAATTCTCACTCTCACATTGTGCTTGCATGGATCATGACATCTCCATCTGTCCTAGAAATTCTTATATAAATTTGTGTACGTGATTGAGATGTATGCTCAAATTAAACTCAGCCACAGATTTTACATTGAAACATGTGATGCAGTGTGTGAAATTGATTTGGTAGTAAACCAAATATACCCTAAATAACTACATGAATATCTGTTTTTCACAAAATTACTTTTCAAATGATGTGTTAGTTTCTGTGATCGGTTTAGCATTCTCAACTTGTGTGGTAAATTTCTGCATCCATATAGTGACTGGTGATAGAATGTGCTTGTTATCATACATATAGAGACATGATATGTAGTTTATAGTCACCTATGCTTCAGCATATTCTTTCATTAGTTCATGCAAATGTTATCACTCTGAGCCCTTTTATAACATATGAAAGATACAAAGTAAACCATCCATTGTTCTTATAGGAAGAGAAAACAGTCTATTGAAATATATCTTGTTCAGTGAGACAACATTACATAGATATAAAGATTAAATCTTCTTTTGGTTGATATTAATGGATTGATTTGAATTTGCTTGGGAGTTAACTTTCCTAGTTACACACTTTTTTTTCTACAGAACTATTGTATCTGCAATTAAAGTTTCTTTTTATCTAAGAAGATTTTGATTGGTCTGTGTCTCCAGGTTCTTTTGTTTTCTGCTACATTCAATGACACCGTCAAGAATTTTGTTTCAAGAACAGTCAAGGCAGATCATAATAAACTTTTTGTAAAGAAAGAAGAACTATCTTTAGATGCAGTAAAGCAATATAAAGTGTATTGTTCCGATGAACTTGCTAAGATTGAAGTGATAAAAGATTACATATTTGAAATAGGAGAGAATGTGGGTCAAACCATTATATTTGTGCGCACAAGAAATAGTGCACAAGTGTTGCATAAATCGCTTGTTGATATGGGATATGAGGTTACATCTATACAAGGTGCTCTTGGTTATGAAGAGAGAGAGAAAATTGTCAAAGAGTTCAGAGATGGTTTGACTCAAGTTCTTATTTCAACAGATCTTCTTGCTCGTGGATTTGATCAGCAACAGGTACTGAGTCGGTTCTCCCTCCCACTCTTCTCTTTTTGTGTATGTGTCCTCATTTGCTTTTAAATGTGGTTACATCCTAAAAATTCATATTTATTCAGGTTAATTTGGTCATCAATTATGATCTTCCAATGAAACACACTGCCAGCTATACCCGGGAACCTGAGCCTGATTGTGAAGTGTATTTGCACAGGGTTGGCAGAGCTGGGCGTTTTGGGCGCAAGGGTAATTTCCAGATTCCTCTGCTTACTTCTATGTAGTTATAAGAAATTGTTAAAGTTGTATTACGCTAGGAAGCACGTAGAACTTTGGACATGACACTTATTGGACAAGCTTCCAACAGGTCTAACACTCCTCAACCATGTCGTAATAAAAAAATATCTGTTTTCTGCTTTGACACCTCTTTGACACATTTTAGACACTGCTTGAACATGAATAAATAAAGTTAGTCAACACCTATTCTTAGCTAAACACTGACTGGACACTAGTATGATAAAAAATAAAGAAAAAATTAAAAGAAAACAACTTATACTAGAAATAATGCATGATTGATTTTTTTAAGCTTATTTCCGTAAGACTTAACTAGTTATTTTAACTGTAAAGATACATGTTTCTTATTTAAAATTCAATTGTGAAAGATGTTATTACAGGGAAATTGTAACAAATTTGTTTTTATAGTATGAATTATATAAATCTTAATCTTCAATTGAGATTTGTCATGTTGGTTATATATTTTAGACATTAGCCTGGCCAGTGTCGTGTTTGGTGTCCATATCGGAGTCAGTGCTTCTAGATATTAATTGAACCTCCTGTTGCCCTTTTTTTATGTGGTGTATGCTCAGCTGGGGTTATATATCTCTAAAAATCACAGTGCTAGATGTAGCCATGCTTTCCATTATATTAGGGTTTACTTGAGCCCTAATTATTTGGGTCTTAATTCCTCGAAGGGACAATTTTTTTTGCCTCCTTGTTTCAATATATGTTACTCTGATGGGACTACTAATATTTCTAGCCAGTTGGCTGTTGAGTAGGTGGATAGTGAATGCTATTTTGGATTCCTCAGATGAAAAATGAGAATGTGAAAATTGACTATTTATCTGTATTTCACTAGACTTCATTACGTCTAAATTCATTTTCACGTTCCATCATCTTGACAAAGCAGATCCTTAGTTGGACTGATTACTCTGCCCAGTCGGGTTTTTTAGCTGTAATATGTACTTGTTTGGCCACGGTATCACCTCATGCATTTTAATTTTTTTTTGCTTTACTCTTTTATTCCAAAGAAAGTGATTCATGATTTCATTCTTCATTGAGTTATGAATAATATTTTCAGCAATTGTATAAAATAGTTAAGTGACTCCATTTGTTTCTTTTGATCCTACAGGGGCTGTATTTAACCTGATATGTGATGAGAAGGATGAAAGGCTCATGTCGAAGATTGAGAACCATTTTGGCACTCGTGTAGCAGAGGTATTCTAATTGATGCATAACATCGATTCTTCAAATTTTGATTGTGTTATGTGTTCTGAAAGAATTGTGAAAATATACATCTTAACATTATTTTGGTAATGTGACTGGGGATGCAGGTGCGAGCACAGAGTGTTGAAGACTATAAAGCTGCTCTCAAGGAAGCCGGTTTACTGCAATGATGTGTGAATATGCACAAGTTGAAGGATGTTGATAACTTTTGGTGTTTCTCCTCAATGTGCCTGGATTCTGGCCTAGGAATTTGGCCATATCGATATATGCTTTGATTGTTCTACAAGGGCACGCGGATCATGGTTTAAATTTTTTGGGGATGGAGAGTTCTTGTTCAGTCTGTTTTTAATGCTGCTGCTGTCGTGGATTATTTCTTCCGTACAATTAGCAGTGTGTAATTTAGATTTTTTCTGGTCAAAACATTTTTTGGTTGAGACTAAAATATCCACTATATCTTGTTGAGACTAAACAGCTTGTTGCATAAAAGAGGTGTGTAAACTTAGATATTAAGGCATCACAACATGAAAGATATCATTATCATGTACAATCATTATTACAAAAATAATTGACCACTTTCTTTTACAACTTTTGTCACACGTCACTTCTTTTTTCTCTAAACATCTTTTATTTTACGCCTAAGATCGTAACATCTTTATTTTTTATTCCAAATGATTTGTGGCGAATTGAAAACTGATTTGATTGTTCAACCTGAATTTTACCATTCATAATCTGTCTGGTTACATAAATTCGCATGACATGAAAAAAAGAAAGCTAATGCAAAATTGTTTACAGAAGAGAACGTGGATAACTACTAACTAAAAGCAAGAGCGATTTTATTTTGTAAGGTATTAAAAGTAGATATATACAATCATATAATAATTAATACATGACTGAACGTTTATGGTTAATGAGATATTTAATAGTGATTAATTTATTTTTTTCTGAAGTTACTAATTTAAGAATAAACATTTTCGTAAACATTTTTAGAGAAGAAAAAGATAAAATAATTTTTTATATATATTAAAATTAGTTTTTGTACAAATAAAATTTAGAAATTCATCTGTTTATATTGATTAATTATGTAAATATAGAATATTTTATATTCTATGTAGTTTATGAAAAACGAAAGTAGGTATGTGGGTGGATATAATGAGAATTTGATTGGCCTTTTTGTTGTTACTTTGAAGGTAGTGAGAAGTGTTGTTCTGGTGGAAAACTAATGAAATGATTCTAATGCAGAGAAGTAGTGATCGACTATTTTCTAACATAATTTTTCAAAAAATTAAATTAATGAGAAATTAACTTAGTGATTAAAAGTCTGAATTACCACATTTTTCAATTATTTTAACCTAATACGCTAATATTTAACACTTTGTACTTTATTCACTGACTTGTAATATCACAAAAGGCTTTGTTAGTTTCTTTAGATGTTTCAATTTCGGCCGAATCCATCATATCCTTCATTATATCTTTAGATCTTCAATTTTTGTATTAAAGTATCAATTTCAGTCTCATTAATCATCATTCATCATTATAGAAAATGTAAAGACATGACCATGGAAAAGCATGCACTACTATCGACAAGGACAAATAAAAAAAAATAAAAATCAAACACTTTTTAGAAATTGTGAAAGATCTTACAACCTTGATATTAAAACCTTGATAGCTTATATACTTGATGCAATGACAATTATAATAAAGTTAAGAGTAGAAAGATCCCAAAAGCTTTAATGTTGTGGTCACGTATGAAAGCATTGTTTTGAAAGTTTGACCATGTTAATGGAAGTTATGGATTAGAAATGAATAATGTGAAGGAAAACAAAAAGTTCAGTTAGTTTATGGTTGATTGGTTACAAAGCATTGCTAAAATTGGATGCATTTTTGAAGGAAATGAATTTGGAAAATTGAATGAAATATTGATTAGATTGAAAGGTGCTTCCAAGTCACGCGTGAAAAAGGGTTCATGGTATATTACATGTTTCCACTCAAAACTTGGCTTCAATGGTGACATGAACATTTTGAAAAGCCATAAGAGATAGTTAAGAGTGAGAGAGAGAGAGGGACCCCATTCAAAGAATGGAATAACTAGCACACTTAATCTTTAGGAAACTTTACCTTAAGAGATGGAACACTTTTAGAGTAAGCATGAGGACCCTACATGATGTCCAACTCTATGCAAATTCAAGAAAATATAATGCTTTCTCTGCAACAGTGCATGCATTAAGTGTTATGTTATTATTCAATCATAAATCATCATTAACAATGATAGGTTCGCTAATTTTGACAACAATTATGTTTGACTTCATACCTACCATGATTTTCCACTCTTAAAATAATGTGAGGTTTCATTGTATGCATTTGACCATATGAGGATGAAAGAGAGGTTTTCTGCAGTCACCATCCTTTGTATGCTATCTTTCATACTTCCTTTGCCTGCCACAACTTCTCAGATTCATTCGCTTTCTTTCCCTCTTATCCTCTTTCATGCAGAAACTGTCAAGCTTTCTTCCACCATTTTTCCAACCCCACCTCTCTTGGCACCTTCTCAATGTTTTCTCTGCAACTTGCTTCTTTTCTACATCACTTTTCTTTTAAAGGAATATATGAAGTTTTCGACATCTTCCGCTTCTTCTTCACTTGGATATATATCAAACTTAGCATCTAAATCACTTTTCTAAATATTTTCTTTTCCTTCAACATTTAAATATACTCTTATTTTACTTTTAATTTCTATAACAATTTTCTTTGACTTTTGCTTCCTTAAACAATGATTTTCATTCTTATTATTTTATTCTAGTGTTTGTAATATTTGAATAATTTAATTTTAGTTCTTGTTAAATATTTTTTAAAAGAATAAATTAAAATGAACAAAATATTGTAGAGATTAAAACAAAAAATGTCATTATTTAGAGAAACTAAAACAAAAGAAATGGAAATTTGAGAAATCAAAAGTCAAACAAAAGTTTTTAGGAATTAAAATAAAATATGACTATATAATAGAGAGAAATAACATAATTAATCATTTTTTTTTATTTCTGGTAAATATTTTTCAAGACAATCTTATTTGAAACACTTTGAAACAATTCTCTTAATACATATTTGAATTTTTATTTATTATATTGGGGAGAAGTAATTTATGTACTAAATTTTAGTTTGTTGTGGTCAATATTTGAATTTGACTTATTAAATAATTATTCAAGTTCCTTTATTTTATTAAACAAATAAGCTCGTGTTTGACATGTATAGAATTATTTTAGGTAAGAATATGAGGAATTAATTTAAATCCCACACTTTGAATAATCAATATTAAATTTTTAAGTAATACTAATCGTGAATATTTTAATATTATTGAAGTCTTGTAGGGTTAATTTACATATGTGTTTTATTTGTGTATGTATGTGTAAAGAAAGAAGATTAATTTTAAATAAAAGATTATATGGATAATAATTATTTATGCCTTTTTAGCAGAATTGTAATCACCTAATTATTCCATATTGAAAAATTCTTTTTGTTCTATTTATCTTCATTTTAAATAAAAAATATTTTAAAAATTTTGGCAACAATTTATGCAAAATAAAATGAAAATTAAGTTAAAAATAAAGTTAAACATGTCAAGCTTAATTTAAAAAAAAAAGGTCCAAATTTAAATTTAGTTCTTTTAAATAAATATCTTTACAACTAACAAATAGCTGCAATGAAAATGTAATTTTTTTTCTTACCAAGAATTTTTATTATTATTTAATTATTGTAATAATTAATACAAATTTATTGACCATAATTTTCCCAATATATAAATGCATAATTGTACCATGAAGCAACTAATTAATTAGCTTAAATGTACACATTTAGTTGAAAAAAAAAAAACTGAAATCAGTATTTTTTTTTTTCTTATAAATCCAAAACTGTGAATTTGATTGAATCCAATAGAAAGAAAAAAGAGTGGTTGAGTAGGGTAAGTGAGAAAGAAAGGAAAAAAAAAAATAGCAACTTGATTTGATTGAACTAAAAAACAAAAGCTGAAAGATAAAGCACCAAGTTGCAGAATAATAATATATTTATTTTTACAAATAAAATAATAATAAAAAAGAAAAGAAAATGAAATGCCAAATATTAATAATGTGACACATGGCAGATAGAACCACTTTTGTAGTCTTAGGTATGGAAGAAGAAATACGAATATTTTTATTTATATTTTTTATTATTTTTTCATTTACTTTCTTTTTATATATTTTTCCTCCATCAAGAAATACGAATATGTTTTTTTTATTATATTGTCGTTTTTACTTTATTATTAACTATTTTCATTCTTAAGCTTATATAAATTAAAATTAGTTTTATTTCTTATTTCATGCACTATTTTCAAAGAAAATATTAAGATCCTCCTATTATTATGAAAAAATATTAAATTTAAAAATTTATTTTTTATTCATAAAATACATTACTAATAAATTAATTTTAAATAAAATATTAATTTATAATTTCATTTAAAATGATATATTCGAATGTCTTTATCACATTGGTATGTGATTAAAATAAAAATTTAAAGAATTAAACAGCTTAAAAATTAAAAAAATTTAATTGAAAAATCAAAATAAATAAAAAAATCCAAATTCAAAAAATAAAATATTTAAATCTATGAAGAATTATTATATATATAATTTCATATTAATATTTCAAGGATTATAAACATTTTTTTTCAAAAATATAAGTTTTTTTCACAGGTAAATTACTATTAACTGTTTCACTAGAACTTTTACTTAAACTCATATCTACCTTATATATATTATTTTAACCGCTGAAACATCTTCTATAACATGTTTTTGCAGTACTCCCATGAGTTGAAATTTGAAATAGGTAAAAATATAAAGAAAAATAATATATAAATGAAAAAAATTTATAAATTTAATATAATATTAAATGTGTATATATCATCTTATATCAATATTTTTAGATATTATTTTTTTCATAAATATCTAATAGAAATATTATATATAAGTATAAATAAAAATTTAAATTATATTTAATTCTTTTATTATTCTTTTAAAATAAAAATATATTAAATGTAAATTAAAAAAAAGAGACTAAATTCATATATTTTAATTTTTTTTATCAATTTTATCATCTTTGGAAGAAACTGTTTAAGACAACTTGGTTGAATTTTAACCACTTTAGAATTGTGCTGAAGCAAGATGACATCGGTTACACGTGTCATAATATCATTTGTCCTTGATAGAGTCCGTACTCACCGAGTTACTCTATGCATGTCTTGAAATATATTAACACTTTTTCTCTTCTAGTGTTTCTGTTTTTCGCTTTCTTTCACATCTTCTCTGGTTTTCTTGTTCTTACCTTCTCTCTATCTCTTTGCATTTAGCTGCTTTGAGTTGAGTGTGTTGCTTTCTGCTTTTTGTGGACCGAGTTTCCCCTGCTTAGAGGTGAAAATTACACACAATTTTATTGCCACTTTTTCAAACAAGTTCCTTCCTTTCTCCTTCTCTGTTTTTTGATTTTACTGTTTCTCAGATACCCTTTTCCCTTTTCTTTCCCTCAAAGCAAACCATTGTTTGGTTTATGGCCAAAGCTGGTTCCATAAGCTAAGTTACAATCTGGGTTTGTTTTGCTTTGATTTTCCTTGTTTTTGATCTAATTTTAAGTTACTGCGATCCATTTTTCTATTTTTTTTAGTTTTATTTTATTTTTACATTTGTTTGGAGGGTTTTCGTAAATTTCCAGTTTTGAGTGGGGGTTATGTGAAATCTTGTAAAGGGTCATTTTGGAGTTTGGATTTGTCTCTGTGTAGTAAGGATTAAGAAATTTATGTTAAGCTTCGGTGCCATCTGACATGTGTCATGTCTTTTAACTTTGTTCTGTGACGTGGCTGCTGTTGATTGGGTTATTGGTGTTGGGAAATGAAAAATGTGATTTACATGTAGCTCTGAATGCTGAGCTTTATCTGATACATTTAATTATCTTCTTTATGTATGTTGAGTTTGAAAAAGTTTTGCACTCTTAGATGCTTGAATTTTGAAGTAATTTTTAAGGCTGATCTTGGTTGCAGTGCTGTTGCTTGAATTGAAATGAATTGAACATCCCTCTCTCTATGGGATTTGTTTTCTGCATTTGAGTTTCCATGTAAAGCACCACTGGGTATATTTTATGCCTCATTCCCTGTGTATATTGTTCCACCAGTTGTTCATTCCTCCTTCCATAGACATTTGCACCCATCATTTCCTGTTTGTAAGACTAGTATGTAATTGAATAACAATGCCCAGAAAGTTCACCACATACCAGTGCATTGGGAGGAGGAGATTCTTTTTTTTTTTTTCTTGAACAAACTTTTGAGTATTTTAGAAAGCAGCTTGATGAGGTCAATTCTAGTTATATGGTATGTGTTTTGGATGCTATTATTTGCTTCCAGTAGTATTGGTTACATTAGTTATCCTGAACTTTCCTGATTACCTTGAATTACCTAATTAAGAAATTCGGTCATGAGGATTTGTCAAATGTATGAATATTCTAAAGTATTACTATGCCGTGGAAAAAATTGTAAAAAACTGATTAGTGTTCTGTGTAATCTTCAGCTGAAGAAAATGATTCTCACAAAGCAATATCGATGCGTACATTCTTCTAGCTGTCAATGCACTAAGGGTCATTTAAGTGAAGATGTGATATTCTTGGTGTTTCAGCATTTGAATTGGAACCCCAATCTAATTGCTACTCTGTCGTGTGCGTGCAAATGGTTTGATGATCTCGCAAAGCGAGTTCTATGGAAAGAGTTTTGTCGAACAAGAGCTCCTAAGATGATGCTTGATCTGCAATCTAGTGGAAGCCACAGTGCAGATGGGAACTGGAGGGCTCTAGGGAAGCTTCTCATATTCTGTTCAGGTTGCACACAAGGCGGTTTGTTCGATAATGTTCAGGTTCCTGGTCATTTTGTTAATAAGACTCGATTTTCTAAAACATTAGGAAAGAGCTTCCTCATGCCACAGTGCATAAATGATGTTTTGTATGTGTCTGAGCCTTGTGAGCATATTGACCAAGGTGAAGCTGGTGATTTAGGATTCTTTAGAGGAATTTTCAAGTCGTTTGCATCATCAAACGTCAAGAAGATGATAGTTAACAGAGGTGCACCGCTCCATCCAACTGAGATTTGCCCATATTGTAAGGCAAAGTTGTGGAGCATGCTGCAAGCCAATTTGATTCCACAAAGTGCTAAGTGGAGGTTGGGTTCCCATGAAGATTATATAGAGTATTATGTGTGCCTTAATGGTCACTTGCTTGGGGTCTGCACATTGTTACCACTGTCTGATTCAGAGGATGTATCAGAAAATGAGTAAGATATTAATGATTCTCAGGTATTTTCTTGTATCTGTGAAGTCCATAACTTCCTGTAATATTTAATTTTCATCCTTTTTAAGTAGAAAACCAGTTCTATGCGAAGTGAAGATTTAAAGGCTGGAAATGGTTTTCATTATTGAGAACTAGATCCATTTTCATATAGTTATGTTCATGGCCAACAACTTATCCTTTTTAACAGGTGTTTTAGTTTATTAAATGCTAAAAGCATTTAGAAAATTAGAAGGTTTTAAATCTATGATATTTTAAGCACATAAACATGCAACACTAGTGCTGATTAATACAAAATTATGGATTAGTTTACTCTTTTTTTGCATAAAATGGAGACAAACAGATATTTTTGTTTGAGTATATGAAGAGAGTGAAATAAATGAATGGTGTTATTCTGTCTGGTGTATGTGAAGGATGAATGAAATGAGGTAACCATTTTGATTTTTTTTGGTTTACCCTTTAATGTCAAATATGCTTTATAATGATTTTGAATAAAAAAAACTTAGTATGTATTTTATCCACATGTGATCAACAGTAAACTCTACTAATGAAATAAAATCTTCTTTTCAGTTCTAGTGGCTGCCACCTCCCTCGTGAGTGCTAGTAATCTAGTATAATTGAAATGATATATTTAGGACAAAACTTAGAGGTAGTACTATAGTTGTTGATACTGTTCTCCGATCAGAATTAAAGTTTCATCTTTGAAATATGCATTGACATTTATTAGAATCTCTTATTTTACAGATTATCAAGATGAAACTCTAAATTTGATTGAAGAACAGCCCAAAAACACCTATATGATATTGGACCGGCTTGGTTAAACTTAAAATAAATGTTTTTGAACTAAACAGTTTTTAAAATAATCACTTATTTAAGAAGAAGATAGGATTTTCTTATTAAAAAAAATAGAAACTGACTATTTTTAAAATAAGCATATTACACAAACATATAAAAAAAATCCTGAAATATGTTTATCCTCTAAGATATAATTGAGGGAGGAAAAGGAGAGAAAGAGACTTTTGAATAATTTTCTCTTGAGCATTGTAAAAAGTAACAATGTTGCAGACATATGCATTACCTAATTTTCTTCTGCAATTGTGAAATTTCCTTGGACAGATTGGAATTCAATCTTCAGATGAAATTTGGTTGAGCACACTGCTGTATGCTCATGGGTGAACTTGTGCTCAGCAAAGCTGATGTCTCCATTATGATTCAAACCTCTAGATTATGCTTCATGTTGCTGTCTCAACTCATGCCAGCATTTTCCACTGATTGAAAATATTGCCAACATTTTTTTTAGGAAATCAAATAGAAGGTTACTTAGAATTATATTCTGCACTGTGTGAATTAATGTGTGGATTTCTGACCTCTGTGTGCAATTAATACTTCTCAAGAATCATTTTGATATAGTAGCATTTTCCAATTTCAGATTTTTGTGCTCCACTCTTCTAATTCCACCTGTGAGGAAAAAAAATGCTAAAAAAAGTTGTGCTTTTAGTTCCTATAATTTCAGTCAAATATGCACAACATCTTTATATTATTTTTGTCAAACATGAACAAAGTCCTTAAATTATTATAAGGATGAATTAGTTTTCTAACTATAAGAAGCATGTGGATAATTCATTATGTTTTTTAAATCATGATGATAAAAAATTCATTTGTGAAAGAGTATGAACTTTGATCATATTAACACAAAAACATTTTTATCCATAAAAAATATAATCTGATGGGTTCAATTTTCCATTAACATAGCCATTTTAACATTCAATTTATCGTTGGTGCTGCTATCTGCACCCCCATCAAAGAGAAAAAAAAAAACCATTTTTTTGTCGGAAGTTTGAGCTTGAAATTTTCTACGATTCTGTGGGTTAAAGTAATCTCAAATTATTCTATAAACACTTTAAGAAAATAAGAAAAAAAATTAAAATTAGTTTATACATAAGTTAAATTAAATTTTTAAAAAAATTATACAAGAGTTTTTATAAATTAATTTGTATAAGTTAATTTTAATTTATGAAGAAATTAATCTTAATTTTTATTTTTATTTTTAGTAGAGATGTTTATCCGAAAGTTTGTTCAACCTAATTGAACCAACCTAATCAACGGTGACTTAAATTGGATTAGAGAAATGGATATAGAAAAATAAAATTTCTTTGTTAAACATAAAAACATGTTTGTTGGACGTTCGTACATAAGTTATGAACTTGTTTTCCATAATGTTTGGAGTTGGAGTTCAGTATTATATAAATATTTCATATCTATTCCATTTAATTTAGTTGAACATTACGTAAATGACATTACTATATTTCATTTATTATTTATTGATCTCTAAACAATAATTCATAATTAAGGGTAACTTTGCGAATAATTGATGGACGATACATTAAATTGAATCTTCTAAAAAAACAAGAAACCAAAATTTCAAATAATATATGTTGGGAAATCTCACATTGACTAAAAATGAAGCCGAACTATGGTATATAAGTAAGGTGTAAACCTCACCCAAGTTTACACCTCACTTATATATCATAGTTCGGCCTCATTTTTAGTCAATGTGGGATTTCCCAACACCCTCACCTCACGTCGAGGAGTCATTCTCAACTCGAACATAACCCGTTAACAGGTGACCCAATCTAGGCCCAATAACCTGCCAACAATCAAGGCTCTACACAGCGGCCCGTTAACAACTTTGTTAACCATCAGGACTCCTCAAACCATGTAGAAGAGGATCATAATCTATTAACAGATGGCCGAATCTAGGCCCAACAACCTGTCAGCCAAGGTTCAGTATATTAACAAGTGGCCGAATCTAGGCCCAACAATCTTATTAACCTAACTCTGATACCATGTAAAAAGTGATTATGGGCCTAACTCACCTTCTAAACCGGTTTTGAAGGTGAGGTTTACACTTCACTTATATACCATAGTTCGGCCTCATTTTTAGTTAATATGAAATTTCTCAACAATATAAAATAGTTTTACTTCATCAACTAATCACAAATCACCATATTGAATAAGATTTTTTTTTAATAATAAACTACTATAAAAGTCAAGAACCCTAAGGTGATTGATTGACAATGTAAAAAACTATTTTACATTGTCAATGCTTAGCCATTTAATTCGTAATCAATTACAAAATGATAATTGGGGGATGTAAATGTTATAAATTGTCCACTTTGTATAAAACTGTGATTGTATAAATTAGCAGTGTTTTTCATACTAAATTTTCCCTGTTTCTATCTTTTATCCATTTAAATGGAGCATATTCCATTGTGTGCTAAATCATTAAATTTAAAGGAAAAGATACATGCACAGCCTGGGAAGGGAACACCTGTTGTATCTATTTAAGGGTGATTTTTTGGTCGAACCACTGATTTTTACCTTTTTACAAAACAATTTTCTGCAGGATTTGCTCAAATCATGCCATTTCACTCTTCCTTTCAGAAGCTTAATGAACATAAACTAGTTACAAAATATCAAAATTTCTACTCAGTCTCCTCATCTTCCTCTGCTCCAAAATCCAACCCAGAAATTGTCATTTTTCCTATGTTAACTGCAATTATTCAAACCATTAAATAAAAAACTGAGTATGCAAGGGATGAGGAATTGGTCCAGATATATAATACAATATATTGAACAAATTAAACTGGTTGAAAATCTTTGTGCTTAAGCTCATGCATGCATCAAACATCCTCCAAATAAATCAGGGAAAGGAACTTGCCATTTCCCAGTACATCTTCTAAAGCTTAACACCATCATGTTGTTACTGTTGATGAATTTATACAAAAGATTTCCAATATAAATGCTTTAAGAGTGAAGTGGTATTTTGAATGTTTCACAAAAACACTTCTCATTATCAAAATGGTGGTCCAAAAGAATGCAAGATTCTTTGTGAGAAAATAAGTGTTTCATGTAAGTACATGCCATAACGTGGTACTCAAAATATTATAATATAGCTGCATCCAGAACCCGTCACAGGTTCACATGTTCTGGTTTAATCAATTAGTATAAGAAATATGATGCTGGTTTCTTTTAGCAAAGTATAGAAGAATGGATTAGGTGCAGATGGCTTAGCATGATCAAATCCTGGTCTCTTCATACACTTTCACTTCTTCCATTTAAAATGTATGAAAAGGTATACAAGCTACAACAGGGAAATAACAAAGAAAAGGACCATAAATTATCAAAGATCTCACAATTGTGTAAATAGAGTAATACTATCATCCCAATTTAGAACTGTAAGAGAATACTCTTTTGAGCATCTCTCCATTGTTCCACTGTTTATTTTATTTTATTTTTGAGAAAATCAAAAGGAATTCTTCAGATGATAAGATTAAAAACAATAAAATAACAAAAGCCTTATCCTATTAAGAGAGACTGACTACATGAATCACATAGCGCTATTGGACTTGGTAAACGAGATAATAATCATTAAAAAATGCAGATGAAATAGAGGTTCAACACAGCACTATCCAAACTTCTCCATCTAAATGAAAGGAAAGCATGGGAAAACTATTGAAGGTGGAAGGTATGAAAGTAAATTGTGTCACATTCACTTACCAACAGCATCCAGCCCAGCTAATTTGGGCATGAACTTTCTGATGTGGTCTTCTGCTGCTTGATCAGCTTTCAGTGTCTCACACTCAAATGAAACAGAGATTCTTTTCTTCCCATCCTTTTGTTCAACCATACCAGTGATATCCTTACCCCAACTGTTCAAAGGTGAATGCAAACAATAAGTTGAATATGCGAGAAATCAACTTGTTATCATCAAAATTCAAAATGAAGAAAAATGTAAAGGAGTGAGAACTTTAATTTGTGATGAGAAAATTAAATCATGCTCTGAAAGAGAAACTAATTGGTAAAAGCCAGCCATCAGAAGACAAAGAATCAGAGATACATAGAGAAAATTTAATCTAGCACAGACAATTACTGAAAATCACTAACGTTAAATACAGGTTGAAATACAAAGTGTAGTTTCATTCATTTGGACTATTAGTCTCTTAGGGACCAATAGTTTAATAATTGCAAACTATAATGAAAAATCCTTCACAGACAATAGGGCAAATAACTTAACGAGTAAAAATTATAAGGATTAAAACACCCAGATGAGTGGGAAATACAGTGACTAAAATCCAATATGTGTGAAACTATAGTGACTAATTGTTCAATCTAAACTAATGTATCCCAAACACCAATTAAGTATCTTGTACAAAAATGAAAAATAGTGTGTACAAGGACCATATGAAACTAGATAATGACATCTGGATTATCTAATTATAGGTCCCTCATTAAGCTGGTCTGTTCCATTGGCATGCTAAACAACAAAGAGCTCTATTTGTCTTCAAGCGACATTATAGTTAAATACTAGTAGAGTCCAATGACAAAGATTGACTTTATGGCCTTGACTATAGTCCAAAAGTTATAACTTATAGCTAAGCAGTTGCCTGATTATAGAAATGTAGCTTCGTCTAAATAACATTATTGTCATTGTTTAACTTGAAAGTTACACAGACTAGGAATCAATTGAAATTAGAAAACAAAATCATGAAGCCCAGGTGAGCACTCAAAAAGAAATTGTACATGAAAAAACTGATTTACCCATGAATATGATCAATGCTGTGGAATCGAGCAGCATCATGGCCTTTGCACTCCACAACAGCGGCTTGCTCTTTCTTTGTCTATTTTATGAAAATCAAATGTGAACGAAGTATACAAGGGAAGAAAAAGATAAACAACACAAAGGGCACAATTATTACATTGAAGTCTGTGATTGAGAGTTTGATGAGGCGATAATCCTCACCCCTACTGCATTCCCTTTCACATGCCAATTCTTTCATTAAAAAAGAAATATGTTATATGGATTCAATAGAGTATAAAAAAGTTCTATAAAAGTGAAACTCACATAGGACAATGAGCAAGAACTAAAATAAGTTGTGTAAGAACTGATGCACTAAAGGATATTTACTACTCTTGCAAGCTGGCAGTTATAATTACAATCTTTAGCTGAAAGGCTAACAAGAAGTTAAATTAGTTTATGCATTTAATTTAATTATAAGACAAATAATATGTGAACCTAAGGACCATTTACTTTAATTCCTTATACAAAAAGCATGAACATAAAGGAGCCCTTAAAATTTTAAACAAAAAAAACATAAGATTCTGATCCAGTTTGCTTACACTGATCATGAAGCCAAAAAAACAGAAATAGGAAAATGCTGCTGCACAATCCAGCTACCCCTTAATGCCTAAAGTCCATTCTGTGGGAATAATTCTCGTATGATAATCTTACACTCTATAATCTTTTGGTGCTTATAAGTGACTCTCATTTAGAAATAAATTCCTGAATGAAATTTTTTTTAGTTCCTAAAAGAGCATATAGGACAAAAACTTAAGTTTGTTAAGAATTCAAACAACATGGACCAATGTGCACTAATAAAAGCTTATAAAGATTAAAACTTAACCTTTTTTCATAGAGGAACTTATCCTAAATGAATGTCACATGTAGGACAAAATGATTATTTTGACCTAATCTTCGGAGAGAAGGTAGAAGGAATTTTTAATGTTTTTAGAAAACATACATTAGTCAAACAAACAAAACATGGACATGAATGATATACCAGTGCCAGAAAGGCCATAGCAAGTAGAATGTGGAAGTTGGATGAAGTGTCCTGAGATAGAGCCACATGGTAACAATGCTATTGATGCTACTCCTTCCATCATCATCATCATCTCTTCGGCCTTCCCCTCTTCTTTCTCCTCTGCCGGAAAATCTGACCCAAGAGAAAAAAAAAAAAAAAAAAAAAGTGAAAATGGGTAGGGGGAAAAAGGGACAGGAAAGCGAATTGAAACACAAAGTTTCAATTTTTAAGGCTACAATCTTGGATGAATGAAAAGAAAAAAAAAAAAACTGACCCATTTGTGTGTGTAAGAGAGAATGATGAGCGGTTCCGTTCTGCGACACAACAGACTGCAAAAGGAAGAAAAACACTAAAACAGAGAGAAGAAGGAGTTTTAGATGAAAACTTTAATGGCAGTCAGCAACAACAAAGACTATTCTTTTTTAATTTTAAGCAATGTTTTTTTTTTTTTTAATTTTAAAAGTAAAATTTAACTCATTAATCTATGAAAATATGAATCTAACTAATATTAAAAAAAATCAAGATTGAAACACAACTGAAATAAAATTTATCAATATAATTATAAAGTTGTGTAAATTTATTTTTAATAATATATTTTTAAAAGATATACTAACTATATAAAATACTAATGAAATATTTGACCTTTGAGCTAATTTTAACAAATCTTAATATATATATTACAATTTTTATTCAACAAGTGCCTTTGTGATTAGAGTGTTGAAAATTGAATTGATTTAAAAAATAAATAAAAATTGGTTTAAAAATTTGAAAATCAATAAAATTAAATTTATTTTAGATTTACTTTTTAAATAATATGATTTGATTTGAATTTTAAATTTTAAATAAAAAATTATTTATTATATTTAATTATAAACGCTGTGTTTGGATCGCAGACGGATGATAGGGAGAGCAGATTTAAGAGGAAAATTCAAATTTCTGAGACATGAAAACGTGTATTTCAAAAAAAAATTCGCTCTATCTCTCTTCCTCTTCAATTTGCAAAGAAAGGAGCGGATACATACGTTTATATATTAATTAATTATATTTTTTATATAATTTAATATATTTTATATATTATAATAATAATAATTAATTAATATAATATTAAAATAATAAATTATTAATAATAATATATATTAAATAAAATTATAATAATTATTTATTTTTATTTTAATATAAATAATTAAAAAAATTATTAATAATATTATTAAAATAATATTTATTTTTTATTAAAATACTATTAAAAATAATAAAAATATTTAAAATATTTTTAAAATAATAAATTTATTTAAAAAATAAATAAATTTTTTTATTAATAATAAATAAAATTATTTTACTTTCCTCTCATTTCCACTCATTTCTCTTAATCCAAATAATCTTACTTTCTACTTACTTTCTTTCCTTTTCTTTCATTTTCCACTCCCTCAAATCATCTCTTCAATTCAAACATACCCAAAATTATATATTTAAAATTAAATAATAATTTACAAACATAAATAATAATAATTATTATTATAATATCTCTAAATATAATTTAATTATATTATATTTATAATATATTTATATTTGTTAACAAATAAATTGTTAATAGATAGAAATTTTTTTATTATTATTATCATTGTGTATATTTTAATTATGTTTTTATTTTTATAAATTAAAGTGAATATCTATTGATAATCCTTTAATTTTTGTAGTTGAAATAATATTTTATAAAACAATTTCTGGTCTTAATATATGTTTGGAAAAATTGTTACCTTCATTCTTAAAAAAAAATAATTAAATCTAAATTAATAGGTTCAATTACACTTTTATACCTTTAGAGTTACATCGATATTTGTTTAGTAGTTTTCATTACTCAATTCTTGTTCCATAAATTTAAAAAAGTGGCAATTTTAATTTTCATAGTTTTAATTGTTAAATATTGATTTATACTTTTAAAAAATATAAATATAATATGATAAGATGATAATATTAATCATTTAAGTTTTATGTCTTAAATAATTTAATATAAAATATAAAATAATTTAATATTAAATAAATAATGAAAACTCATTTCCAATTAGAAATAAATTTAGTTAAATTACACCATGTTAAAATAATCTAAAATTATATTACAAGTTAATTAGGAGGTAATAATACGAGTTAGCCTTCACTCTGTTTTATCATATGTTTACCTTAAAAAAAGAGGATGGTGTAAATAAATTAATTTGCATAAATTTTGGGAGATGAATTTATATTATAATTTATGTGTGTCAGACAATTAAAGAAGATTAATATTATTAAGCTTTTTTATAACTATAATCATATTATTGTAATAACAATAATAATTATCATCATAATATATATTAAAAATAGTTAGAGGTTAAATAAATTCTTTTAAAAACAAAAATAAATTATTTTTTAAAAATAATTTTTTTTTTTCATTACCATCTTTCAATATCATTATTAAATATTTAAAATATTTAACTCACATCTTAAATTTTACTTTTAATATATTTTATTACATAGATAAAAAATATTATACATATTTTTCTAATTATATATATTTTATTTATAAATATTATACTTTACTTTTTTTCTTTTCTATCTTTAATTGTTTAAATCTTAATAAAATATTTTTAATAAATAAATATACTAATATTATCTCTTTTATTTCAATAATTTCAGAGTTTTTTATTTTTCTATATTATTTTTCTCAAATTTTCATAAAAAAAATATATTCTATAATAATTAGATTAAATAAATTAAATATTATTTTTTAATATACGTGGAAATAAAAATTAATCTACCTATTTCGTTGTTTGATTCACATGAATTATAAATTAAGTGAGCCTAGTTAAAATAATTATAAACTAAAATGCTTAATCTATATTACATTTTTTTATGATAAATTTGGAAACTAATCCATGCAACCTGCGAGACATGGTCACCTTAAGGTTAATATTACAACTAAAATTTCTCATTTTATTTAAATATCTTAACCAAGATGGAACAACAACAAAAACTGTAAGAATCAAAATTATTCAATATTTAAATACATAAATATATAAATTAAAATTAAAAACTAAAACTAGAGAAATCAAAATTACAATCAAGTCATTAATTTATCAACAATTTCTTAAATTCAGTTCATAGATGCCCCTTAATTTTTTAGATTTACAAAAGTCATCCCTTCTCCAATAGTATACTGTTTTCCTAAAAATTTAAACACTTGACATGAATGGTTAATTTTTTAGTTTTAATTTTTAAATAAAAATTAGAAAAACCTGTAAACTAAAGATAATACTATATTACAGGAATAACAAAAATTTGCTCTTAATCCATCCTGAAAACTACATTACAACTGTGGATTTATTAATAGAAGAAATGAACTATTGCTCCCTTTTCATGGGATTTTTCAAAAATAATAATTATTTTAATATTTTATTATAAAATTATACTTTCTTAAAATTTAATTATAATGAATCTATTTTTTAATTTATTTTAAAAATAAATATTATTTTAATATTTTATTATAAAATATATCTTATTAAAATTTAATTATAAGATTAAATTTATTTTTTAATTTTTTTAAAAATAATATTATTTTAATATTTATTACAAAATTATATCTTAAAATTTAATTACAAAATTAAACTTATTTTTCAATTCTACACATATTTTTTTCTAATATAAAAAATAAAAATAAAAAATTTAATTTTAATTTTAAAATTTAAATAATATTTATATATAAAATAATAAAATTAATATATTATTTAAATAATTATTAAAAATAATAAATAATAAATTTTTTATTATATTTTATAGATATATATATATATATATTAATATATAATTTTAAAAATTATTATTAATAAAAATTGAATAATATAAATATATTAAATATAAAATTTAAATATAAATTTTTAAATAATTATTATTAATATTAAATAATAAATTTTAATAAAAAAAAATAAATTTAATTTATGTAATATATTAAAAAAATTAAATATTATATTAAAAAAATTATGTAATATTTTTTACTTGATAAATTATAAATATTATAATAAAAAATTAATGTTAATTTTTTTTAAATAATAAAATATAAATATTATTTAATTAAGTAAAAAATTATTATTTATTAATATAAAATAAATTTAATATTAAAAAATAAAAAAATGACAAAATTTAATGTATAATGGTTCAGAGAAGAAAAAAATATGGTGGTGGTGATGTGTACACTCGTTTTATGTGTTTCTCGTAACATTCTAAATTTTTTAAGAAAAAATTATAATAAACAAATATATATAAATAAAATATAATTAAGTTTATAAAATAAAATAAAATATTTTATAATTATATATTATGAAATTATTAATATTTTAACTGATATTATGAAATTATTAGTATTTTAAAAGATATTATGAATTTATGATAAAAAATATATCGAAAAATTATTAATATTATAAAAATATTGTGAGATTATTGATATTTTAAAAAGATATTATAAAATTATAAATTTTTTATTTTTATTTTTTTATATTAAAAAAAAATATAAAATTGAAAAATAGATTTAGTTTTGTAATTAAATTTCATCAGTATATAATTTTGTAATAAATATTACAATAATATTATTTAAAAAAAATTAAGAAATAAATTCAATCTTGTAATTAAATTTTAATAAATACAATTTTATAATAAATATTAAAATAATATTATTTTTGAAAAAATATTTAAAAAATAATTTTAATATTGTAATTAAATTTTAATAAAATATAATTATGTAATAAAATATTAAAATAATATTATTTTTGAAAAAAAAAACTCTTTACACTAAAGATTATTTTCACAAGTCAACACTTTAAGTATGGTATTTGTGTTGAACAACAAAAGTTATTATATGAAAAACTATAAATTATTTAATGCTATGAACAGGATCAGAGCTACTTATTTGTTGTGAAACCTAGAAAACAAGGAGCACTGACATGCATTCACAGAATCTGTGGAAAGCCTTCCCGGTTGTCTTTAACCGTATTGGATTCTGAATCAGTTCCAACCCTCCTAAAAACTAGCTTTTGCTGGGGAAGTTGACCATTGGCAAATACTGTGACTTCTGTGTCCACTAAAATTGTGTCTTCGTCCTTGAACTCTCCTCTAAGAATACCCTTGGCAAGTTCATTCTCCACATGCTGCTGAATCACTCGCTTGACTGGCCTAGCCCCGTAGTTTGGGTCATACCCCAAACTTCCAAGAAGTTGGATTGCAGCTTCTGTCACTTGGATTTTCATCTTGCGATCAGCAATTCTCTTCTGCACGCGCTCCAACTGTAATAGACGTACGAAGTGAGTCTTGTGATCTCAAATTGAATGACCATATAACAATTCCCAGAATTCTTACTTTCGCCAGCAATAAGTACACATGCAATTGTTATCAGTAAAATACGTTTATTACCTTTAAAATATCTCAAATTCAGTTTAGTCCTTATAGATATTTAATGTCTGTAGACTTTACATTTACCAAAAGTGACACGGTTTTGGTCCCTCATTAGATACTAGAAACATATGTTTCTGTTAAAATGTAGAAGCTAAAAGTTTTTATAGATAAAAAAAATTAGAAATAGACTTTAAACCTATCTCATCTTCATTATAAGACGAGATTTTCACCCACTTAATATACTTTAATTTGGTTATATCACTAAACAATATGAGATCTCCTAAACTCGAATGTGGGACTAGACAGACATTATGTGGGACTTGACATTTATGGATGGAAAACAAGACATTTATGGATAGTCTGATAGCAGCTCGATAAGAAATAGCTAGATAGGCCCAACAATCTTGCTAGGATAGGATTTAGAAGTCAACTTCAAATCTAACTCATCCTCATAAAACCGACTTATAAAATGAAGTTTGCACCTACTTGATATACTCTAATTTGGTTATATCAGTAGGCAATGTAGGATCTCCAACACTAGAACCGAATTTTGAGAGATTAGAAACATATTTTATTCTTCTTTCTTTTATAAGCGTGTGTGGAGTAATGGACTTTAATATAAATGTACCTGTTAGTGAGGAGAGTGAGGAGAAAGTTACCTGTAACCTGACGATACTACTTATTTGGTCTCGGTCTAGAGGCCGGAAAACAATATACTCATCAACTCTATTCATGAACTCCGGGCGAAAGATTGATCTTGCGGCGTCCATTACTCTCTGCTTTATGGTTTCGTATGCTGACGCTTTGGGCACAGTGTCATCATCTGTGTTGAGAATGTACTGTGATCCGACATTTGATGTCATAATGATAACCGTGTTGGTAAAGCTTACGGTCCGGCCCTGTGAATCAGTTACTCTTCCATCATCCAAGATTTGAAGGAATACATTGAAAACATCTGAATGTGCCTTCTCAATCTCATCAAACAAAATGACAGCATAAGGTCTGCGGCGAACTGTCTCTGTTAGTTGCCCTCCCTCTTCATACCCAACATATCCAGGTGGAGCCCCAATCAATCTTGAGACCGTATGTTTTTCCATGTACTCACTCATGTCAATTCGTACAAGTGCTTCTTCTGTGTTGAACATATATGAAGCAAGGGCCTTGGCAAGCTCAGTCTTCCCTACACCCGTCGGTCCCATAAACATGAAGCTAGCAATTGGGCGATGGGGATCTGAAAGACCTGCTCTTGAGCGTTGGATAGCCTCAGCTACTGCCGTAACAGCAGGATCTTGACCAACAACACGCTTATGAAGCTCTTCCTCTAAGTACAACAACTTCTCTCGCTCTGATTGTTGAAGTTTTGAAATTGGAATACCAGTCCACTTGCTTACAATTTCAGCAATATCATTTCCAGTAACTTCCTCTCTCAACATAGATTTACCAGAGTTCATATATTCGTGCAACTCCTTTTCTGCACTTTCAAGCTGTCGTTGCAAAGAGTTCAGACTGCCATACTTTAATTCAGCAGCACGATTAAGATCATACTCTCGCTCAGCGTGTTGAATCTCAAGATTTACCCTGTCTATCTGCATATATGTGAACATCGGAAACTATCAGATTTCAATCTTCCAATTAACATAAAATCGTTTGTTTTATGCAAGTACATTTCTAATGTCAATCCATAATTACCAACATACTTGCACTAGTTCAATGTGATGAAACCCCGCAAAAAGCTGTCTTCTAAAAGTTCACTTATTTATAAACCGAATGCACATTTAGCAAAAAGTAACAAAATTCTGATAACATACCTCCTCCTTAATAGATTGAAGACGAGTCATTACAGTTTTTTCATGCTCCCATTGCCCGGTCAATTCATCCTGTTTCTCTTTTAAGAGAGAGAGTTCTGTCTCAAGACGATGTCGTCGATCTTTAGAAGCCTTGTCTGTATCATTCATGAGAGAGAGTCTCTCCATCTCGAGTTTCAAGACTGACCGATTAATCTCATCAAGTGCAGTAGGTTTTGAAGTAATTTCCATTTTTAGTTTAGCAGCTGCTTCATCAACCAGATCAATAGCTGTGATTTAGAAGTAGCAAGAAATTAGTGCTTTGTGAGTATCTTTGATGGAAGTCCACAAAAAAATGAAAAACAGTAACAGTTTACATCTTTGTTGAAAACTAGGAATAGTTCTGTATAAAAGGAGTAAAAAAGAGGATAGGCTAATGAATAATCCAAAATTGATATTGGCTTGACATTAGTAATGACCTCCATCTGTACTAGTATGAGAATCATAATCCTAATCAGTTAAGGAAACCAATTAGGAAATATAGTGAAAAATAGGAAACAATTCTGAACATCCGAGATACTTTAAGATATTCTAAGTTCCAATACTAATATTGTGAGATGCCTTTCCATATATTTGGAAAAATTTAACAAAATAAATTAAAAAACAAATCAATGATAAAAAAAAAATAAAAAAGAGAAGTTTTAGCTATATATTAATCATTCAAATGAAATACATTGAAAATGAATTAGTCTATGGTCTCAATAGTGCTCCCAACAGCGGGGCAGTTCTGTATAGCTTTAAAGCTCTTAAGAACAGTTTCAATCAGCACCTTATATCATTTATTCCTAAGACCCTAATCCAGAATCCAAACATCATTCTTTTAAAAATAGTAAGGGTTATCATAATACTCTAAGTAATTATTTACCAGAAAAAAATGCAATGAAACTTCTTAATCTTTGTGTAATATATATATTCACTTGCCAAGAGTTGGCCAGTAATTACTAATTAATACCTTTATCAGGCAAAAACCTCCCACTTATGTATCTATCTGAGAGAATTGCAGCATCCACAAGTGCACTGTCAGAAATGCGGACTCCATGATGCAGCTCATATCTTTCCCGCAGTCCCCTCAGTATTGAAATGGTATCTTCAACTGATGGTTGGTCAACATAAACTTGCTGGAAACGGCGCTCAAGTGCAGGGTCCTTCTCAATATACTTTCTATACTCATCTAATGTTGTTGCACCAATACATCGCAGCTCCCCCCGACCAAGCATAGGCTTTAAGAGGTTACCAGCATCCATAGCACCATTTGTAGCGCCTAGCATATGATAGATATAATTGCAATCAAATTCAATGGCCACATGTTTAATTTCTTTTTTCAAATCACCATTGCTATAAACAAATGCAGTATTTTGGAAGAAAAATATTAATTGAAATGTATCATCTTTCTCTGATCTGAATATCAATTGATTTGAAGGGTTTTTGCACACCAGTTATGCAGACAGAAATAATAAAAAAGTTGAAAGAAATTGAAAGAGTTGTCTAGAACCTTCAAACAGCTTTTTCAAAACAAAAAAAAAAATCTGCTTCAAGCGGAAAATTTTGAAATTCATTACCTGCCCCAACAACTGTATGGATTTCATCAATGAAAAGGATAGTCTGACCATCAGATTCTGTTACTTCTTTGAGAACAGCTTTCAGTCTATCTTCAAATTCTCCCCGGTACTTAGCTCCAGCAATAAGTGCACCCATATCAAGGGATATGAGCTGAAAAGCGGCAAGTGTATCAGATTAATTTTACAACTCCTGGCCAAAACACAGCTCAAAATAGAGAACAAAATAAGATAAATATTATAAAAAAAATGGAATTAAGGGTAAGATTTAGATGGCATAATAGATATCAATGTAGTGAAAATGAGATAAAAACTTATAAAAGCCAATTATAGTAAATCCCACATTCCCATTATTACTCCTTCATCTTCCATTTTGAGCTTATCAAGAATATTATAAATTTAGAATAGCCAAAATAAAGCACATACCCTTCGATTCATCAAAGCTTGAGGAACATCTCCTTGAACAATTCTTTGAGCAAGTCTGTTTCCAAGGCATTGCTAGGTCAAATTTTAATGAAAACTACCACAAGCAACCACATAAGGTACAAACATTTGACCAACTCATCTAACAAAATTATGAGAAAACCAGGATCTCTGGTTTAACAAAAATGTCACAACAGCATCAATTTAAATACTATGTACAGAGCATGATTTCAGATTTTAAATTACATCACGTCACCTTATGTGGCTGCAATATTATGGTTGATGCAGTGTTTGCAACTACATCACCCTGTAATTGCAGGTTGGATTCACAAGAAAAACTGTAATGGCCATAATGTAGCTTCTTTTTTTAAACAAAATAACATTTCATGATTGCAAGCGTGGAAAAAATGCCAAAACCCACATAGCTTGCTGTAGCCACAATGCCTGCAATCACAGTAACCGCAAAGTAACTGCAGTGGCAATTTAAATTGATTGGGGTCACAATAACCATATGATTGATTACATTGTTTCTTTCATTGATTCTAATCTATGCTGCTATAGAAAAGGAAATGCCTAAATGTTTGGCTTTACAATAATAGAAGAAAGGAATAAATTGTTATTTCAAACAATGGGTCACCTCTTGCGCACAATTCGTAGTTCAAAGAAACTTTTCTTTCAAATGCGGAAGAGAGAACTATCATCTTAAATTAGCCCAATCTCTTAAACTTTTCCTACTTTTATGAAATTTGTATTTTGAAAATTAGACTTTCATACAGAAAACAATTATCATTTGTTTCAATATTAATAAAAAATTTGTACTGTCATGTTCAAATAAATTTTGTATTTTATTTGACACCATCGCAGCATGTACATTCTTGTATGTATGAAACAGGTTACACATGAAATTCAGGTAACAGACAGCAGTATCAGCATGTAAAATTTAATCAAAAAAATAATTTAAAGTAAAATGCTAAAAAATAAGACAAAGACGGGCAACACTTGGGAGGAAGACCTAAGCACTTACCCTTCAGAGATTGCTGTTTTTCCAACACCAGGCTCTCCAATTAACACAGGATTATTCTTCGTTCTCCTGGAGAGAATCTGAATGCACCTGCGTATTTCATCATCTCTTCCTATGACTGGGTCCAGTTTTCCTGCTTTAGCCATTGCTGTCAAATCTTTCCCATACTTTTCCAGGGCTTCATACTTTCCTTCAGGATCTATAACAAATTGAAATTGAGACTTATGAATCAAAAGATATTTCCAAATGAAAAAATTTCATGTACGGATACTCATATCCCTTCGTCAAGCACAGGTTCAAGCACAATCAAAGAGATTATGGGTCCATTTGACAAAATGTTTTCTGTTTTCATTTTCTGTCTTCACTTGTAACTATAAAACTGTCAAATTGTTGACAATCTCTTTCCTGCTTCAAAGATTTGTACAGGAAACAGAGAAAAAAAATTGTTTTCAATGTGTCCAATACAAATCTTTGAAAACAAGATGACAGTTTTGTAATTAAAAATAAAAGAGAAAATGAAAACAGAAGTACACCCTCAAGTTTTTAATAGCAGACAATCACCCCCTCCCCCAAAACAAAATCAGGCATCAAAGAGAAAACAAAATGACAAGAGACAGCAACACAAATATACATTATAATTTTATAAATGACCTTGGTCAATAACTGACTGGCGTCCCCTTATGGACTCTATGGCAGATTTAAGACCTTGCTCAGATATTTGAAAATCTCTAAACAAAATCTTCCCAAATCGCTTATCATGGGCAAAACCAAGAACAAAGTGCTCGACTGACACAAATGAGTCCCCATATTCTTTCTTGAAGTCCCTGGCTTTCTGAATCAATGCCTCGAAATCACGCCCCAACATTGAGCCAGCTGATTCCCCTAGAACCTAACATAATACGACAAGAGTTTAACAATCAGGTTCTTGGGCTACAGACATGGCTAGTAGTTTACTCAACCAGCTAACAATATACAAGTGTATTTTATATATATCATTTGCATAAGGTCAAAGTTGTATATTGACATCTAATGGTGAATTTGGGAATTCAAGTGCTATTAATATAAAAGAACAATCACAAAGATCCACAGTCTCACAAATACTGGATCTGAATTTCAACCAATAGCTGTAAGTCAGCAATATTTCCAACACCAATGCAACAAGTCTTTTCTAGCACCAGCGGTAAAAATCTCATTAATTATAGACTGCTCATACAATCATACTGAATCAAGCTGCAAATAAATAAGAGATTTTTCCCGCACATAATAATATAATTTGAACAAAGTAAAAGAGTAAGGGTTTGAATTGAATATCACTGATATATTAACTATTTGATCAAACTTAGTTTTGCATTTTACTCCTTTCCTTGGAAATATTTGCTTTGGATGAGAACAACACTTCATAAACTATGCAGACAGGTCACACCATAACCACATATGAGGTAGTGCCATATTAGTTGCATGATTCATCTTAATGTTACGGCATTATAAAAACAAGTAAATGGCTATAACTTTCCTTCCAACTTCTAAGCTTCTGTTGTCAAGGTTGCATTTTACTAAGAAAAAGTTGAGGACTTAATACAATTTCTATTTAGGTCTTATTTTTGAAGAAAAAGTAGACTATAATCCAAGTTAAAAGAAAATATGGGTAAAACTAATAACATCTCATACCTAAAATAATGCCAACAAGAGGAAGTCAGACTACGATAACAAGATAAAGACATAATTACGAGCACCAAAACTTATTTGACTGGGTCAATCACCTTGGGTTGCCGCTTAATGTGCTTCTCAGTGGCCTCTAGAAGCCGAGTATTATCTACCCCAACCTTAGAAAAGATCCGGCGAGCAAGTCCATTCTTTTGCTCTAACAAAGCTTTCATCAAGTGCTCAGTCTCCACAATCTGATGCTTGTTCTCCCTAGCCACTTCTGGCGCTGAGATAATCGCTTGCCATGCCATTTCCGTGAATTCCTGTTGTGTAATCTGTCATTGCATCAAAAAGCAACATCAATCACTACACCTCTGAAACTCCAACTAGACCCAATTAGCATCACAAGTGACCTAAAATCACAAACAATTCAGATTGCCACAATTGAAATGAATCAAGTTCAGTTGAGTTAAGCCAAGTTCGACCTCACTAGCATGAGCTATTATAAAGCTTTACATTAAACTCATAAACCACTGACTTAAATTTAACAAATAAATGTACTTTACATAGGTTTTAGTTAAAAGTAATTTAGTATTATTTGGAGACCAACAACAAGACCAAAAATAAACTAAACATTAATATATTTAGGTTTAAACACCTTTTTCATTCTTGCAAATAAACCAATTTTTTTTAATCTGTAAACTTGTTTAAGATCCTTGTAACATCCAAATCTTTCCTTTTGTTCCAAAAACACTTGGGTGGTTCCATCAGGTGTTACGAAAATGCTTGTGTAAAGTACCAAGTGGAGTCGGATAAGCATTTTGTAGCAGAGACTAATGAGAGGGACAAATCTTAGAGCACAAATTTTAAATCCACATAAAATGCAAAGGGCTCAGATAAAAGCATATAAAATTAAAATAAAGCAGAAATCTTAAATCCAAAGGGCTCAGATGTTTAAAAAATGAAACTTTACAAATCGTTCAATTTATCTAATTATTACATATTCCCTTCTTCAAATAAAGTTAAAAAAAAAAAATTCATTTAGTCCAAAAAAAATTAAGCTCTTCATGTCTCCCTATCATGAAAATGTAGCAGATGTAGTTTTTGTCCTTCTCTTTTCCACTTCAATAAATTTTAACCCTACACTTGACACATTTCATATTTTTTTTCCAAGAACTAAAGAGGAACATTTTCCTATTTACAAGAACTACAATCAAATTTAACCCATATTTAATATTTAAGTATTTGAAGTGAACCCAAAAGTGACAGTAGTACTATTTAGAAGTATTATCAAGGAGAATAAATTACATTAACCCTTCGTCTTATTCAGCATACCATACTCTTATTCTTTCTGTCCTACAATGACCCTTTAATTGTTTAAAAATCATTACTCACGTCTTTTATTCATTACACTAACTTTTCTTAATTGATTGAAAAATATCAAACATTAAGAAAAAGGTGTCATGCAATCTGAAAAAAGGAGAGTGAGCGTAATTTTCTCATCTATTAAGTATTTTCTCTCATAAGCTCAGTAACACTAATTTCAAACCCTAAAAACAACTCAAAAGATATATTATAATAATGAATATGGTTATGAATGTGCAAGTATACTTTTCCACTAGATGAAACTGTGCAGCGAACAGAGAATTGCCCGAGGTTTCTTCGCGTTCTCAATGACCCATTTGAGAAAGCTTCTCTTTTCTTCGACGGCACCGAATTCAAACTCTTCAGCGAAGCGGGGTTCGCTGGGAATCCAAAGGAAACTTGAAACTGCGCGAATCGAGCGTAGCTTCTGTGGCTGCGAATTGGAACAGAGGGACGAAGAGCGAGGCCCGAAAACGACGTCGCAGAAGCCATCACCGGAGACCGGAAACGGCGAGGAATTTTCCGGCGAGGTTGTTGGTTGATGTGGTAAAGGTTGTGTCAGTTGTTTGGGCACAGAACCACGCTAATTTGTTAAGAGCCGATGATGCAAGGTCGTTGGATAAGCCGGGTGCGCAGTGCGCCACCTCAACAAGGTTCACAAACGTGGTTCGTTTAGATATGCTTTGAATTGGATCATATTTTTATGGGATCACAATACTCTACATTTTTTTTTTCTTTTCAACGAAACTAAATTTTATTTACGTAAATATAAAATATTAATTTAGTGTTTTGTGAATTTATCTTTAAATTATTAAAATAATAAAATATCTCCGAAATTGTATATCATAAATCAATTTATTGAATAATTGCCAATGCTTAATTTTAAGAAGTGTTGCTTGATAAAAAAAAATAGTATTAAAAAATATCTTCCTTAATAGTCTTTATATTTTTTATAACTATTTTTTTAGTTAAATTTTATTTTTATTTATTAATTATTATAAATTTCAATACTATATTAATTATTTTTTATTGAATATATTTTTATTAATAAATTATTGAGAAACAGAATATAAAAAAATAAATATATTATTAAGAAATTAATAAATTTATTATAATATATGAAAGTAAATATTTTTAAATGTCAAAAATTATATAATTTTTTTTACAAATTAATTAATATTTATATTAATTTTAATTTATGAAAAAGTTAATTTACTTAAAATTAAAGTATTGAAAAAAAAAAAAGATTTTTTTGTTTCGTTGAAGAACTGATATGAATCTGGTTTATTTTTCATCAACCATATTATGCTTTGCTTTGAAATGCTAAATTTAGTCCTTATTTAAAGAGATTTTTGTGTGTTTTGTAGGAGCATACATAACTATTAACAAGTTATTAGCACAATGCCAGAACTTAATTATTCTAAAAGTCAAAATTTAAGAAAAGCAAAATGCTGAATACTTTTTGTAATTGGTTTGACATTTTTTTTTTATCTAATATATAACTTTATTTTTTTAATTAGGAATTAAGCATGTAAAAATTGAAGAATTATGTTATAAATTAAAAATTTACATATTTTATATCTATAATATTTTATATTTATAACATAATAACAATTTATTTATATATTATTAATAATTTTAAAATATAATATAATATAAAATATTTAAACACATAAAATATTTATTTTATTCAAATAAAATTTATGAATTAAAATTAAAGTTTAAAAAAAATAAAAATTATAAAATTATTTATTAGTAATAAATTAATTTTCTTTTAAATAAAATTTAAAGTTATTATTTAATTTTACCTTCTAAAATACCATTATAATAATATCAACAAATTACTAACTTAAATAATAAATAAATTAATATAAACAAAATAAATTATATATATATATATATATATATATATATATATCATAAATTCATTTTTATCATTATCTATCTAAACATATTCAGATATTTAAACAATTATGATCATACATAATCATATATATATATATATATTATATTTACTCATTCATATAATCTAATTTTACATAAAATCTTTTAAAAAATTATATAAAATTCTTAATTTATGAGATTAATACCTAATCATATTTCCTAGTTATCGGGCCATAGAAGAATCCTAAAAAAAATTTTTCACCTCCGAATTTTCTTACTTATTCTCTTTTTTTTTATACCGACATGTTAAGTTGATCTCACATATACACCTATCAAACAATTGATGGTTCAATCCACCTAGTGATAAGTACCATAGAAATCTTTATCAACTTTGGATACTCCAAATGATATTTCTAAATTTCCATATATACACTAAAATTATATCAAATAATACTTCATAATAATTATCTCACTTACACAAAAACACATAATCATTTCAAAAATTATATAACATATCAAATCAATCTTATTAACATCAATCAATTAACATCAATCAATGTCATTTTCACTGGCTCCTTACCATCATAATTTCTTTGACACCACTACCATCATCACAATTCCTTAGTATTATTGTAATCACAATACCTTGACACCATTACCATCAATTTCCACAATTCCCATTACCTCAATCATAATTCACTAACATAATTTACATCACCATCATTAATCTCATTTCACAATTTATCACAAATCATAATACATAAATTTCAATAGTTTAGTACAACTAAGTTTCATATTATATTTCGTAATTTTCACAACTCAGTTTAGTACAACAATTCAATATTCAATAAATTTCACATCATCATCCACTATATTGTACAAATATTTAACCTTACCACAATCTCATTTTTATAATATGAAATACCAAATCTTGCAACACGTAATCAATAATTTAATTATATAATATTTATCTCACAATTTTCTATTATAATATACAATATAAAATCTTTTAATTTAATTTAGAACATAAATAATTTTTCAAAAATACTATATTTTTGCTCAAATGAAAATAATTCCAAAAACCTTTTGTTCATCTTGACAATATTACTTTAATCATAAAAAAATTCATATCTTTAATTATACATATTAGTTTTGCATGCAAGAAAATCTATTAGTTAGATAAACATCCATGTTTACAATTTTAATGAAAATTACTTTTCAAAATTTGTAATTAAAACATGTCAAAATGAGATCGTAATATTGAAACAAAATAATTTTCTAATAGCTTGATTTTTAATCACTAAAAAAATTTAAATTTTGATTTATAAACATTATTTTTGGGTGAAATAAAAGTCATTAGTTAACTAATAGGTTACAACTTTAATGAAAATTAATTTTTTAAATTTGTAACGAAAACATGTTAAATTAGATCAAAATCTCAAAACAAATTATTTCCTGATTCAATTTAATATAATTCTCACAATTAATCCATTAATTCATTCAATTAATACTTTCGTAACATAGAATAATAATTTCATAAAATATTTACTTAATTTGAATATCATCAAACTCTAAAATATTATTAAGGTCATATAAATATTTTTACAATTATAATACATAAAAAAAATACTTTACAATCTAATACATACTCAATAATTTAATTATATAATAATAATTTCATAATATTTTATCATAGTCTAAATCAAATTTTTTATTCATCTTTTAATTAAATTATATTAATTTAAATCAAATTATTGAAACATTAGTGAATTATGTGTATAAAAAAATAATTATTCTAATTTTTAAAATTTAAAAAAAAATTTCTCAATTAATTTTATTTAAGAAGACTATTCTTAAAACATCTGTCATTTAATTTAGATTTTATTAATAACCCTCTTTCTATTCTTATACCAATTTAAAAAATATATATAATTTTAGAAAAAATATTTTTAAATAAAATTAATATAAATAAATATGTTTATAATCTATATAAAAATAATATTATATAATATTAATTAACTAAATAATATATAAAATAAAAAGTGTTTTAGTTAGCTTTTCTAAAGAACATTATTAAAAAAATTATTTTTAAATAATATATTTTAGCTATGTTTTTTTATAAATTGTTTCCGTGGATTTTGGAATTCTACTTATAGTAATTTTTTTAATGTAATAAAAATGCTACATTACTTGTATTAAATAATTCAAGTTTGTAACAATATCGAAGTTACTTTTTTATTCTTATAAAACTTAAATAAATATTCTTAATAATATTTATGACCAACAATATTGATTTTAATCATTTAAAAATTATAATTACGAAGATCCATTATCTATGAAGATAAATAAAACATCTTATATCAGAAGACTCTTCAAATTCCAGAACTATATTTATATTATATTATATATATATATATTAATATACATTTATATAATAAAAAATAGACAAATATATTAAAAATATAATAAAAGAAAAAAATTATGGATTGTAAACTTAATATATATGTAAAATACACGAGTTATTGAGTTATATATTCTCTAATTATTGTAATTCTATTCAGTTTACCATTTCCTTGTAGAATATGAAGAATTTTAACTTATAAAACAACCTATAAAATATTTATAAAAAAAATTGTTCAAATATACCTTAAAACTTTTGAGCCGTTTAATATTTCAGTTAGTTAGTGTTGACTCAAGTGGTACCACATAAACAAACATTAAGTAAAAGCATATTTTGAAGATGTTACTCTAGAAACATTTTGTACCAAGGTGAAGCAAAAGCACAATTGTAGAGTTCATTTCAATCAACAATTATACCAATTGGACAATGAGGCAGCAACTAGATGCAGAAAAGGAAGAGAAACCAAGAACCAAATGCCTTCACAAACCAAAAACTCTTAACCTGTAGTTGTCATGAGGCATGCAACAAACCAAAGAGTTTTTGTATGAGGAAATCTCTTGAAAGCCATAGATTACTTTTAAAATGAATACAAGTGTGACTTTTAACCACCTAAGTAGATGACATCTTCTATTTAATCTGGACACTATAATATCACACAAACACATCTGTTCAGCTTTGCTTCACTTGTTACTTTCTTATCTGTTTCAAGACAAAAACACCAGAATGTCAAAAAGAATCTGATAAAGCACCAAAACCAGATGAACTCAGAATGGATCACAGTCACACGTAAGTGCAGAAGTTTTATATTTATGATGTGTTTGGATAAACAACTTAATTAGGGTCTTACTGTATAAGTTTTATCCTTTAAGCACTTATATAAGTTGTTTATACAATTAAAGAGGAAATTTAAATAAAATTTTTCATAAACACTTATAAGAGAAAAAAATATGAAGAGAAAATAAAAGTAAACATTTCTATAGATTAATATTAACTTATGCATAAACTAACTGTATAAATTTTTTAACATATAAAAAATTAGTTCTTTTTGTTCTTTCTATTTTCTTTTCTTATAATTGTTTAAGAAGTTTATCTAAATCGCCTGTACCACAATTATAAACTGTTTTCATAAACTGTCCTGGAGAACTTATTGAAATAAGGGCTTGGCTTATAAGCTAAAAACAACCTTTGGACATATCGTAAGTTATTTTTTTAAGTTCTCTCAATTAAATACTAAGCAAGTACTTTTACTTATCCGTTTGCACTTGGAGTAATGTGCATTATATCAGGGTTACAAGCATATATAGCCTTAGAATATAGGTTCAGATCTAATTCAATTTGGAAAAACTGGTTTGTGAAGTTAAGATTGCACCTCCACTAAATACTCTAGTAGAGTTTTTTTACTTGTCAATGTAAAATTAAACCAACATTTTTGAGGTTGCAATATAAACTACTCCCCCAGGAGGCCGCAACTTAGGACAGTTTTTCAACAAAAATGTGTTTTTCCAATGTTAACCGTTCAGTTTTTAGACCACTACTCACAATTTGAGAAGAACATGGTACTCATACTTTGAAGAAGACCATTATGTCTTGAAGCTATATATACTATAAACAAGTAAAACAGATTTTTGGCATGCCTTTAAAATAAGTAGTAATAATTAATACTAAACCTTTTTCCAAAGAGGGTGGTTGCACAACCACATGCATTGTCGTAACACCACCAGGGAGATCATACAATGGACTCTGACATTCTCCCACTGTTCTGTTGTTTTCCAATACTTGTCCGCCACAAATTAACTTCAACTCTGTAACAGTTTTTGGTCCATAGTCCTTATCTTCAAAACAGAAACACAAATTCACAGATTTCATATGTATCACTTAAATAAAAAATAAAGATCATTGAATCCATGACAGCACAATCTCCAGTTAAAAAATGTAATCACTTTTCTTCAGCTAATGCATGCCATTTTCTTTGTTTCTCATATACCAGCAAGGCCTGAATATAGTACTGGTAAGCTTTGTTGTCAGTAATATGTGAACAAATGATATGAGATCCATGAAAACCACATGGCATGAAACCTTGGCTATACAAACACACTCTAAAGAAATTACAAAGGAATTAAAACCGCCTTAGTTATTTTAACATTTAGCTTATGTTTTTGATAAGATATGTCATTTTAAGGAGGGACAAATAGAAAAAACATGGAATAAGAGGAGTTTAAGTTTAAGAAACTACTTACTGAGAGACATATAAGTTACATAAATATATGACACTTTAACAAAGCCTTATGAAATTTAGAACTTCCTATAGAGTGCCTTTCCCATGAAGGCAAAAGGGGAGATCACTAAACCATGGCACAACAAAAAAGACATTCTTAACATGCATGTGCACAAGGATTTCCAGGATCACAAGATTCCATTAAATGGAAATTTCTTCATGTCTTTGTTATAACCAACATATAGTTCATTCTTGGATCTCGGTTCTCACAACAAGCTTGAACTATATCCATAGTGCATTATCACAAGCATGATCTGTACCCAAACTTCTAAAGTAACAACTATACACTGAAATGAATCATGATTTATACTACTATCACTTCCTCCAACCACCAGTCCTTCGTACTATGCAGTACCGAGTTCATTATAACATACAGAAAAAAGCCACCAAAATGGATAACAGGAACAGTATAACACTTTCTGACATTGACATATTTGTATTAGTAGGAGGATCAAACGAGATTCCAAAAAAGAAAGACACATAACTAACCTTTTGGCCATTGAGCAAGAACACTTTCTTTCAGTGTTGCAATACTAGTAGCAGCAGCATAACTTTCAGGGCCTATATCTGAACCATCAATCAACCGAAACTTGATCTCTAACTGATCTTGGCTCCCAGCCATACTCAGAAACTTGCAAAATTCAGAAATCAAATAGCTTCTACCTCAGACCAGGAGGATGATTGAATCACTTCAATTGGGTGTCAATCATGAAAAAGGAAATTAAATCAAAGTATCTCACTGGAGTAGTACTCTGCAAAATTTGATACAAAAGAAAAATGATTAGTCCTCTCTCCTCTCAAGTGACACTCAATACCCAAATAGTATTCAAAATCTCAATTGGTATAGTAGATAACCATGGAAACTATGAAGGGGCATGAAAAGTATAGATTAAAATCCCAGGCATAAGAATATGAATTATGAATGGAGAATAAATCAACTGGAACTTTCCAAATAAGTAAGTATACAGAATAAAATGATTGAGTCCAACAAACAAGAGTGCTTAGAAGGGAACATGATAACAGAATTCAACACACTGACAAAGGAATCTTTCTAAAACAGCTACAAGCCAAAACCAAATCCATACTCAAGAGGGCCCTTGTTCAATCACAGAACCATCTTGAATTCCCAACTCGGCCACCTGCAAAACCAGCAAGAATTCTCAAAAGACAAAAGGAACTTTCAAGGCTTGTCTCAATTGGGTCAATCACTGATCTGGGTGGCTATTGTGTCAATCCGAGAAATTGAGTGAAAAGGCAGATGAAAGAAGAAGAAGAAGAAGAAGTGAGTGGTGTTTTGTTATGTAACAATTGAAATCACAGGAAACAAAGGAAGGAAGAGAAGGTTGTTTAGGAGTTTTCAATTGTTGGAATCTCGTTGTTCTATTAATGAGTGGAAAGGGAGGAACATGTGTTATTCTCATTCATCACAAGAGGGTCAATTTTTGGCTGAATTTCGGTGTCAGAAACTGTTCAGAAGGCTCAATCAATCAATCAAACAAACAAACAACATGTGTGTATCACTCGCACATTCTTAACATCTGCGAACTTACCATGATTTCCAACCGCGTCTTCTATAAGCAGGTCAATGCAACAATGTTACGTTAAATCAAAACTAGAATTCATTACATCGATGCAAGGTAAAAGAAAAACATTCTTAGAAATTTACGAGGAGTATTTTTTTCTTACATTTACTCTCCATAACTTCGAACAAATTGGGAAATTTTGTAAATCTGCTATTGAATCATGCGAAAATATTTTGATAATCATGTTTTAGATAAGGAATAATTCTTGGTTACAAAAAATATTAATAAATAATAATAATAATAGTTACAAAGTACCTCAAAAACAACTTTATTTATAGATAAATTATATAATATAGATATCATTTATTTATAAAATAATAAGATTAAATGATTATGATTTGTGATAGGATTATAATTCTTATTGGATAATATGGGAGTAACATATTTGGATTTAATGTTATTAGGTATTGCATAGAAATTGAATAATTATGATTGAGAACATATCGATCCTCTAGTTCATATAAATTTCTATTCTTAATTTATATATATAATAATAATAATAGTTATTATTATTATTATATTTAAAAAGATATTTAACAAAAATATCTTTTCTATATAATATACCACATTATTAGTTAAAATAATTATGAATTTTATATATAATTTTAATTGTTCAAATTTATCCCTCACATTCTCGTATTAAAAAAAAAATCTCTTCATACATATAATTTCATTAAGTTTGTATTTTGCTAAAAAAAAATAGGAAATTACTATTTTTCATATTTTCATTTAATAAAAAATTTATTTTAATTCCTTAATAAAAGCTATACTTCTTGTAGTTATTGAAGACTAAAAGCAATACATTTTTTTTTTTTTATCAAAATCCAAGATACATTCTTTTAAATTAAAAATATATCGAAAATTATAAAATATATCATCTATTAGTTATCAACTCATTTAAAACAAATTCAAATTAATCAATAATTTCGAATTCAAGTTTTTAATTATTATTATTATTATTATTATTATTATATAATAATAATAATAATAATAATTCAAATATATTCATATTATTTTTCCCTTCAAAATAATCATAGAAAAAGTCTTTAAAAAGTATTGATAATCAGCTTCCAAATAATTGCTTAGAGCCAAAAGTGTTGATGAGAATTAAAATTGGTACAAAGATGCATAGCAGCCAATATTAATATCCATTGTGATGGAGGTGTTATTCAACTTCTAAACTTGATGTGATAACTAAACCATTCTGCAACAGTCTCTATCTAATGACGGCTGAAAATATAAATTCTCAATAAACCATATATGTAGGACCCCAGATTAGAAAAATAAGCATTGATTTACATATATCGATGTTATTTTAAAATATATTACATCACAATCAATCTTTTTAATGAATATTATTCATATTAAAATGCATGTATTTACAAGGATCGAGTATCTTAGTTGTGATTCTTCTCCTTTGTGATTTGCTTCAGTCTCCTTTTAGACCGTGTAGGGTGGGTATCTAAGATTACATTTCAATACTCAAATCAGTAAAAAATATAAATAGTGTTTAATATAATATTAAGTTAAGAGTGTGAGTGGTGAGAATATATCTGATAAATACAAATTATTTATAATATAATTTTTATAACATATTAGTAACAAATTACCTTAATATATCTCAACTAATATATCTTATATTTCCGATTGAGCACAATATTTTAGTACTAAACAGTATTAGTTGAGTACAAATATAATATATTTAACGAATTAAAATATTATATAAATATCCTTCAAAATAGGTGTTCAAAAAATATTTTGTTAAAAAAATAGTTAAATAAATATTAATAATTTTTAGAATAAGATTAACCCTTTATTTAAAATTAAAATGAATGTTTGAAAATTCTTTATAAATGAAGATAAAATAACATATTATTTAATAATTTTTTAGCACATTCTTTATTATTAATTAAAAGTTATTAAAAATTAAAAATTAAAAATTATGAATGATTTTTTTTTTAAAAGTAAGATATTAATAAATATTTTAGGGATTCAAGCAAGAAAATTTGGTTAAAGATTAAAATAAAAATCCAAACATATGTTTAAAGTTAAACATTAAAAATACTAAGAGTATATTAAAAATATTAGGTTGCCATAACTTGTTTCTTGCAAACATTTAGAAGATTAAGCTATTCCATGAAGCCAAAAAACTAATTGACACTTGCTAATGTTTAATCATGCAAGCAAATCACTTGTCAACTAAGACGATTAAAGAAAATGAGAAAAGTATAAGATTACATGACATGGTAGGTCCAAACTTTGATTTTAAATGTCTTAAAGAAAGAAAGATAAGATCCTCAACGCACTTTGAAGGGATCATTATTCATCAAGCTCGAATAGTTGTAAATGGAATTCACTGTCATCACCAACTTTGCAAAATCCTTCTATCAGATTCTTCTTTTTCATATTTCATCATTCTTTTTTATCTGGTTAATTCTGAGTGTGTGTTAAAGTTAACAATCTCTTGATCGTGTAGAATCTCATTACTTTTGGACTTATGTGAACAAGGGGAATAACTTAACTCTACTCATTGCTTCAAAGTCCATGCATATGAATCTTGCTATCTATTTACTGTTGAAAAACTATATTCCAGAAGAGTTTTGACTCAGATTTTTTACCAAAAGAAGAAAAAGAAACCAGTGGAGTGATCAAATAAAGAGAAAAGAAAAGAAAAAACAGAAGACAGTGCATGAAAGAAGGTAGAAAGATTATGATAATGTATAAGAAAAGGTAAACTGAATTGACTGCAATGATTAGAATATGAGTGATTAAAATCCTTAAGAAAAGTTTAGTTTAAAAATTGAGTATAAAATATTAACAACTAAATATTAAGCTTATTTTTTTATGCTTAAAATATTAAGTGTATTATTTAAATGCATATATGGGTTGGTACTTAGTACATGAGAATAATTCTGTAAGCACTTAAATCCAGACAAGCATCACACAAAGTCAGAAAACTTGCTAACTTGTGCATTTTAAATGTAATGAATTCTTAGTAAAATATGTTCATTTTTATTCCCTTTACACATTGTAATAGTAATACCATAAAATTTGTATTTATTTGAGTTTAAGCGAAGTACACTATCAGTGTAAATTTTTTAACATCAATTAATCAGAAATTACTTTTGAAAGTTAACAATTTAATATGTTTTTTTTTATAATTAACAAATTTAATATATAAAAATTAAAAAGAATATATTTATTAATTATTATTAGAGTAATTAGAAATTTTTTAAATTTTCAATAAATAACACGTCTTCGTAATATTTTAATTAAAATATAAAATTATAGTTTTCTTTTTTAATATATTTTTTATATTTTTAGTTAATATTAAAATTCTCAATTTTGGAATTTTTTTGGCTATTTAAATTTTAATTATTTTATGTTATCAAGAGTATTTTTTTTCTTTTTATATTATTCGAAATATTCTTTAGATTTGCTTACTATTATTGAATCTTTAATAATCTATTCATTAAATAATATTGATCTTTCATATTTTTATGTAGGAATTATTTTCGATAAACTCAATTCATCTAATACTTAATCATATTGAGAAAAAATTATAACTCTAATTTTCATATTTGGATACTAATGAATCTAGGATCATAATATGGAGGTGGAAACCATGACAAAGATTAACGAAATTACATGTTTTTATTTGAGAAGATTTAGGAAATACTTATTTTATAAAACAAAATATCTCTACTCGCCCCATATTCTCCTAATCGTGTAAAAAATGTTATTGTTGAGCTTATATATAGAGGTACACTATGAGTTTATATAGTATTACTCATGAGCTTATATGTAGGTACACCACAACAAAATAGGATTACTAAAAGAAAAATAGCAAGCACATCCTTGAAATTAGTAAGACAATTTTCTTTTAAATGGTTATCCCTAAGTCTTATTGGAGGGAGATGTTCTTACTACTACCTAACAAATTACCTTCTTGTATTCTTAATGATCTTAGTCGTGTTAAATTTATATCATCTTTCTTTCCAATTTGTTCCTTTATTATCCAACTTTCCTAATCCGGTTTTTGGATGTATTATATTTATCCATGTTCATAGTTATGTGAAAAATTAGATCTAGAGTTATTAAGTGCATATTCATTGGTTACGTGTATAAAAAGGAAATCGTTGTTATCATCCTCTAAGTCAAAAAAATTATAATCCACATCCTTTAGGGTATGTTTGGATTGAGGAGTGGATTTGAAGGAGTGAAAAATGAAAGAAATGAAGAGAAAGTAATAGGAAAGTAAGGTTGTTTGGATTAAGGGAAAGATAGTGGAAATGAATAAAAAGTAGAATAATATTATTTATTATTAATAATTTTTATAATTATTTTAAATAGTTTTTAAAAATTATTATTGTTATTATAATAAAAAAATAAAAAAGAAATAGAATTTAATGTTATTATTAATAAATTTTTTAATTATTTATAATTTATTATTATAATAAAAAATAAAAATAAAACTTAAATACTATTGTTAATATATATTTTTAATTTATTATTATGATAATGAAAAACAAAAAAAATATTATTTTAATTATTTATAATAATATTTCTTAATTTATTTTTATTATACTAAAATAAAAATAAATAATTATTATTAATTTTATTTAATATTTATTATTATAATATTATATTAATTATTTATTATTATTATTATTATTATATAAGAAATATATTAATAATTTTAATATTATAGTCGATTATATTATTATAATGTTTGTTGAAGTATTTCTTTGCTTTTCTTCGCTGATGAGCATGAAAACTTAATTGGGAAATCCGTGTTTCATTCTCTTATTTGCACACTTTCTTCGCAAATCCATACCCCTTGAGTTTTCGTCCACTAATCCAAACAAAACATTAATGAACTTCCTCAACTTTAGGGAGAGAGTTTTATTGAAGTTGAGTTTTTGGAATTACTTAAGTCATCTTTTGTCTTTAAGTCTTTTGAATGACTTGAGTTATCATTTGTCCCTTTGGTGTAGAAAAATAGATCTTCTTCTTCCCACATGGATGTTGACCTTAGTTTATCTTATAAGGATAAAGAGTCGAACTAAACTTAACCTGGTTCAAGAATAGTTCCAATCGTATAATCCAAAGGTAAGTATTCATCATTCTGAATCTTTAGAAAATTCTTTACAAAATAAAAAATTTTAACCTTAATAACTTGTTTATTACCTTGTGAAAAGGAAAATGCTCTTGTATCAAGTTGGGAGATTATTGATAGGGCACAAGTTTAAGAAGATTGTAGGATGCAAATGAATTTACATTGGGAAATATCAACTTGATAACACATTGGATTACTACAAAATAATGTTAGGTACAAAAGGATATATTCAAACCTACATAATTAATTATGAAGAAATGTTTTCTCTTGTAGCAAACATGAATATAGTTAAGATCATCTTAATATTGACTGCACATTTTGGTTGAAAACTACAACAATTTGATGTAAAAAAATATTTTTTTACACAAGAATCTAAATAAAGAAGTTTACATGGAAATCCCACTTGAATTTGAATCTATTGAAGAAAGGAATAAGGTTTGTAAGCCAAAAAAATGGACTTAAGCAATCACTTCATGTTTGCTTTGGGAGACTTATACAAGTTATGTTTTCCTTGAGATAAAAGTTAAGTAATCATACCTTATTTATCAAACTTTCCTCTAAAGGGATTCTCCTTATTTATGTTGATGATATGATTATTATAGTAGATAATGAATATGAAAAAGTGATAAAGGATTGAGGAAAGTTAAAGTACTTCTTTAAGATTAAACTTACCTACTTAAAAAAGAGAATTTTTAGACTTGTTTAGAGAAACAAATAAGATTGATTGTAAGGTCATTAGAATACTTATAAAACAAAATTATAGAATTGGGAGTGATAAAGGAACTTTTATAGGAAATACTAAAGATTAGTAAGCTCATTTACATAATTCACACTTATACTGTAAATGTAATCAGTCAATTCATGCATGATCCGATAAAGCCACACTTATTATATTAGTTCTATTACTAATAGGATATCCATCACGTTTTAAAGTAAAAACTTGATAAATTGAAAAATTAAAAAACAAAATATAATTGCAAAATCTAATGCCGAATTTGAATATAAATTATGGTATCAATATGTGTTACTAAAATTGAAAATTATTTTAAAAGTGATCTTAAAATAAAATATAAAGAATTATTAATATTATTCATAATTTTATATAAAACCAAATATATAAAGATTGACTGATATTTAATCAAAGAAAACTAAATTATAATTTTATAACTATTTCCTATATCTCATCAGAATTTTAACTTGCAAACTTATTAAACTTATTTATAAAGAAACTTTTTTTTAAGGATTTCATAATCTTACCTACAAATTAATAATAATTTATATTATATTTATTAAGTATTGAAATTATTACTAGTTGAGTTTTCTAGAATTCTTTATAATTATTACTTCCGTAATTGAATTTTCTATAATTATTATTAAGATAATTGAAAATTTCTCTATAATTATAACTAAAATAGTAAAAAAATTCTAAATTATTTATAAATACTACATTTTTATACTGTTTAATTAAAAATTAGAATAACAATTTTCTCTTTTTCACTATTTTTTCTATCTTTTTCTAATAAAATCATTACCATCTTAGTAGATATATCGGTTGTTCTATTTATTTTTATATATTTTCTATAAAGCCAAATTTGATAATGCATGAGCTGCAAAGTTCAAGAACACAATCACTAAAGGAATTCTGGAATGGAGAAGGGTAAAAAAGAATTATCTGCACATTTCCAATGTCTGGTAATCATACACAACGAATAACAATATATAGATACAGATATCCTACAGACAGTTCCCTAATTCAATGGACCTTACAAAGCAATCTCAAGAACTACTGCTCCTACAATTCACTATCATGATATCAAATCCAATTGGGTGAATGTAAAAATTGGTGCTAACAAAAATTAACAAACTAAAAAATGATGGGGGGAGAACACTGCACTAGTGGGGGAACCTCACAAATTAACTGTCCTGCACTTGTGTTCTCAACAATGAACTAGTTTGATGACACAGGCGCATGACCATGACCCTTTTTTATCTTCATCATTCAGTTTATTCTCCAACACTCACTAAGGAATTTTTGATATAGTATCCCCACATAAGACCAATAATAGTATCCTTTCACCAACCAAATATATAGGACGTGTTTGTATGTAACAAGGCTGTTGATTCTCAAGGCCATGCCAGGATGGCAATTGTGTGTGCAAAAATGTAGAGGGTGGCAGCAAATCCACCCTCCATGTCCTGATCACTTTGCCCTCTCAACCAATTTTCTATTGCCTTCCCAAAATTCATCTTGAAGAAAACCTCAAGCCACAAAAATTTAGATGAAACCTGTATTTACTCGTCCCTTTTGTAGTATGCATGCACTGTTGTTTCAAACCATAGTGCATCTCAGGGCAGACTATGAATCCAAGATGTGACAGTTTCTAACAAAATCATTTGAATAATTGACATACTTGGTCCAAAATGGCCTAAGATGTTCAAAGCCAATTTGCAACCAAGGTTTTGACTGGCCGTTGTAATGAATAACAGCAGCCTTCTTCACATTCTCAATATCGGTTGTGTTCTGATAACCCAAGCCAAGCATGTGCCAAGAGTGGTCAATAGGGTGAACAAGACCTTTAAATGCAATCAAAGCAGGGGGAAGGGTTCCAAGCTTCCACATCGTCAAGTTTGACCTCAGATTCTGTCGTACAAAATAGAAAATAAGAAATTAAAGGTCACATGTGTTCTCATACTACAACCTAATAAATACATACATGCATGTATAATACACATACATATATGATATATACAAACACCCTTGAACACACACACATATACAACATACGTATATAGAGAGTAAAAAGCCATTTTATTCTTGAAATATTAACCTCTTTCCTAAGTCGTCTCCAAAGTAAAAAAATACTACTTAGGTAGATCAGAATGTAATCGAAATTGTGCTAAGTATTCCCTCAAATACTACTAGAAACCGTTCAAATTGGTCTCTAAACTTTACTGCAATACAAAAAACTAAAGGATTAAACTGATCAATATTTAATATTTCAGGAAAAACTTCAGCAATTTTATAACTTTAGGGATCACTTAAGAGAGAGGGTAATAGTTTGAGGATGAAATTGATGGTTTATACTATAAATGATGTACATATATGTATGAATCCATGCCAACCTTTGAACCAGTACCACAGCCTTAATTAAAATTCAGAATATGCTAGAACTTTAAATTATTGAATATTGACAAATAAAGAAAAATAATTGAACAAATGGATTGTATTAGTTTGAGTATGGGCTTTACCTCTTTCAGCCAGATATGATATTTCTCTCTAATGTTTGTGGCTCTCCATGCACGAAGATCAAATACATTCATCCCATAAGCCCAAGCACATTCATCAGGGTCCAAATGTTCTCTAATGAGGGGATGGGAAAAATTGAAGTAGTTCCTAAAATGCTTAGACATTACCCAGTTGTCATCGCCTCTGCAAGTTTCCACAGCTCCATTAACTTTTCCATTCAGATCAATTGTCCAAAGCAGAGACAAGTCACGTTGAACCACAACATCATCATCCAAAAATACCACCTTGTCAAGGTTTGGGAAAAGCTGTTCAAAACACAAGGAACACACAATCAGCATAAATAAGAGAAGGAAAATTTTCTCCAACATCAAATGTTCCCATGCTCAATTGGCTTCTTATAAAATAGGTATATAACTTAAAGGTGTTAAATGCTAATGAAAGCAATGCAAATATTGAGTTACAATTATCTATTTGCAGGAGCAACAATACCTACCGCCATGGGAGAGGGGGAGCATCCTCCATTCATTTCATGGTTTATATTCCTTTAATAAATCAGCCCCGCTTGTAAAACACATTTTACTTGAAATAGTTCAATGTAATTCTTCATGTTTTAACACTTAGTTTCTATGTTTTCTTTAATTATTGTAATTCATCAGAATTTAGAGATATTTGGTACTGACAAGACACTTTTTCCTCTACAACAGAAGCTTTTATGAGATTAAAATGCAGAATTTACATATAAATTCTCAGCTTGGGATGAGGCAGTATAAAAGCCATGTTCTAAGGTCTTTGGTAAATCATTCATTTTCAGTTCTATTCACTCACTATACACTATCAAAAATAAAAATCACATACAATATAATATTCTTTGTCGAATCTAACATAATGAATTGTTCCCAGTTCTTTCTGAATTATGATCTGAAAAGAATCAATTTAACAATATTCATAAAGAGATAGAGAGAGAGAATAGACATCCTGATAAATGCAGAAAAATGATAGTTGTCGAATCCAACTTACCTCAGGTATGTAAATGCGGAGATGGTTGAGTAAAGATATGTACTTTGAACTTCTAGACTGCAATTTTGAGGCAAATTTAAATGGATTGGTATCACTGAGATTGTTTATGACATAATTATTCCCGTGGTAGTAATTCCTTATCCCCTTTTGACTTTCTAGAGCTTCAAGAACTGGAACATTTTCTCTCGTTAACCAACTAAACTGGTGAATGCCTCTAACTTCAACAATAGCAGGAGTGACAGGATTTAATGCAAACCATGAGTGCATACCCGCATAAGTTTTTTTGTCAGTGATGACATGGAAGACTATATTCTCAGGTTTCTGAGATGACTGCACAGTAGAACTAACAACTACAGAAGCAGCCAAGATGTTATCAGTTGAAACAATAAAATGGTGGTAAGAGTTGTCAGACAGTGTAGGTAGTAACTCTGGAGGAGGCAGTTGTTTGCGTGCATGGGCATTTGAAGAATATTCATCAGTCAAACGCAAAGACAGACAATGAATCCCTTTAGGGACTGAACTTGCGGCAAAGTGTTTATTCATCAGCTCTGCAAATTTAGATTCTCTGGTTTCTCTTTCAAATTTCTCCATCTGTTCAAAGACACGTTGCAATGTAGCCAAGATCAATATAGTTATCATCTATTACCACTATTAAAACACGAACTGAAATATCTATCACAATATATGAGCCAATGCTATGGAATAATAATAAGCTAAAGATATGAACATGTATACGCTAGGCTATGCACAATAGTGTTGCACATATACACCAATTTCTCAAAATCCTTGCATAAAGCAACAGTTGTTGCTTATCATTCACGAATAATTAGAGTTGTAAACCAAAATCAAGATGAAAACAATAATGATGCAATGCACTAGTCATTATACATTTGTGATGAGAGTATGAAGACCTCAAAAACTACTACCAACTGCAGATAAATAGACATTAATATTCACCAGCTCTACATAATTGAAATGAAAAAAAGAAATGTTTAAAGTTTAAACAAAGAAAGGAAAAAGAGAATAAAAACATAAAACTGAGAACTTTCAAATGCAAGAAAAGGAAAAGAGGAAGATCACTTGTTATAAAAAAACCAAAAAGTAAAAAAAATATTGGAATGGAAAGTGATTTCAAGTGAAGTCTTAATCTGAATCACAAGGTATCAGGTATATATGTAAGTGTCAAGTAGAATTAAACAGATAAAGACTAAAAGAAGTGTCAAAGATAACCAAAACATGAGTAATTTGAAGAAAGAATATATGACATTTCTAACTGCTGCTAATATATGATTGTCGTCTGCCATCTTCATAACATTCATTACCCTTTTTATTTAAATAAGTAAAAAAGATTTCTTTAGACAACCTGAAAGATAAGTGCAACCAACATGGTACATGTCTTTTTAGCCATGCGATGGAATTTGCACTGTTTATTCACTATTCCAAAATATCACCACGAGAAAGAAGCAATTTTGCATTTGGCCAAATCAACCTATAGTATAGTACTCTTACCATTGTCTTATTTATATGATGACTTATGATTGTTTGTCCAACCTTTGAAAACAAGTATATAATAAACCCCACACTACTAATAAAACTGTACTATTTGTTATCCCGTGTATAAAAAACTATCTCCAGTAAATACAGATAATGGAAGACTGAAAGTAAGCACAATCACTCACGATAGTTTGAATAAAGGAATTAAACTATAAGTTGAATTTCATGGAAGATGATGACCAACATACATCTAGGTAAAAGCAATATACATAATCTTGGAGTGTTCCTGATTGACTTTCATCATGAGATAGCATAAAGTAATAAGCAGCAGAGTATAAATCTTTTACGTAACATGTAAATAAGGCAGATAACTAAGTATAGGGACAAAATAATTTTAAAAAATCCCTTTACATGCATCAAATCAGTACACATAAAATGAACTTGTGGTGAAACTTTTTTTTTTCATGTCATATAATTGTAGTTGCAAACCCTAAACATACAAGCAAAAGGGCATACTAATATGATGTATATCAGTCGGTATAGATGCTACTAAAACACAGGCACACAGGTAGAGATATAGCTCCCTAAAGTGAGGGGCTATACATAGGAGATAAAAGAAAGTTATAATCATTAACTAAAAAATCTTGACCACTGATTTTCTAATCAACGGTTATAACTTCATTGTATACTCTAAAGTTTATCCCCCTCATCTTAGAGGAGCTACATCCCAAAACCAGACTTCGCCATCAGCTTGCAGGTTCAAATAAATATACACAAAAGAATAAAATATACAGATGTTATAAGCTGAATCACTGTATCAGCAGACAATGTGTTATTGTGGAAAAAAAATAGCCACAATTCATATATAGAACATCAATTATTCAAACCTCAACCTTTTGATATTCAAATTTCAGTAATGCCTAAAATGTGTGTTTTCAAAATAAGTCATGTATTATGAATAAAATTTGAAAACATCAACAGAATTCAATTTCAGACAGCCCTTTCTCCATTTAATACCAATTAATAAAGTAATATGATACTTAATGCAAGCATAACAAGCAACTTACCATTCCCCTTAACATGAATGCAAACGTTTTCGCATCATATTGATGGCTCTTCATATCAGAAACCAGTTGCTCAAACGAATCCGGAAGGTCTAGTGCAGGTGGAATTTCCCCAGTCTTTACTTCGTTAAGGATCTTGTAAAAATCTCTAACTAGTTTCTGCTGCACCATTACAATCATCACAAGATGAGTTCAGAATTCAGATAATAGTTATTTAACCAAAACTTTAGTAGATTTGATAATTTAACAAGAAATCTAATGGAAGTAATAAAACTATTTACCGCTGAATCATCAACCCTACCAAGAAGCCTTGGTCCCAACCGCCTACCTAAACAATCTGGAGAATGAAAAGCAAGGAACCAATCAAAGATCAGAAGAAAAAAAAGGTGAGACAAAACAATGAACTTTCAGAACCTAATATGTGTATGATGAAGAAAGATACAAAGACACAAGAAGATGTTTCGAAATGATAGAAGAAGATCCATCAAAACTTTGATGAACGACTGATAAAGCAGAACACCAATTTTATAAAGAAAGGGAACCCAAAAAACACAAAAATACCAACTAGATCTAATTAATCTAAAATAACACAATAGTTTACAGTGCTAATACACAAAGCACGTAATCATTTGCCACATGAAAGAAGCAAGGTACAAATTTCAGCAATGCATGCAGGAACAATCACCATCCATTGTCATCATCACTACTAATTCAAAGTTCAAGTGCATTAATGCTATGCAACAAATGATCATGAGACACTTAAATTGGCCAGTTACCCTTGAAATCCTGAAGTTCAGCTAGAAAAAGGGACACTGACAAGAAAACCATAAGGTAAACAATCTGTGATTGCAATAAAACATTTCCCGCCCCCCTAGCCTAACACATGAACATAGTTTTTACCCCAACATCCAAACCAAGATCCATCTTAGAACAACAAATAAACAAAAAACACATGTCAATCCAATTTATCCAAAACCCAACCATATCCACACAACAACAACAACAACAAAAGCCTTATCAAATATCCCATCAGGTCGGGTCAGGTCAGCTACAAAGATCACATCAACTTCATTTAGTTCGACCAACGAACCAAATACAATGCATACACAAAGTCATTTAGTTAGACTAAAAACCAAATACAAATGAATACAAAAATGTAACCAAGAGAATAATAAAAGTCTCATAAGATATTCCACAAGGTGAGGTTGGCTACATGAGCAAACAGCACGGATCACACAACACTAGTTAGACTAAAGACAAATACAAAATACAAACACAATGTACCCAAATAAATAAACAATGAAAGAGTTAATAAAATGAAGAATTGAAAGAAGAAAATAAAAGAGTACCAAATGAGGAGCACTTGTTGGCACCTTCAAGGGTAACAAGAGCAGTGAGAATGAAGACAAAGGGCAACAAGAAAGCGAGGATGAGGATGGTGTGGAAGAGGGTTCGATAGGAAATGTGGCAAGCTGCGACCTTGATCTTCATCAAGTCAATAATCCCATTGTTGCTCGATATCGTGATGCTTCTCATGCTAGGCGAGAAGTGAAGCTGCATCGTCGTCTATGCTGCCGCACCGCCACCGGATCGTTGCCCCCCACAACAACCCTACAACCACCTGAAACCATCTTCATCACCCATGTCTCTGCAAAACCCACCATCATCAGATCCACCACGATCGTTCTGGGCTCTCCTCCAAGCCCGCATTGGAGGCTCCAATCAATTGGGTATCCGATTCTCACTCAAAAGAATCAACTTTCTTCTGGGTTGTGAAGTACTTCTTCCATGGATCAAGAACAATGGTGCGTGTGAGAGAGAAAGAGAGAGAGAGAAGGACACAGAAACAAGAGAGAAAATATGTTTTCTATTTCCGGAAAATTATGAAAAAAAAAAGTTAACGAAAGAAAAATATGAAAACCTTTTGTTAGTCAAAACCGTGTTGGGGTTAGAGAGAGTGTGTGTCTGTGTCTGTGTGAGACAGAGAGAGAGAGAGGGAGGAGAGAGAAATGTGGGGTGAGTGTTTGACCTTGAGATTAGGAAGTAGAACATTTTTTTTTGCAGTTAATTTGAGGTATGTCCTATGTTTATGGACAGGTCTTCTAGGATTATGTGGATAGTATTGAGAGCAAGTGGTGGTTAATTTTAGTTAATCTCTCTTGTGTTTGTCTCAGTGACAAAATTCTAAGTGTATGTAATAAAAATTTAATCTTTTAAGTATATAGAAAAGTATGCTAAAAAAATCATTTTGAGACCTTAATTAAGATACTTTTATTTTCTGAAATTTGGAGTGAATTTGATTTTAATTTTCAAAAATGGATTACCAAAACCAGATTTACTTCAATTTTCAAAAATTAAAAAAATTAAAAAAAGAAAAGTTAGAGAGAATGCTATTGTTTTACCTGAAAGTGTGGATGTCATAAACAATAGCAGAAGAAAAGGTTGACAAAGGGGTGGTGCATTTATACCAAATATTGTTGCATTTATACCAAATATCATAAAACACAAAAATGGGGTATGAATGGTAACATCATAGAGTGAGATTTTTGAACTAAAAAATTGAGTTCATTTGATAAAGATGAAATGCATAGCTGCAGAGGCCACATCTGCACCAAATTTAGGTGTCTTTTCTTGTATCAATGTGGATGAAATGGAGGAATAGGAGACTTTATAAACCTATCAACTAAAGCTTTTGGTTGCAAGGTGGAGTATTGTGTTCTTTTTTTTTTTTCTTAACTAAAAATGTGATTCATCTAATAAATGTACAATCACATCACATCTATACCAAAATTAGGTATCTTTTCTTGGATAATCAACATTTGAAAAAGAAAATAAACCTTCTACAAACCTATTTGTACCATTCAAGGTTGAAATTAATAGAATCAAATTGTTTTAAGTACTTTAATTGTACTCCATAAATAATAACAATACACTTAATTCATATAACAAAACAATTAAAGACATAAATAGGAGTTATTAGTAGAAGAAGATAATATTATTCATTATCTAAGTCCAAATTAAGAAGAAAATAATAATAATAATAATATTTTATAAATGAGTTGTTATTATTATATTACTATAATTAAGTAATGAAAAGGGTTATTTATATAATTTTTTTTAATTGAACTTGGATTTAGATAAAAAATATATATTTTAACATCCTTTTAAAATATACCACAATTCAATTATAATAATATTTTAAAAAATTGTTATTTTTGAATGATAAATTAAAAATTAAATCTAGTAATGTGGTGTTGTAATGGATTTCTTTAGACATTTTGGTAAAATGAGAAAAATTGGAGCCATTTTAATAAAATTTTGAGAAGCCAAACTAATTTGGTAAAAGGCCTCTTCGTCATTAAAATTTAAAAATATGCTCTTGTGTGAAAATTTTATGATTAAATAAATATTAAACTATTTACATTAATATATTTATAATAATAAACAAGTTGTTTATAGAATGATACTAAATTCGATTATTCCTTACATAAATATTATTAAGAAAATTGGATTAAATTTTTTGAACATATTCTTTATTTTAAAAACCGTCATGCACAAATTTTTAAATCACTCTTGCCAAGATTTATTTTACAAATGAATAATTCCAAACTCTCTTTTTGAACTTTCTACTTGTTTTAATGGTATGTGTTGAATATTTTTATGTTTCCAAAATATTAAATGGATTTGTATGTTTATTTAATATATTTATTTTTTTAAAATATTGTCTCCATTCGGAATCTATTGTTAAGAAACAATTAAAATTGTAAACATCAATACACTTAGTCTAAACTATTCTTATTTAATATAGCAAGTAAATGTGGTTTGAATTTTGTGCAGGTGTTATACTTTTGGTGCAAATCAAATGTAGTCATTAGTAAAGAAAATATGAAAAAAAAAATAATGATAGTTGAAATTTATAAAAATAAATAGGTTTGAAACAAAATAAGAAATTATGGCATTAAATTTATGAAGTTAGAAAAGAATAATTTTTTAAATTACTAAAATTAAATGTCATTAGCATTAGTTTTTTTTTTTTTTTTTGTCTTTATTGGGTGTACATACTCCTGTTATATATTATAATAATGAAACTTGGTTTTGGGTGACAATTTTTTTTCTTGTTTTTTAATAAAAATAAGAAAGAATTTATAGATTTAGAAAATTAAGTGAAAGGGAATAATAAGTATCACAGAAATATATGCATAGAAAAATGTATTAGAGAAGTATAAAAAAGTTGCTTTTTGAGGGAACAACAATGGATTAAAATCTGATAAGTAAAATAATGGATTAAAATCTGATAAGTAAAATTTTGTAAAAGTATAATTAATATACATGCAGATATATAATATATTTTTTTATTTTATTCTTTTTTTATGTGATCTTTTCTCTTACATTAAATATATATTAATATAATATTAGAGTTCTTCTAATTAAAAAATTCTACTTAGCATTTTTTTTCAATTTTTTTTTCTAACTACATACCACATTTCAATATTTATTTTAAACCTCACATAAAAAGATGTATGATATATAATCTTAGCAATTACAATAATTACAATATTGAAGTTTTTCCGAATATAATTTTTTATGAAAATCATTTTTCTTACATTGATATTAATCAAAATAGAAATTATTCTTATCCTTCTTTACCTATTTCCCTTCATACCAACCATACCATATTTGATATCTTATTATTATTAATAATAATAATAATAATAATAATAATAATAATAATCTCATAATTTTTTATAATCATAAATCCTCTATTAATATTATTAACAAGAATTCTATTAATAATGAACTTTTTCAATATTCCAATCGAATTCAGCAACCATATATTTACTTAAAAGATTTTCATACTTTCTTTACTTCATCTTCTTTTCTAAATAATACATGTTATTCTCTCAATTCTTTTATTTCTTATGAAAATCTCTCCCTTAATTTTCACACCTATATCATGTTTATAACTACACAAGTAAAACTTATATCATATAAAGAAGCTTTTAAACACAAACACTAGATAGAAGCCATAAATAAAGAAGTAGAAGCTCTTGAAGTCAATAATGTTAGAATATTAAGACAAAAACAAGCATATTATAATAAGACATGGTTCTCTAGAAAAGCTTTATTTTTATTCTTCAGTCTCCCTTTCTTAAATAGGTGACAGAGCATATATTTTACATTAATATAATAGATTCTTCAAAATATATAATTAAGAGATTCTTAACCGCTAGTCTATAAAAGATAATAAAATATATTCTTCATTAACATCCCCCTCAAATTGATGCTGGTAAGTCAACCAGCAACAATTTGCCAACAAGAAACTAATGACGTTGGCGCCATTAGAACCACCAAGAGAACCACCAAGAGAACTATCAAAGGGAACCACCAAAGGGAACCACCAAGAGAATCACCAAAGGGAACCACCAAAGGGAACCACCAAAAGGAACCACCAAGA
>BDMB01000003.1:6945431-6958502 GCA_016859785.1 Macrotyloma uniflorum
ATATATATATATATATATATATTAATGAGTACAATCGATGTTATATATTAATAAATATTATTTATATTTAATAACTTAATAAAAATCCTATTTAATATATATATATATATTATTAATATGCTAGACTTATTTTTTCATTTAAAAACTATAAATTATTTAGTATCTTCATAATTAATTTATAATATGCTACTAATAACTATAAAATTAATAAATATGTTATCTTACCAATTTAGAATAAAAGTCAATTAGCCAACTTCTTTTTTTAGAGGAAAAAGAAACTAGAAAAAAAATTATTACAATAAATAAAATTAAATTTATTTCTTTAAGATAAGAATATTGACCATTTGCTAAAAACTTTTACACGTCAGATACATGAACTACATTCTCTTTCATCCCCAATAGTATTGGAGCCTCATTATTTATACCATCAACCTTAGGCCTACACTCACATACACAGTTTCTGAAACAACTAAACCATGTTTTGGTTTCTTCTACTTCTGTTTCTCAGTCTCACATGTGGAAGTGTAATTTCAGAGGCTAATCGCATCAAGCTTCCTTCTGCTGTTGTGGTTGGCACTGTCTACTGTGACACATGTTCTCAGCAGGATTTCTCCACCAGAAGCCAATTCATTTCAGGTCCTTTTTGCTTCCTTATTCATGACATGCTCCACTTTAACATATCATATCATATCATATCTATCATATCCCTTAAGACTAATGTTTCTTTCTGTCATGAGCAGGTGCCAAAGTAGGTGTAGAATGCATTGGGAATTCAATACCAAGTTTCAAGAAAGAAGTGAAGACAGATAAGCATGGTGAATTCAAAGTGAAGCTACCATTCAAAGTGTGGAAACATGCAAAGAGAATCAAGGGATGCACTTTCAAATTGATAAGTAGCAGTAAGCCTCAGTGTGCTGTGCCCTCGGTTTCCACCTCTTCTTCAGTGAATCTCAAGACAATAAAGCAAGGAGAACACATATTCTCTGCTGGCTTGTTCTCATTCAAGCCGATAAAAAAACCAAGCTTTTGTAGCCAAAAACAAAGTGTTTCAAACCCATCTCCTTCAAATAAAAAATCATCTGTAGATACCTTTTTCCCAATCCCATTCCTACCTCCAAATCCCTTCCTACCTCCAATCCCATTCCTACCTCCAATCCCATTCCTACCTCCAAATCCCTTCCTACCTCCAATCCCATTCCTACCTCCAATCCCATTCCTACCTCCAAACCCATTCCTACCTCCAAACCCATTCCAACCACCCAACCCAAATCCCCCTCCAAGCCCACTTCTACCACCCCAGGTTCCAAATCCATTGCCACCACCTATAATGCCACCACCTCTAAGTCCAATAAAACCTTAGTACTTTTGTTCTCTCTCTTTTATTTTATTTTATTTTAAAAATAATACATTATTTCATGTTGACCATTTTTATTGATATTAATTTACAAATATATTTAGAATCGTTAATAAATTTATATATCAACCTCTTTCTTATTTATTTATTTATTTATTTATTATTATTATAAAATATTTAATTAGAAAATTTTATTTATATTACAAGAGTACTCATTTATAAAATATAAATTATTTTTTAATATATATATATATATAATATTTTAGAATTATTCTATCATCCTTAATTATTTGTAATATTTTTTATCTTAAAACTTTTTTAATTAATAAATATAAAATTTTTAAAAAATAATTCATATATATTCATTATATAAATAAAAATTTATAAAAATAAAAAAATAAGATTTTAAAACAAATTTTTTTTTTTAATTTTTATAACTCTTATTATGAGTAATTATTACTTATTAAAATAATAGCAATAAACCGTGAATCAATATTTCAAGTAAGTTTTCATAAAAGAGAAGTGAGTCACTAAATAACACTCTTAAATACCAAGTTTTTTTAAACAGAATTTTTTTAGATATGCCTTCTCATATTGCCACATCGTATATCTAGTAACAATAATAATTATTTTTTTATGTGGACGATTAAATAAAATATTATTATATTCTTAACGATAAAATCACAATAAACTTCAAATCAAGTTCTTCAAAATAAATAATTTCTTTATTCCGTGATGTCATATCTAATCAAAGCATCCCACGAAATCAAGACATAAAAAATTTATACTTTATCAACCAACTTCTCTTTGCTCTCATCAAACATATGTTCACTTATAAAAGTATTCAATCCAAATAAAAATATAAAAAATAAAAACAAAAGAGTGAGGAAACATATAAGAAAATAGACAAAACTAAACACACACATGAACAAAACATGTACACACAAACAGGGGCGGAGCCAGGGGGACTAGGGGGGCCACGGCCCCCCCAACATTTTAGATTTTTTTTATTATTATATAAAATTATAAATAAATTATGAAAAATATACCCCCTGGCCCCCCTGTTCCGTCCCCCTCATAATATTGCATGATTGTTTACATTGAAAATGAGATTGCTGTAAAGTTCAATACAAATGTAATAATTGATAATTTTTATAACATGAAACATCGTCGAGTATAATTAAAAAATTAAATGTACCATATATATATATATTTGATTTTATATATAATTATTTATGTTGATTTTAAATATATGTAAATAATTTATAATTTATTAATAATTTATTTATTATATTTATTTTTATGTGATAATTAATTTTAATGAATATATATTAATTTTTTTTAATTACTTTGACCCGGTCCGACCCTATCCAGTCCGACCCGATCTGACTCGGTCCGACCTGATTCGACCCGGTCCGACCTGATTCGACCCGGTCCGGCCCCCTCTACCTAAAATTCCTGGCTCTGCCCCTGCACACAAACACATCACATATCTCGATTGACCAAGCATAACTTAAAATTTTATATTGTTAAGCCAAAATTTAGACTTCTCAAAAATATAATAACTCGCAATTAAATAACAACACATCAAAATAATGAGGATTTGTGGTTGCCTCAACAACAAAATCCTATTGAGGCTTAGGAGTTGCATCTCTACCCTAAATTTTCATAAGTACCCACACATGAGATATTCTTCACTCCCCCTCTTACCTCTAATGACGCTATGCGACGCCTTGAAATGTTACGCTACGCAACGCGCCTTGAGATGCTACGCGACGTGCCTTAGATGTTACGCTACACAACACCTCACATGTCAACTCCTTTAAGATTTTTACCAAACAACGTTAATGAAAGCATAAAGAATGTTTAACGCTTATTTAGATAAGTAAAGTCAAGTCTCTAAATATCAGATCCACCTAATAATATCTTTTAAAATATTAAGAGTTTTTTATTATCTTTTTACAATATCAACAACTTCGCATTATCTTTTTAAAATATTAATAAACTCATAATATCTTTTAAATATTAATAATCTCACAATATCTTCTAAAATATTAATAATCTCATAATATCTTTTAAATATTAATAATCTCACAATATCTTTTAAAATATTAATAATCTCACAATATTTTTTTAAATACTAACAATATTACATTATCTATTTCTAACAATTCATAATTATCTTTTCTCTAATCACCTGACTTTATTTTATTTTATAAAATAATTTATTTTATTTTCTAAACCCATATAAATATTTTATTTCATCATGTTACACCAAAATCTATATATATTAACTCTCTTAATTTATTTTAAATTTAATTAATTTTTCAAGTATAGGATATTCTTACTTAAGTGAGATATTTTTGCTCAAACGAAAATATTTTCAAGAATAATTTTTCAATTTTGGAATTCCTCGCTCAAGTAAAAAAATTTTAATGGACCATTGGAAAATATTCACTCAAGCGAAATTTTATCGCTTGAGTAAAAATATTTAAAAAGTAGTCCTTGAGGGTCCTCGCTCTAGCAAAAATACCTTGCTCGAGCGAGAATCCTTGCGTACAATGTAACACCCTTAATGTTTGAATGTATATTTTATTTTGTGTGTGATATTTGAAATTAATAGAAATTATTTTTATTATAATTATTATTATTATTATTTTTAAAAAAAAAGGAAAATAAATATTAATATTTATAAAAAAAAAAAGTAAAATAAAACAAAATTTTAAACCGCCTTAGATTTTCTTAAATGTACACGTGTATTGAAGCCACCGCCATCCAAATTTCTCTTCTTCATATTCTGAATTCTTCACTGCGAAGCATTCCCCTTGCTCACCACTGACTCTCTTCTTCTTCTCCCACTTATTTACAAATTCCATTTCTCTATTTCTCTCTGCCGCACCAGTTTTCTTTCTTTCTCTGCTTCCAATTTCGAGTTGCCATATCACTTCCGATTCTCCGTTTTCCAAAAATTTGAGGTAATACTCCTTAAATCCAAGCTTCTAATTTGATTTCTACCGATTAAAAACTTAGATTAACCGTAAGATTTCATTGATTTTTGAAAGTTTGGATTAAAAATCAAAGTTACTCTGTTTTTGGATTTTTGAAGAATTTCAAGGTAAGGGGAGTTTATTTCTTGTTATAATCTGTAATGTATGATGTTATGTGGTGTGCTTGTTGTCTGGGTGTATTTAATTTTGAAAATGGGTGAAAAATTGCTGGAACCCGAGACCATTTTCGCGTCTTTGCAAGAATCCGCTCAGCGGATTGGAATTCGCTGAGCACACTGAGAAACACTGACACTGGAGCAAATTCGCTTAGCGCGAGCGAAATCTGCTTAGCGTAGAAAAATCCGCTCAACGCAGAATTCGCTCAGTGAACCTAAAAAAAAACATCAGTAAAAAAAAATTACTATTTGCACCCCCCTTATTTTTTGTTTTTACTATTCGCACCCCCTGTTTTTACTACTTGCACTCTTGTTTGATATTGTGCTGTATTTTGTTATTTGCACCCCAATATGATTGTCTTTTGTGATTGAGTGATATTTGAATCTGATAAGTTGGATATTTATCGCCTGGAAAATAGAAAAGTTGTGAGATTTGGACAGTGAGATCCTTTCAAGTTGAATTCCGTGTGGATTAGTCACAGAGATACACTGGGGTGTAGTTTAGGAAAGTTCATTAACCTGGGGGAACTGAAGGGTGGTGAAGTGGCCCAGCCATCTAGGTGCACGATATGCTTGGGGACTGTCACAGGCCTCGCACTTTATTCCCAACTGAATCGCTGACTATGCTTTTTGTCAAAGGGGCTTGTGCGCACACGTTGTATCCGTGTAGCGTAGTGCTAACCGGCAACTATGCACACCGGCGTAAGGCCAACACCATCTGGGTGGTGAGGTTAGCAGCGTTTAGGGGTCTAAGATAAGAATGGAAATTGAGAATCATGATGGAAGTGACAGACGAATAGTATAATTACCTAGGATCATATCATGTTGATGTTAGCCTTTATTGCATGTTCAGTGACTGTTGATTGATTGATTGAGTAACTGATTGACTGAGATTCTATGTTAGAAATTACTCTGCCTGTTTATATTCCATTATTCTCTTGTTTTACCGTATACATTAAGATTATGCATAGGAATAGACTCACCCTTACATCCAACATTTCAAGACAGAACAATGACTACCCAATCTCAACCCCGCAGAGTTAGGTTAGCAGATGTACAATATAACTTTAGATATAATAAACTTTTCAAAGAATATCAGCAGGTAGGACTGTATAAATATGTATTAACACCTGGAACGGATGGACCCAATTCAGTAATCACTATGGATGCCCGTGTATCATATAGTGTACCCTTTTGCATAGAAGGTAATAGGAGGATTACCCATCTATTTAATTATGATATATATAGAGGAACCGAGCGACCTCCTAGACCCCTGCGATACCAGTTTCAGTTTCTTGATCATGATGCCACTGGACTGCCGACGAGGGTGACCGGAGGGAGGAACACAGCAGTAGAGGTCACACCCGATGAAGGAGATATCTCACTATCTGATCTTTCATCTGACAAGATGGAGGCTTTTGAAGCTTTATACGATGCTGAGAATGAAGACTTCTCCCCATAGTCTGTGATAGATGCTTGGTAGCTAATAGAAACCTGTTTGATGGGCTAGATATGTGACACTTTTGGTTTAAATGTTTTACCCATCATTTTTGAATTGTAAATGTTATCTTATGGTTCCTGGAACATATACCTATATGTTATATATATATATATATATAAATGCATATATCCTTGTAAATTATCATTCTCTTGATTTCTCTTCTTTTATATTTGTGCAAGTATAAAATGTTTACAACGTTATGATTTCAATTTTGAAAAAAAAAATCTAGGAAAATTCCACATATTCAAATAAAAATGTTTTCTAAATTATGAGTGTCACATTAAGTGGTATCAGAGCAGTTCGTCCTATTCAGCCTGGGGTATGGGATATGTTTGTTTGCATTGTGTGTGATCCTATATTCTTGTGAAGAATAAGAATGCAGGAATATTGTTTGTTTGTATAACCTACTTGGAAGTTCTGAGTAGGGAGATAAGTAATGTAGTTCTTGGTAGTATTTGTTTGCTGATTATAGATATCTTTGAATGCTGTGATTCTTTATGAAACTAATATAGTAGTTTCAGGGAATCATGACTTCTAGAAGCAACGGTGGGACCAACGACCTTTTGGCGCGTATGATTCAGGCCCTGGAGACTCCTGTTCAGGGTCGTGAAGCTGAACCGTTGGAGTATCGAGGTTTGACCTCGTTCACAAAGCATAATCCTCCCAAGTTCGAGGGTGGATTTAATCCAGAAGGAGCGCATCAATGGATCGCGGATTTGGAGAAGATTTTTACTGCGATGGGCTGTCACGAGAACCACAAGGTGACTTATGGCATTTACATGCTGTCTGGAGAAGCAGAAGACTGGTGGAAGTTTGCCAGTCAAACGTTACAAATTGAAAGAGGGTATGTTGCTTGGGAGCAGTTTAAGATTAAATTCCTGGAGAATTACTTTCCTAAAGACTTGAGGAAGCAGAAGGCTAGGGAGTTCCTCGAACTCAAGCAAGGGAGTATGTCAGTGGGAGAGTACGCTGCAAAGTTTCATAAGCTAATGAAGTTTAGACCCTACTATCGCCAGGAAGGGAGCGGCGAAGACCTGTGCGCCCAGTTTGAGAATTGGCTGAGATCAGACATTAGGACAGTAGTGAGCGTGTTCCAACTCACCGACTTTCCCACCTTGGTGAGTAAATGCCGAGTTTATGAGACCAGTTTGAAGAGCAAGGAGGTAGAAGTCCGAGCTGGAGGGCCAACAAGGTTTAACAGGAACTTTCGTGAGCAACAACAAGCCTTACCAGCGTCCAAATCAAGTCCAAAGGAACTTGTCAAATTGTAATGCAAATTTCACCCAGAGCTCGTTGCGATGCTTTAAATGTGGAGGAGCTCACATGATGAGAGATTGTCCCAGAGGAGTTGTCACGTGTGATTATTGCGGAAAGCCTGGATATATTGCTAGTAATTGCTGGACGGCGCAGCAACAAGCCAATAGTGCAAAGAGAGTTGAGCCAACCCCTAAGGACAACAAGGGGACAAAGTCTAAAGTTCAGGGAAAGATATTTGCTATGAGTGGATCCGAAGCTTCTGTGTCGAAAGACTTGATTCGAGGTACGGGTGTTATTAAAGATAAAGTTATCGATGTTTTAAATGACTCTGGTGCTACTCATTCCTTCATATCTCTTGATTGTGTGAAATGTCTTGATTTGCCTATGTCGCCTCTGCCCTATAGTGTTATGGTGTCTACTCCCACCAATAACTCAGTTGTGACTTCTTCTGCATGTTTGAATTGTTCCATAGTAGTCCATGGGAGAACCTTTTGTGTAGATTTAATCTGTTTGCCTCTTTCTCATCTAGATGTTATTTTGGGAATGGATTGGTTAGTATCCAACCATGTTCTTCTTGATTGTAAGAACAAGACTGTATATCTAGGCACAGGAACCCAAGGATCTTCTAAACCCATTAATATGGGTGAAGCAGAAAAGAAGTGTAGTGCTAAGGCTTTTATGGTCTTATTCTCTTCCACGGTTGAAGAATCTCCACGCATAGAAGATATACCAGTAGTGAACAATTTCATCGAAGTATTCCCCGAAGATATAACAGAGTTGCCACCGGAACGGGAAATTGAATTCAACATCGACCTCATACCTAGAGCCAACCCTATATCGATTGCACCATACCGCATGTCGCCTATGGAATTGGTAGAAGTACGAAGACAAGTGGAGGAATTGCTATAGAAATAGTTTGTGAGACCAAGTGCTTCACCTTGGGGAGCACCAGTGCTGTTGGTTAAGAAGAAAGATGGGAGTATGAGGATGTGTATCGACTACCGGCAGCTGAATAAAGTTACCATCAAGAATAAGTATCCATTACCGAGGATAGATGATCTTATGGATCAATTGAGAGGAGCAACAATCTTTTCAAAGATTGACTTGCGATCTGGTTACCATCAGATTAGGGTGAAGAAAGAAGATATTCCGAAGACGGCGTTTAGGACCCATTATGGTCACTATAAGTACTTAGTTATGCCTTTTGGTGTGACTAATGCTCCAGCAGTATTTATGGACTACATGAATCATGTCTTCTACCAATATTTGGACAAGTTCGTGGTGGTGTTTATTGATGATATCTTGATTTATTCGAGAAGCCTAGAGGAACATGCCGAGCATCTGAGGATCGTGTTGTAGACTTTAAAGGAAAGGCAGTTATATGCCAAGTTTTCGAAGTGTGAATTCTGGTTGAGTCAAGTACAATTCTTGGGGCACGTAGTGTCAGGTGAAGTGATTATGGTGGACCCCACTAAAGTGGAAGCAGTAACTCACTGGGAGAGGTCTACAACTCCCACAGAAGTCCGAAGTTTCTTGGGATTAGTCGAATACTACAGGAAGTTTATTGAAGGATTTTCTAAGTTAGCATTGCCGCTAACTAAGTTAACCAGGAAGGGACAAGCTTTTAGCTGGGATGAAAGAAGTGAAGTTAGTTTCCAAGAGTTGAAGAGAAGATTGACAACCGCTCCTATTCTAATTTTGCCAGATCTTGAGAAGTAGTTTGATGTTTATTGTCATGCATCAAAATAAGGTTTAGGGTGTGTCCTTATGCAAGACCGAAGGGTAGTTGCATACGCTTCGAGACAATTGAGACAACATGAGGTGAATTACCCAACACACGACTTGGAATTAGTAGTAGTCGTCTTTGCTCTAAAGATTTGGAGGCACTACCTTTATGGGGTGAGATTTGAAGTTTATAGCGACCACAAAAGTTTGAAGTACTTATTCGATCAGAAAGAGTTGAATATGCGGCAAAGGAGGTGGATGGAATTTTTGAAAGACTACGACTTCAAGCTATCTTACCATCCTGGAAAAGCGAACGTGGTTGCTGATGCACTGAGTAGGAAATCGCTTCATATTTCAACTATGATGGTGAAGGAGCTACAATTGATAGAAGAATTCAGGAACTTGAATCTGGCTGTGGAGGTACGTCCTAAGAGTTTATATCTAGGGACTTTGAAGATCTCCAATGACTTCGTCGTACAAGTGAGAGATGCGCAGCAAAGTGATCAGTACCTACAAGATATGATACGACAAAGAGATGAAGGTAAAGATGTAGAATTTCATCGCGATGTTAATGGTGTGATCAAGTTCAAGGATAGAGTGTGCATTTCGGAAGACGAAAGTATGAGGCAAATGATACTAGAGGAAGCACACAAGACCAAGTTAAGTTTTCACCCCGAAGCAACGAAGATGTATCAAGACTTGAAAAAGAACTTTTGGTGGTATGGAATGAAAAAGAATGTGGCTGAGTATGATCCTTGAAGCTACACCTAAGGAGAAGGACTTAGAGACCAAAACAATTCAAAATGTATTAATCATTGAAGGCCAATAGTGACTTAGATAAAATAATAATAGTTATAATAAAATGCCTTTGGCTGGTTTTGAGACCAAGACCCCAAGCTTCTTTAGGACTCAATTAACCATCAAGGCATTTTAATTATGCTTGTAATGTTTATAATTTATTTATCTTTTACTTGTTTTCTTTAGTACGTGAGAACTACTTTGTATAAGTCAGTTTGATGTGAATGAAGAGACAGATTGGGATGTGAACTTTTCTGAAGTGTGAGATTTTCTCCGCTAGGGTTCTTCCTTGAACCATTGATCTTATCAAGAATTCGCTAAAATTCTTGTGGCGATCCTTAGGGCTTATCAAACGTCAATTGTTTGTGGCGCCTATCCTTTTCCTCACCAATTTTTCTGTTCCTTTGTTTCATACTTCCGCATTGCTAATTTCCTGATTCTGTCTAAATTTTCTTATATCCATATCTCATGTTTTACTAATCCTTTTTCGGTGATTTATATGTCTAAATTGATGTTCAGAAAGTCATCTTTCCTCTCGTTTTGGAATCGTCGATTTCGAAGTTGATTAGGCCGAGATACGAAACTAAGTTAACCTTACGTTTCTGGTTGAATTCGTGGTCCGGTTCACATCATTTGGTATTCAGAGCAAGGTTAGGGTTCATTCCATGTTCATCATTGTTCAATAACTTTAATCCTTTCAATCCATGTGATTTGGGCTAAGTTGCTGTTGAGTGTTAAATATATGCTTGTTTTATTGGGAATTTTTGTTTAGTTTCATTTTCAGTTGCTACAACTTCAAAGCTTCAAAAAAAAAAAAAAGGGTACAACAACTGTATTGTAAATTCAGTGCCCCCCACTTGTTTGTTAAAATTCCTAAGTGTCTTCTATAATCATTTTTTTTCTCTTTCCGTAAAATTGTGTTTGTCTTGCTGATTTTGTTAGTAGTAAAATTGTTCTTTACTACTTCTTTGTTTTGCTGGTGCTAAATTCTGTTTAAGCCCTATCGACCCTTAAAGTGATTCTTGGTGATAGATTGTTTGATTCAAGTAAGAACTAGGCAAGAGTGAAACATTAGAGAAAAAGCCATAAAAGAGAGCACGATACACGAGTGGTACATCTTTGAGTAGAAACACGTGAGAAGAGTGGTGAGGTCCTATTACTTCATTGTGTTTGGTCCTTTTTTTTTTTTTTTACATAAAATATGGCAGGTACAGGTGGTGGTGGTTCCCCTCCTCCAAGGGGAGACAATAGTTTGCTGATTGATGCCATTACAGCCCGAATGCAAAGAATGTTGACAGAGCATACTGAGGAGCTGTATGGGAGAATTGAACAACTAGAAAATCAAGGAAATGGCGATGATGGTAGAGGTAGAAGGAGGAGAAATAATGAGGGTGATGCTAGAGAGGACAGAATTGAAGGAGTAAAGTTGAACATACCCCCTTTTAAAGGAAAGAGTGATCCAGAAGCATATTTGGAGTGGGAAATGAAAATTGAGCAACTATTTGCATGCCATAATTACACAGAAGATAAAAAGATGAAGGTGGCAGCCATGGAATTCACTGACTATGCTCTCATTTGGTGGAACCAATTACAAAGGGAGAGGGTGAGATATGAAGAACCCTTGGTGGAAAGTTGGGAAGAAATGAAGAGGCTAATGAGAAGAAGGTTTGTTCCTTCTCATTATCAAAGAGATCTTCACAACAAGCTCCAAAGATTCACACAAGGTAGCAGAAGTGTTGATGAATATTACAAAGAGATGGAGGTTTCCATGATTAGGGCTAATGTTATGGAGGAGCGAGAGGCTACTATGGCTCGATTCCTACATGGGCTAAATAGTGATATAAGGGATGTTGTGGAGCTGCAAAATTATGTGGAGTTGGAGGACTTAGTACATCAAGCTTCCAAGGTGGAACAACAATTGAAGAGAAAGGGTGCCATGAGGAGGAGTTCATCTAATTTTCACTCTCATAGTTGGAAGGACAAAAATAAGAAGGAGGGAGGATCATCAACAAGCAATCCCAATGTTATAGCTCACAGAACTCAAAATAAGTCTGATGAGGCACTTAAGAAAACAAGGAGTAGTGAGATTAAGTGCTTCAAATGTTTGGGAAGAGGTCACATAGCTTCTCAATGTCCCACTAAGAAGACTATGTTACTTAAGGAGGATGGAGAAGTAATTAGTGAATCTTTTTCAGATTCTCCATCTAGTGATGAAAATGAGCATGAAGATGAAAGAGAGTTAGAAGGAGATTTGTTCATGATTAGAAGGATGTTGGGTAGTCAAGCAGTTGAATTGGATGATTGTCAAAGAGAAAATATTTTTCATGCAAGGTGCTTCATTCAAGGGAAGTTGTGCTCTTTGATCATTGATGGAGGGAGTTGCACTAACGTGGCTAGTGCAAGGTTGGTTTCAAAACTGAATTTGGAGACTAAGCCACACCCGCGACCTTACAAACTTCAATGGCTTAGTGAAGATGGTGAGATGACCGTGAATAAGCAAGTTGAAGTGGGTTTTTCCATAGGGAAATATGAAGATTCTGTTTTGTGTGATGTGGTGCCTATGGAGGCTTGTCATTTGCTTCTTGGGAGACCTTGGCAGTATGATAGGAGAGTCATGCATGATGGTTTCACTAATAAGTTCTCTTTTGTGCATAAAGACCACAAAACTACTCTTGCACCTTTGGCTCCAAGAGAAGTTAGTGAGGATCAACTAAAAATGAGAAAGAAAAGAAAAGAAGAAAAGAAAGAAGAAGAGAGAGAAAGGAGAAAAGAAAAACAGGGTGAAAAGAAAAAGGAAAAAGAGGGTGAGAAAGAGAAAGAGAGAAAAAAATCAAATATGTTTATAAAGAAAAAGAAGTCAAAAGGGCTATGCAATTGAGAAAGCCAATACTTTTACTTTTGAGTAAAGAATGTAATTCAAACAGCCCATTTTCTACTAACTCTCTTCCAAAAGAGGGTTTCTTCTTTGTTGCAGGATTTTGAAGATGTTTTTCCCAAAGAAGTACCCATAGGTTTACCCCCTCTTAGGGGCATTGAGCATCAAATTGACCTTATTCCAGGAGCCTCATTGCCTAATAGACCAGCCTATCGAAGCAATCCCCAAGAAACCAAGGAAATTCAAAAGCAAGTTGAAGACTTAATGCAAAAGGGGTGGGTTAAAGAAAGCTTGAGTCCATGTGCAGTCCCAGTCATTCTAGTCCCTAAGAAAGATGGAACTTGGAGGATGTGCATAGATTGTAGAGCTATCAATAACATCATGGTAAAGTATAGACA
>BDMB01000003.1:6968076-7071996 GCA_016859785.1 Macrotyloma uniflorum
ATTTAATATATATATATATATTATTAATATGCTAGACTTATTTTTTCATTTAAAAACTATAAATTATTTAGTATCTTCATAATTAATTTATAATATGCTACTAATAACTATAAAATTAATAAATATGTTATCTTACCAATTTAGAATAAAAGTCAATTAGCCAACTTCTTTTTTTAGAGGAAAAAGAAACTAGAAAAAAAATTATTACAATAAATAAAATTAAATTTATTTCTTTAAGATAAGAATATTGACCATTTGCTAAAAACTTTTACACGTCAGATACATGAACTACATTCTCTTTCATCCCCAATAGTATTGGAGCCTCATTATTTATACCATCAACCTTAGGCCTACACTCACATACACAGTTTCTGAAACAACTAAACCATGTTTTGGTTTCTTCTACTTCTGTTTCTCAGTCTCACATGTGGAAGTGTAATTTCAGAGGCTAATCGCATCAAGCTTCCTTCTGCTGTTGTGGTTGGCACTGTCTACTGTGACACATGTTCTCAGCAGGATTTCTCCACCAGAAGCCAATTCATTTCAGGTCCTTTTTGCTTCCTTATTCATGACATGCTCCACTTTAACATATCATATCATATCATATCTATCATATCCCTTAAGACTAATGTTTCTTTCTGTCATGAGCAGGTGCCAAAGTAGGTGTAGAATGCATTGGGAATTCAATACCAAGTTTCAAGAAAGAAGTGAAGACAGATAAGCATGGTGAATTCAAAGTGAAGCTACCATTCAAAGTGTGGAAACATGCAAAGAGAATCAAGGGATGCACTTTCAAATTGATAAGTAGCAGTAAGCCTCAGTGTGCTGTGCCCTCGGTTTCCACCTCTTCTTCAGTGAATCTCAAGACAATAAAGCAAGGAGAACACATATTCTCTGCTGGCTTGTTCTCATTCAAGCCGATAAAAAAACCAAGCTTTTGTAGCCAAAAACAAAGTGTTTCAAACCCATCTCCTTCAAATAAAAAATCATCTGTAGATACCTTTTTCCCAATCCCATTCCTACCTCCAAATCCCTTCCTACCTCCAATCCCATTCCTACCTCCAATCCCATTCCTACCTCCAAACCCATTCCAACCACCCAACCCAAATCCCCCTCCAAGCCCACTTCTACCACCCCAGGTTCCAAATCCATTGCCACCACCTCCAAGTCCACTTCTACCACCCCAGGCTCCAAATCCATTGCCACCACCTCCAAGTCCACCTCTACCTCCACCTCCCCAGACGAACGATCCATTGCCACCCCCTACAAGTCCACCTCTACCTCCCCAGGTTCAAGAACCATTGCCACCACCTTCAAGTCCACTTCCAACTCCCAAGAATCCATGCCAACCACCTGTAAGCGCACCACCACCCACGTACTATACACTCTAGCCTCCATGCCCACTGCCAATTTTCCGAAAGCCATTTCACCCCCCTTGATTAAATAAAGTACTTGCGGAAAAACTAGGCAATTCGTATGAGCTTCTCAACAAATACTTGTAGGAAAACAATATAGAAAGACTGAAACAAAGTGAAGTTAAAATTAACTTATATGTTGTAGAGCTTTTGAAAAAAGTTGGGATATGTAAGTTAATGTTAACTTATCAGAATAATTTATCCAAGTTAGTTTTATATCTAGTCATAGCTTATTCACTTTCATTATTAGTCGTGATATGATATATACATATATATTGTGATGATATAAAAGCTAAACATGGCCATGGCTATATACATATGTTAGTAATTTGTTAAAAATATAAGCATATGGTTATCTTAGAGCTTCAATCTTTTGGTAAATATTTGTCATTTTTTTACTGTTTAGGATAATTTGTATCCTTGAATTTTCTAGAGATGGACATTTGCGATTTTGATTTGATTATACATTGCAATTGAAGACTCTGTCGAGCAAAGTTAGGTCATTGACAAAACGAAGAGATGTCTGAAATGAAAGTGCAGTTGATATTGAAAGTAAAATTTCCTGATACTAACTAATTAAAATAAAATACAAATAATAATAATAATAATAAATTTAAATTATCTATCATATTTTTAATATTTTAAAAAATTAATAATAATTATTTATAAAAAAATTAGACTTTTAAAATACTATTTATTAAAAAAAATAAAGATATATTTTACTTCCTTAAATATATAATATTTTAAAAATTTACTTATTTTAATAATAAAATAAAACTATTATTAAAATGTAAAAAAATTATCAACTGCTTCTAAGCCAGCAATGGAATCTCCGTTCTAAATAATCGCCACTTTCTTGAACAACGGCTTTTGTTTGCAATTGTCTTGTCTTGCTGTAGTTTTTAATTGTTTAAAGAAATCTTAAAAAAATATTTGACCGCCGAGGGTCTAAAATTTTTAAAAGGGCCATGTGTTATCATAACTTGTTTTCTGAAATTGGTTCCAAAAATTGTGGCTCTCAGTGTGATTTGGTTTTATTTTAATTTTGTCTTTGCATCACACTTCTTTTCAAACCAAGAAAGTCTAGTAACCGATTTTCAACAATTGCAGATAGAATCTTACAGCCTTACACCAATCATTGAGTGTTGTTCATTGAACTCATTATATTGCATTATTGCAATTTACATACCATTTCTTCGTATAACATGTTAAACAAGAAACTCAACTGCTTATAAAAGAATAAATAGATTAAAAAACAATTCAAAGAAAAATACTAGCTAGCAGAAACAAACTCTCAAACACTTTCTATTATAAGTAGAAAATTTGCATTTATGTGAGACAAGTGAATAAGGTGGTAAGGGGCCAAGGGAGTAAGCACACGGTCCCCAACATTTAAAATTTTTTTTATTATTATATAAAATTATAATTAAATTATAAAATATATTATTCTGATCCTTCTCATATTTTAAATTTTTTTATTATTATATAAAATTATAATTAAATTATAAAATATATTACATGATATAAAAATATTATATATAAATTAAATCTAAATAAAATATCTTTAATTAAAAATAATCAAATATATAATCTTATATATAAAAAAAAATATTTTATCTATTATTAAAAAAATAAATTTTTATATTTGTACTATATATCATTTTAACAAATATTATTAATTAAAAAAAAAATCAAAAGATATCAAAATAAAAGTTAAGAAATTCAAAATCAAAGCAAACAACACGTTAACTATATTTTTCTTATAGTGAAGAAACAAGGTAAGAAAAATTATTTTTTTATTATTTTTTTCATTATCTACGGCAACAAAACGTGTATTTTTTATTATGAAGATTATTAAAACAAGGTTTCGAAATAGGATGGAAGATGATTTTCTTACTAATTATATGATTATTTACTTTGAAAAGGAGATTGTTGCAAAGTTCAATACAAATATGATAATCGATGATTTTTATAACATGAAACATTGTGGAGTACAATTAAAAAATTAAATATATCAAGTATATATTTGATTTTATATATAATTATTTATGTTAATTTTAAATATATGTAAATAATTTATAATTTATTAATAATTTTATTGATTATATTTATTTTTATGTGATAATTAATTTTAATATATATATATTAATTTTTTTTTAATTATTTTGGATTGGTCCGAACCGGACCGTCCAGTCCAGTTCGGTCCAATTCGGTCCGGCCCAACATTTCTGACTCCGCCACTGAAGGTGGCCAACCTCAATTTAGTAGGACACATCAATTTATCCTGTAAAAGAATGGGTCAGGAAATATGTTCTAACCCTTCCTTTTCTTTCAAGTTCCTAAATATACACAAAATAACTTGTGCTTAATACTTTTTTTCTTTTTCATTTCATAAATCATAGCAACAAAAGAAAACATATTGTATTAAACCCTGAGCACTATAATAGATATACAAGCAAATCTATATAAATATATATCAGCTACAATGCTATTATAGATAGCTTATATATGTTTTAAATACAACCACCATTTCTAACTGATGCATTATTTTTTCTTCACAAAGCATCAAATTCAAGAGAAGAATATAACGAACTATCACACTACAGCTAAGAACTTCAATCTAATTTTGTTTGAGAAACACCTCATGAATCACTTTATCCAAGTTCATGTATGAAGAACCACCAGGTTTGGTGGCCTCCTCTGCCTTCTTCTTCAACTCCATGGCCTTTTGCCTCATCTCCTGTCCTTTCTCTTCCCCCATCAGTTCATTGACCTGTTTCTCCACCAACTCTCTCTTCACATTTGTGTCAATTTTAATCCCAATGCCCCATTCATTGCAAATATTTCTACAGTTTCTAGGTTGATCAGCATAAAATGGCCAACCCAACATTGGCACACCTGCACAAATGCTTTCAATTGTTGAGTTCCATCCACAATGAGTCAAGAATCCACCAATTGACGGGTGGTTCAGCACTTCCTCTTGTGGACACCAGCTTGCTATTAGGCCTCTATTTGATGTTTCATTGACAAACTCAGATGACAAAATCACTGAACCACCAATGACAAGGTCAGGCCTAATGATCCACAGAAAGGGTCTCTTGCTGTTGGCCAAACCCCAAGCAAACTCCAAAAGTTTCTCTGGTGACATAACTGTGATGCTTCCAAAATTCACATAAACAACAGACTTTGGTTCCTTAGATTCAAGCCATTCAAGACACTCAGTTTCTTCCTTCCATAGACTGGAACTTAAAGTTGTCAAGTGGTTCTGTGGACTTTGTTTTAAAAATGAAGGGAAAGGGCCAATGGGGTAAAGAGCAGGGAACATTGAAGAGAGAGCATTCAATACATCACTCTCAAGTTCATCAAAAGCATTTAAAACAATAGCAGAAGCTCTTTTCACATTTTCTGCCGTTTCATTGACAAATTCTACCAACTTATTTTGATCTGTTATCCTTGTAAAGTCATGCAGGTCCTTCAGTATAAAGTTTTTCATACCTGGAATCGAGTCCACTTTTTCATGCCCATTCCTCAAATAACTCTCGTCTGCAAACATAATTACAAAAGCCAACAATAGGTCCGAATTACATATACCAGCACACATATATAATATACAAACAAGCAATTTCTTCATTTGCATGTACTCATCAGTTACAACTAGTAAAAAATTTAAGATAACATTAAAATAACATTTCTGAGGACTTCGCTACCTTCAATTATTATTTCAATGTATATCTAGCCTTTGATTGGTTTTACCTACTGGATACTATCGAGTTACTCTGGCTTCTCTTAAATAAGCAATCGTAATCCTTGTGAGAAAATCAATTATAACAGATACATAATAGGTTATGCATTTAACTTAGCGAGTATTCATATTCAGAATTACGTTTAAATACCAATTAACATAATTTTAGGTAAATCTTCCCATATTTTTTGTTTTATATTGATCAAGAGTTCATTCTGAATTTAAATAACTTTTTGAGTTAGCAAAATATATAAAATTAATCTTTCAGAAAACAAATTTTCTAACGAAAATCACATCACTCCAAATTCAAAATAATTTTTAATAAAATCAACTTTACTAATATCAACAGCTGTTTTTGTCATCAGCTATAGAAAATATTTTCTTAACCCTCCAGAGTGAGATGTTCAGAAGTTGATCTGAATTACTTATATTCATGTATTACTTATATTGAAGCACTTTATTAAAGAAAGAGGTTATTGATACCTTTGAGTGGTAGTAGATCTTTATCAAAAAGAGTGTGATAGAGCAAAGTAGACAATAAGGAGCAAGCACTGGCCGGAGGAAATAGAACAATAGGGAATGCAAGTTCTTGAGCAACTTGTATGGTAAAAGTCAAGGCAACATCAGAAATCAAGCAAGTAACTGGAGGCACAAGGCCAGCAGTGGCAGAATCATGAAGTCTAACAAGAAGATCACGAAAGGGTAAGAGCAAGTTCTCCTTTACTGATTTATGAATGGCCAACAAGTCTGGAGGGGCATCAGCATCACTATTTGTGGAAGGAACACCATCATGGATGGTCTCAAAATGAAAGTCTGAAAGGCCAACAAGGGCATCAGGACCCGTGGACTGGATCAAGCGTTTGTGGTTGTATGCAGTGTGGACAAAGGTTATGTGAAAGCCTCTGAGATGAAGCAGCTTTGCTAGTCTGAACAATGGGTTGATATGGCCTTGGATTGGATATGGGGTCACCACTGCGTGTGGTTTTCTCTCTGTAGAGAAACTCATCTTCAGTTTTTCTTGTGGTGAGCATTAAATTATAGTATCTAACTATCTATTTAGAAACAATGCAATCTTGAAATTCCAAGAGATAATGTAATTAAAGTGCAAATGGTACTGTTTTCTTTATTGCACTGGCCCATTTTTCTGCGAGTCATGATACACATACACTATTTTTTCCACACATACACTCAACATGTTAACATGTTGAACTAAACATCTAGCTAGAATTTATATTAGAATTTTGAGTGATAGATTAACACCCAAATTTTTTAAAACATCTAACTAACACCCTTCAAAATATATATTTACCAATTTTTTTTAATAAAAATTAAATTAATTAATAAATAATTACTAAATTAATTATTCCACACATAAAAAAAACATAAAAAACACGACAAAATCTACTGTCCTGTGTAAACAGGACATGTGCTTCTAAAAGTAAAGAAATATTCGTTGTTTTAAAAATCTTTTATATATATATATATATATATATATTTTTTGATTGATTATGGTGTTTAACTTACTCACAAAACTGGTTCAGAAAATGAGGTTTATACCTTCCACAAAATCAACTCAGAAGGTGGGGTTTACACTTCATTTATATATTATATTTTAGTCTCATTTTTAGTTAATGTGGAATTTTCCTAACATCTCAAAAGGTGAGGTTTACACACCATTCTCAACTCGAACGTGACCCAATCTAAGTCCAACTACCATTTTAACAATCAAGGTTCCTCAAACCATATAGAAGAGGATATTGATAATCAAGGTTTACTATATTAATAAGTGGTCAAATCTAGTTCCAACAATCTTGTTAATCTGGTTCAAATATTATGTAAAAAGTGATTATGATGCCTAGCTCACCCATAAAACCAACTCAAAAGGTGAGATTTACACGTCACTTATATATTATAATTTATTCACTTTTTTGTTTAGTATTTTCCCAAACAATATATACACATGTATCATCTCACTTTGTGTCAGTTTGTATCGAACTTTGGACTCTATCAAATGTAGGGTAATGATAGCTGTTTGGTGTGCATATGCAGTTATGCATGTGATCCTTACGGGTGTGTTTGGATTAAAGAGTAGATTTGAGAGAGTGGAAAAGGAAAGAAATAAAGAGAAAGAGAAGAGAAAGTGAAGTTGTTTGGATTAAAAGAAAGAGAATAAAAATGAATAGAAAGTAAAATAATTTTATTTATTATTAATAATTTATTTATTATTATTTTTATAATTTTAATATTATTTTTTAATTATTTATAATTAATTAAAATTGTATATTATTTTAATTATTTATTACTTTATTAAAATAAAAATATAAATAATATTATTTTATAAATATAATTGATTATATATTTATGAAATTAAAAACGTAAATAAGGAAGTATGAGCGTGTGATATGACTTTCTTCTCCAATCTTTGCATTTTAAATGAGAAATACTGTAGCTACAAATTTTTTTTGGATTGCGTTTCATTCTTCTTGATTTATATGAAATGAACGCCTTTCCTCGCTTGCAAACAGTAAATCACCTAAAACAAACAAAGGTTACGTGCTTTAAATTTTTCATCCAATAACACAACAATCTATTTAAAGTAACTATTAGATCAGAATATTTTAAAGAAATATTTTTGGTGAAATTTTTAGAATTCAAACTCATAATAAGTATAAACTTTAAATATTTAAAATTTGTAATATATATATATATATATATATTATTAATATATAAATTATATTTTAAAATTTATGATGAACTGTCTATACTATGATAGAGTTATCTTAATTAATGTTTTTAAATTGGATTGATGATTAATCTTCCTAAAAGACTATTATTTAAGGTTTGATGGGTTATGATTAAAACAAAGTTGAAAATGTAGTAATTAAATTTATATTTTTAATATTATATAATATTTTAAGTGATGAAATAATACGATAAGATGGTAATAAATCAGGATTTGAAATTGTAGATTAATATAAATGACTAAATTAAACGTTTTATAAGATACTAAAATATTTGAATACGTGTTTTTCATTTTATCTTAAAATTAATTTCGATTAAAAAAAGTATTAAAAAACTGATACATTGAAAATGACTTAGTCCAGTATTGATTTTTTTTTTCTCGTCAACTCCAAACTCTAAATTTTTAAAACTAGTATACCAATCATCAACGTTGAATAATATCTCTTCTAATTAACATCTATACTTACATATAAATAGAAATAACACAAATGAAAAAATATTACATGTCAACACAAAAAAAATTAAAATAAATAAAATTTCATTAAAATTCATATTATTTATAACTATAAACAAAAAAAAAAGGTAAAAAATCATCATACATGCCACTACACCATGCATGGGAGCAACATCGATACTCCATGCATTGATACACCCAATTTCATTCCATATTTATTTCCTGTCAACACTATCAAATACTCTAATATCGTTTTCAACGCTCCAAACTTCACATAACCCAAAGTCTCTGTGAAAAGCTGAAATCTACAACACATTATTATTACTTATCCAAAATATAATCAATATTTACAACAATAGTATTAAGTATTCTCAATTCATGACTTTACATAATACTAATTAGAGTAAACCTATATGGTTCAAAATTATATAAGAAAAATAAACTCCAGTTACATATTTTTATTATTCTATTATTATTAAAAATTGTCGAAACATCATATATTCCCAATTAGTATAGAAAAAAAAAAAAGCATTACTAAGTTACTAATTCAAAATTAGATTACATCATATTTTTTATAAAATGTTTACATAATCTATTGGTTATATTATATATTTTACACTACAAGAAAATTTAATATTTTATTAAAAAATTTAATAAGAAAAAATATCTTTAATTAATTCTTCACCAATTTATTACAAAATAAAAAAAAAATATTTATAACAAATTTAAATTTAAACAACTACAATTTCATAATAAAATATATTTTAAAACAAAATAATTATATTAATAAAATAAAAAATATTAAATAATAAAATAAAAAATATTAAATATTAATATATATATATATATATATAATATTTCATTAACTTTATAAACTTTATTTAAATATATATATATATATATATATAATTAATTGTTTCAAACTTTAAATATAAAAATTAAATTTTATCCTAATAAAAAATATATATATAATTTTTATTTTTTATCATATTTATTTTTTCAATTTATATTATTTTTTCATTATATAATTAAATTAATTATAAATTTTCTATTTTTAATAAAATAAAAATATAAATTAATAAATAATTTAAGCAATGGGTCACATGACTATTTTTCTTAATAATAGCTGGAGCATGGCTTTGTACTGAAGCAATAATATTTTAGTAAGCTCAGCGTCTTCAATATGCATAAGTCCAATATATACGTGACCTAGAAGCTTCTTTTTACACTTTTCTCGCTAAATCAAATTTCCTACGCTTCAACGTTCTAGTGTTGTGTTTGTTGCTGTTCATCTTCTTCTTCTTGAAACGTAAGTTTCTTCTGCAATGCTGGTAAATTTTCTTATTACCAAAACTTGTTCTTGATTTGTGCTTTTTAGATATCATATAGCTAATTTTTTTCCTCTGTTTTTAATATGTGTGTAGATTATACTATTGTAACAGTTTTTTTGTTTACTATTGTAACATTTGGAACATTATGTAACATCTATTTTGTTGACGGAGAAGAATTTTGTTCCTGATTTTATTATTGGTGAGTTGAACTAGTAGAAACAAAGAGAAACAGTTCGCCGGTTAAAAATGGCAGTATGAAAGTGATGAGGAGAGGGGTTCTAGGAGCTTGTTTCGTGAGAAACTTTCTCTCACCATATATATATACGTTTTTAAGTCTTATTGGTTACTTTTTCTTAAGTGCTTGGTTTGGACGCTTCCTCTTAAATGCTTGCTTTACTCTGCACACTCCTTCTTAAATGCTTGCTCTTCACATTCATTTAATTCTATTCACCAAATATTGATTAAAACATGAAATAAATTAAGCATGCATGAAATAAACTAATACATATTTTTGGAAGTCCGTCTGCAATCGATAATTTGTTGGCATTACTCTTTTGTTTAATGGATAATTTGTAAGATCCTAGTCTAATAAACAAAATACTCAAGAAGTCTATTGTAGGAAAGACCAATAGGGCTACCAAGCCTGATGCCATGGTGCACACAGGAGACTCAAGAAGCTTTGGACAACAACTTTTGGCCACTTTTCCATTCTCTTCTTCTCTTTTAATGGTCTGCACTTGGATTAAGCAATTCTGGGGCATTTGTAGTCATTTAACGCTATTTTCCCTTGATTAGTGTTTTAAATTAATCTCTTTTTCATGCACAAATAAACACTTATCAGTTTGTTATAAGTATGGGATAACATTTGTGTCTTAATATAGACTTCATGCTTACTTTTAAGTAATCAAGTGATAAATTATTTTAGTTTTATATTTCTTGAATTGTATAATGTATATATCCTGAATTGGATACTATTTCACAAGAAGAAGAGTATAAACGTCTCATTTCTTATGGTGAATGATACAACAAAGTTCATAAGAAAAAAGATGGAGAGTATGTATCTAACAAAGCAAAAAAATTCATTGTAAGTGTGTATAAGTTTTAAATGTTTCACATTAAATTTTATTTATGTATAATATTATTAAAATATTAATTTGATGTAGGAGTCATATGAAAATGCTATGACTGAAAAGTATGGGAGAGACACATCAAAGCGTCCTATAGTTGACTCTAATATTTAGATAAAGATGGGTGGCGAAAATAAGAAATATAGAATATATGGCATTGGTCAGAGTTTGAATCTTAGCATTCCACATGCTTCATCTTCAACCGTTGAAGGTCCTTCTCAAAATCCAAATCCTACACCTATGAACGAAGAAATCACTACATTAGCAACACAAATATCTAATCTAAAAGAGCAAGTGCAAACACAGTTGCAAGCCCAAATAAAAGCACAAACAGAAATGCAAACACTTATGCAACTAAAAAATGCAGAAGCAGATGCAACCTTTTAAGAAAGATTTATTGTTTGCTTTAAAGAATCAAGAATGAAGATATACCTCAATGAATTAAGTATTTTGTTTCTATTTTAATCTTCTTGATGATTTTTTAGTCGATGTAGTGCTTTTAAGTTCATATACTACTTTTTAGTTGATGTAGTGCTTTTAAGTTGATATACTACTTTTTGGTTGAACATTATTTTAGTTATGTTTGAACGATTACTATTATTATGTTTGAACAAATATTTTGCTTATTGAAAGTTGATAAGATTTAGTATTTTTAAAGTATTTTATTATTTCTTTTGCATAAAAGTATGCAGGTTTTATAATTGTTTTAATAACAAACATATGATATTAGAATTGTAACAAAACAGTGAAAGATTTGCGACAAATTTGTTAGAAAATACATGCAATAATTTGCTACAGATTAGAGAGGGAATAACTACCATTTAATGAAGATGGTGAATTAGCAAATGAATATTTACGAGAGATTAGTGACAAAGCAATGATAGTAAAGTTTAGAAACATTAGCTACATATTAATTAGGGATAATTTGCGATGAAATAGCTATAAAATAGCTAGAACAATGTTGCGAGGAATTAACTATCAATTAGCGACAAAAAAATTGCAACAGAATAATTACAAAATAACAAAGAAAAATTATAAGAATTTAATTTTAAGATAGTGAGAAATTGGATAATCAATTAGTTAGGAAAATATAAAATTTTTTAACCAAAATTAGCGAGATATTAGCAACATATTGACAACTAAATTTGCTGCAGAATAGTAACAAAATATATTTCTCACTAATTAGCTACCTGTATTTAGCTACGGAAAATTTCTTAGTTAATCTGTAATTAACCTGTCGCAACAATTTTTAGCAAAAAATTAGTGAAAAATTAGCTAAAAAATGTTATGTAACTAATGTATAAATTTCTTATAGTGTTATCTACTAATTAATATTTCTACAACTTGAGAGATTATAATTTTTATCAAATACATTTACAAAACTTAGAATTAAGAGATTCGTATTTGTTATAATCCTCCCTAAATTTATGCACAACAAAGGAATATTTTTACAAGATTAATATCTACTCTATATGATAGGGTAAATACTTATAATTTGCTTAATATAAATTTTTTTACACACTACAAATTATACAATAGAAATCTTTCTTTCTCTCACTACTTAAAATTTTTCTCTATATAAATTCATATATTAATAAAGTTAGAATATTTCATAAAAAAACTTCAATTTAATGCATCTACACACAAATTCACATTTTAAGAATATTTCCTTGATATCTCTCATGCTCACCTCATATCATTTTTCATGATTCACAAATTCACTCTTCTTACTCTTTCCCATTGCTTATGCTTCCTTTTCTCTTCTTTTTGTTCGCCTTTGTTTGACATTCCTTTGTCATGGATGATGTTAGTAGATATTTTATTGTTTTGATTTGTTTTAATGAGTCAAATTCTGTTTTAATAATGGTCAGTTACTTTGACCAAGTTTTTAAGAATAACCCATGCAGATATGTAGTGAGTTAGTTTTATTGTTCAAGTTGTTAGTTTTTTTATATACTATAATAATGTACTTTGTTATTTATTGAACAGTATTGAACAGAGAAAAACTGTGAGTTATTTCCTCACAAAAAAAAACTTGTTTTTAGTTCACAGATGTTGCCCATACTAGTTGTGATGTTATGACACTAATACTAGCAAATATCATGTGTAAAATACAACAATTCTAATAAGAACTCTATTGTGCACTCCCTTTCTTTCCTTTCTTGGTTTCTTGATACCTCTAATCATGATTGAAGATCAAATTCTTTCAACACATAATTTTCTTATAATTTCATTCTAGAGAAAACCCAGCCACTAAGTTGATTCATGAATAAAGAAACTACCATTCATGGAACAAGTCCATGATAACAACCTTCACTGCAAAGAATAAAGTAGAGTTCATTAATGACAACGCAGTACAGCCACACAAAATTGATGTCACATTCTCGACTTGGAATTGGTGCAATAATATGATGGTTTCTTGGTTGGTGCACTCAGTATCACTTTCAATTCACCAGAGTATTCTTTGGAAGGATAAAGCCAATGATATTTGGAATGAATTAAAATCTAAATACTCATAAAGATTTACTCAAAATCTTGGATCTTCAAATGGATGCTTCATCTCTAAAACAAGAAGACCTCACTGTGACAGAATATTTCACCAAATTGAGAATAATTTGGGATGAATTAGATAACTTCAAGCCTGAACCTATGTGTTTTTGTTTGAACAAATGCTCTTGTAATGCATTTGACATTATCAGCCAATGTAAACATGAAGACCAAACAATGCAGTTTCTGAGAGACCTCAATGATAATTATAACAATGTTAAATCTCACGCTCTCTTTATGGATTCGATTCCCCCCATTGCAAAAATCTTTTCCTTTATGGCATAACAAGAACGTCAATTTTCTGGAAACAACTTTGTGGCCAATACTAGAAGCATATCTCATGGAAACAGTCAAGTTCTCCATTCTTGTACTCACTGTGGGTCGTAATGGTCACACTGAAGATGTTTGCTATCGAAAACACGAGTTTCCACAAAATCAAGATAACAAGATTTCAAGAAACTCTTTCAATCGCAAGATTTGCATCCACTGTAGAAGATATGGCTACAAAATTGACGTGTGTTATAAGAAGCATGTGTATCTACCTGAGCATAGATTGAGTATTGAAAAATATCATCAGACTAACAATATTTTCAATCAAGATAAGATATTGAAGTTCAAAGCAATAACAAGGATATTCACATATCATCACAATAATATCAAACTTTGAATTCTCTTCTTCAACATAACCAGAATAGCACATGAAGCAATCAAACACAAATTAACCAAATCGAATCTTTATCCACCTCAATCATCAGCATAAATCTCCAAGAGGTAAGTTTTCTCTCCATAATAAATGTAATTTCTCTTGGATTATTGACTCTGGTTAACTATAACTTCTATAGAATCATCAAACCATTTTCTGTAAAATTTCCTAATGATCAAATTGTGCATGCTATCCACTTTGGTAATGTGAAAATCTCTAAAATATTTATTTTGACTAATGTACTTTTTATTCCCTCTTTCAGTTTTAATCTTATCTCAATTTCTAAATTAATATCATCTCTGCAACATGAGCTAATTTTCTCTTCCACATAATGCATCATATAAGATTTGAGAACCAAAGAGAGGATTTGTATAGTTGATATGCATGATGGATTATATACTCTTAATATTGAAGATTTGGGACATGTTTCTGTGCATACTACCATCATTAACCTTAATTGCTCTGTTAAGAATATAGATCTTTGATATTATCATATGGGACATATGTCGAATGATAAACTTAATGTTATGAAACATTGTTATCCTTACATAAACTTTTATAACCTTACATAAACTTTGATAAACAGTTTGTTTGTAACACTTGTTATCAAGCAAAGAAAAAAAATGTCTTTTCCTATTAGTAATACTCACACTTTCCAACTCTTTGATCTTGTCCACATGGACATTTGGGGTCCTTATTCTAAAGTATCCATACATGGATCATTATTTCCTTATAATTGTAGATGAATATACTCGTTTTACCTGGATTTACCTTATGGCTAACAAATCTGAGACCTATAATCACATCATCAACTTCATAACTCAAATTAAAAAATAATTTAATAAGAATATTAAAATTATTCATTCAGGTAAATGATATTGAATTAAGTATTAAATACTAGTTTGCTTCCAAAGGTATCATACACCAAACTACCTACATAGAAACATTAAAGTAGAAAATAAAATGAAAAAAAAAATAAAAATTCATCAATTATAACCTCTATACACTTTTTGATTTGGTAAAATATAAAATGAAAAAAAGAAAAAAATTGAATAAATAGAAAATTAATTTGATTAAAAATAAATTAATATAAAGAACTATAATTTTTTATTATTAATAATTATATATATATATATTATTTTAGTTTTTTTTTTCATAATTTTAGTTTTGATTCTCTAAATCTAAAAATATTTGTTTTTATCTTTTGAACTCTAAATATTAAACTTAAGAAATTAATAAGATTTTTAAAATTATTTTTATTATTTCAAATTTAATATTTAGAAAATAAAATAATTTTTTATTAAATTTAAAGAAATGATTTTTTTTTTTTAATTTGAAAAACTAAAAAAATATTTATCTTAAATTTCAATAAGTAAAAATATAATTAAATTTATTATTTTTTAATTATTTATTATTATAATAATAAATAAATAAGCATAATTAATCATAAGTGTCCTATAAATATTACTTTTCTATTTATTTCTGCAAACTTATGCAAGGGAAGTTCTCTCCCTCATCCTCTATCGTATTCACACATTCACTCAACTAAAGTAACACTTATCTTTCAATTTCTTCACTCATTCTTCTCGCTCATTTCCATCTTCAGAATCAAAATAAAACTGAGAGCATTTTTAGAGATTACTCTTACATTTTCTGAACCACATCTTTTATCCTAATTTTATAAATTTTATTTTATTTTTCTTAATATAGTATTTTAGCTATATGCAATATAAATGTTTGAGATATAAACGTAAAAATAACTATTGATACTGTAAATTTTGTTATGACAATTTCATTCTGTTTTAGTTTAGTACAATTATACTACTCAACCTGGTATGAACTTAGCAGTTAAACAGTGTTAAAACACCCATAACAACATTATAACTATACTATCAAACATCTTTTTCATAGTTTTTAAAACCAGACTGTGCTACTTCTATAAAAGTAATAAAATACTATCCTATCGACTGAATTATTACGAATTGCATTGCATGAAGATGATGAATAATATTACTTGTTTTAAGAACATTCTTGAGATAAGAAAATCACTAAAGTAGCCACAGTGTTATGTAAAAATTCTAATAAATAATATATAGTGTATTAAAGAATATGTTAGGACATTCTATTTTTTCAAATTGCTCAGTTGACCTAAAATAAAACTTGAACTTAAGCAATCTTTCCATTTGATAACTCTTAGCTGCAAATGAAAAAGAATCATAGATAAAGCCTAAGCAAGCACAATAATAATGGTACAAGTAAAAGCTCATACAATGCAACACATTCAGTATCAAGCAACCTCCACCTGATTTACATTCTAGAGATGTCATTAAGTAGGATTATTGTATCAGACGACAATATACGTTGCATCTTTATTGTAAAATTTATATTAGATGTCATTCATAGACACAAAGTAATAGATTGCTTATAACTTCAAGAGAAAGATCAATGACTCATCACAGTACAGATTAGGAGGCAAAATATATAGCAGTTTAATCTAAATTTTGTTTAAGCAACACTTCACTAATTACTTTGTCCAAATTCATGTATGAAAGACCACCAGGTCTAGTGTCCTCCTCTGATTTCTTCTTCAACTGGATCACCTTTTGCCTCATCTCTTTTCCTTTCTCTCCCACCATCAATTCATTGACCTGTTTCGCCACCTCGTTTCTCTTCACATTGGTGTCAATTTCAATTCCAATGCCCCATTCATTGCAAATATTTCTGCAGTTAGTTGGCTGATCAGCAAAAAATGGCCAGCACAACATTGGCACACCAGCACTAATGCTTTCAATTGTTGAGTTCCATCCACAATGAGTCAAGAATCCACCAATTGAAGGGTGGTTCAGCACTTCCTCTTGTGCACACCAGCTCGCAATTAGGCCTCTATCTGATGTTTCATTGACAAACTCAGATGACAAAATCACCGAGCCACCAATGACAAGGTCAGGCCTAATGATCCACAAAAAGGGTCTCTTGCTGTTGGCCAAACCCCAAGCAAACTCCAAAAGTTGCTTCGGAGACATTACCGTGATGCTACCAAAATTCACATAAATAACAGAATTAAGTTCCTTGGATTTAAGCCACTCAAGGCACTGAGTATCTTCCTGCCAAAGATTGGAACCTAAAGATTCCAAGTGATTCTGTGGGGTTTGATTTAAAAATGAAGATAAAGGGCCAATGGGGTAAACAGAAGGGAGCATAGAAGATAGAGCATTGAATACATCACTCTCAAGTTCATCAAAAGTATTTATAACAATAGCAGAGGCTTTGTGCACGGTGTCTGCCATATCAATGACATATTGTAACATAAAGTCATTTGGATCAGTTGTCCTTATAAAGTCAGGCAGGTCCTTCAATCTAAGGTTTTTAGTGCCTGGTATCCAGTCTATTTCGTTGTCCAAATACCCATTTGTCAAATAACTCTCATCTGCAATCATGATTCCAATGTCAGGAGTTACAAGTTCCACACAATTACATATGATATGAACAATTTCTTCATTAACATGTATCCATTACTTACAACTAGGAAACATTTTAAAGGATTGCAGGAATTATATATATACATAATTATATGTAAAAAATAATTATAATAACAAAATAAAATAAAATAAAATAAAATTCCTCTATATATACACTATATCATAAATTTCTATTTTCATTCAATTTAATTAAATTATATTTTCAACCATAAAATATACACACCGATTTATTTATAATTATATGTAAAAGAAATAAAATTAAATAACTTTTTTAATATAATATATATTATTTTTTATTTACAATTAATCTAATTAAATCATATTTTTTAATTTTTTTCTCAAAATGGAGCATATAATATGTATAATCAATGCGAGATTATTTGACTAATTTTGTAAATATATCTTCTACTAATTGGTCATTAGAAATAACAAAATTAGTAGTGATTTCTCTTTAGATCATTTTCTCTCTCACAAATGATAATATATTTCTTTGGGTTTTGTCTATTCATGAAAAATTAGATTAGATACAATTTGAAAAGCGACTTGATTATCACAAACAAACTTAGTGTCCTGAATATCTCCTAACTAGAGTTACTGAAAAAGTTGTTGTAGCCACGTAATTTCACTTGTAACTACTATCATGACACAATATCTGACTTCAGCACTATATTTGACAATTGTACTTTATTTATTTCTTCTTCATTAGATTAAATTACCTCCAACAAGAACATGATATCTTGAAATAGATCGTCTGTCTAATGGCGACCCTGCCCAATTTGCATTCGAGTAACACAATTTTGGAATTATCTTTATCCTCGTATAAGAGTCTGTGACCTAATGCATTCTTAATTTAATGGAGGATGCGCATGAGGGCATTCCAATGACTATAACAAGGAGAATTGAGGAGTTGACTTATTACACTTACTACAAATATGATGTCAAGCCTAGTGATTGTGAGGTAATTGAGCCTATTAGCAAGTCTACGATTCTTTCCGAGTCTTCAAAAAGTTCCCCTTGACCCAGAAAAAGTTTTAGATGAGCATCCATAGGAGTTTCACTAGGACAACAATCAAGTATACCAATCTCGATGAGCATATCCAAAGCATATTTTCGTAGAGTAATAACAATACCTGATTCAAATTGAGCAACCTCAATACTTGAAAAATATTTTAGTGGACCAAAATTCTTTATTTGAAATTGATTTTGAATATGACACTTTAGTCATTAGATACCCTTAGAATCATTATAGTAATAAAAATTTCATCAACATATACCATCAAATAGATACATAAGTCAAACAAAGAAAGAAGAAAGAAAACTAAATGGTCAATTTCATAACAAGTCATACCAAATTGAATTAGAGTCAAGTTGAAACAATCAAACCAAACACGAGGTGATTGCTCTAAGTCATAAAGGAAAAATCGTAGACAACAAACAAGATGAGGATCTCTAAGGGCAATAAATCCTAGAGGTTGATCCATATAAACTTCTTCCTATAACTCACCATATAAGAATTTATTTTTATAATCTAATTAGTAAAGTAGTCAATAACAAATAACAACTATGGCCAGAAATAGACATATAAAAGTAATCTTAGGCACATGAGAAAAAATATCCTCAAAATCAAGACAAAAAATTTAAGTATATATATTATCTACCAAATAAGTTTTGAACCAATCAATACTATCATTTGGTTCAACCTTCACTTTATACACCCAATGACAACCAATAGTAGTCTTCTGTGGAGGTAATTGGACCATCTCATGTACCACTAGTTTGTAAAGTATTCATCTCATATAATATTATTTGTTGTCAATGTGGATCATTCGTAGCTTCACCTATAGACTTAGGAACAGACATACAATCTAAAGAGGATATAAAGAAGAAATAAGAGGGAGATAAGAATTGATAATGAATAGTACAAGCGTATTTAGGATAAGGAGTGCAGATACTTTTTCTCAAGACAATGGGAAGATCTTAACCAAGAGACATAGTTAAGAGACATAGTTGAAAGGTTGTTAGGAACAAGAGATGATGTTGGGGGATAACAATTTGTAACTACTAGTGAATGTTTCGACCTTTACTGATAGACAATTAAAGGAGGTGAATTATTGATAATTCTTGGAGTTGGAGCAATAAGTTGTTCAATCAAAGGAACATTATTGTCAATAATATCCAAAAGAATGAAGTAGACTAAAAGAAAGTAACATAAGTATAAATAAGATACCATTGGAATTGCGAACAGAAGCAACAATATCCTTACTGAAGACAAGAGTAACCCTAGAAAACACACTTTAGACTTTGATAGAGACTTTATTTATATTTAGGGTAAGATCATGAACAAAACAAGTACAACTAAAAACACGAAGAGGAATAGAGTAGAAGTCTTGTTGTGGATACAAAAAGAGTATGGTGTTTGATTATTAAGAATAATTGACAGCATGCAATTAATCAAGTAACATGTAGTAAGAATCGCATCACCACAAAATTGAAGAGGAACATTATAGTGAAGAAGTAAGGTACAATCGATTTCAACTAAGTGATGAATTTTACGTTTAGTCACACCATTTTGTTGTGGTGTGTGGGCATAAGACGTTTGATGGAGAATTCCATACGATTTGAGAAAAGATTGAAATTGAAAAGAAAAATATTCTCGTGCATTATCAATACCTAAAATTTTAATAGGTGACCCAAATTGAGTAGTAATTTCATGTGAAAATTTTTTGATAATAAAGAATATATCATAATGATTTTTCATTAAGAATACCCAAGAACATCAAGAAAAATCATATAAAAGTGACAGAATAGTAATATTCCAAGGTTGAAATAACTCGACTTGGTTCCTAAATATCATAGTGAACTAAATCAAAAGGTGATAAAGCACTTTTATTGATTTTCCAACTACACGAATGGCAAATATGTTTTCCTAACTGACATGACTCACATTGTAATGATTTAAGAGAAGAAAGACTCAAAATACAACTTTTCTAAACTAGGATGACTAAGGGGTTGATGGATAAGATCGGCGACGGTAAAAGGGACACATGCAACTAGTGGTGACAAAGGATATAATCCCTAGAGTCATGTTCTACTCCAATTATTTATCTAGTACATCGATCCTGAACAAAAATAGAATTATTAACAAATAAAATAGAGAAATTAAGAGAATGAGTGAATTGACTAATACAAATTAAATTAAAGGGACAACCAAGAAAAAATAAGACATAATTTAGAGTAAGGTCAAGAAAATGATGAGTTTGACTGATGCCACAAAATTTAAACTTAGAATCATTGATAAGAGTACCAGAAGACAAAAAACGTAAATGAGAAAACAAAGATTGATTATCAATCATGTGATTGAAGTCACTAAAATCAAGTATTCAAGAGCACTGAGACAAAGGCTAAAGGATTACTAGATTGAGTCATAGTAGTAAGATGATAAAGATCGTTGGGTAACTCAGAATTGAACAAACTTGTGATAGTCAGAGGCATCATCAGAAGGGTAAGATTGGTGACTTACACAACATTAATAAACCTTGATTGGATTTGAGCTTTAGTGCAACACTCGTCTTTAATGTGGCTATAGTTTTTATAATAATGGTAACGATAACTCTTGTTTCCATATTCACCACTACGTCCACCACAATCAAATGAATGTGAGACAAGAGTGAAAGAATCAATATAAGAAGCTAAAGCTAAAGATGTAATAATTGTTCACTAAGCATGTCTTAAGTAGGATATGTAGGTGTAACCAAAATTTGATTTTGTACAAAATCAAGCTAAGCATGTCTTAAGTAGAAGTAGGAAATGTAGGTGTGACCAAAATTTGATTTTGTACAAAATCAAGCTGAGGTGGTAAACCAATAAGAATAAAATCCATGAAATATTAGTTACATTGTCGATATCCATATTCTCAAGTTTGATAAATATAGTTAGAGTATGTTTTCTTGACTTTGTTCCACACATCATGTCAAATGCTTGATATAATGGTTGAATGTTTGGGACAATAGAAATAACACAACAAGTCATTGATTTATTGTCAATGGACTCAATCTTGACTGCAGCCCTAATTAACTAACCTAGTGAGTTTCTCATAAGAAATAAAGAGTATAATAGTAAAAGTTACCACAAAATGAGTATCTACACTAAAAAAATTTTGTAACGAATTGATGAGATTCAAATTAAAACAAGTAAAAAACTGATAGAAAGTGTAAACTGATGAACTAATTACCAATGTGCGACAAAAAAAATAAAATATTATATAATATATAAAATTACAATAATTATGTACCATAAACATACACATTTTTTATAATTATCATATATAGATGAAAAAATAAAATCAAATAAAATTCTTACGTATTTATTAAATATATATTATTTTTTTATTTATAATTTAATTAAATGATATTTTCAATAAAATCAAAAATAACTTTTTTCCTAATATATAATATTTTGATTGGTTTTTTAAGTAATGGATGCTATAACTAGACTAAAGTAAAATAATTTTAAGTAATGGATGCTCTAACCAATGTCATAAAACTTCTCTAGATAGTAAAGTAAAATAATTTTAGTCTTTCAGGAAAAACCAACAAAATGATATCTCAGCACATACATTATTTATTTTGCGAACTAAATTATTTGGTCATGAACTTTCTTATGAAAGATTTAAAACATACCTTTGAGTGGTATGAGACCTTTATCTAAAAGAGTACGGTAGTGCAAAGCACACACTAAGCCACTGGCACTGGCAGGTGAAAAACTAACAAGAGGGAGTGCTAGTTCTTGAGCAGCTTGTGTAGTAAAAGTCAAGGAGAAATCAGAAACCATGCAAGTAACTGGAGGTATAAGGCCAGCAGTGGCAGAATCACTGAGTCTAGCTAGAAGTTCACGAAAGGGTGAGAGAAAGTTCTCTCTTGCTGATTTACCAAGAGACACTATGTCTTGGGTAACATCACCACCTTCATTGGGGGGAAGACCATCTGGTATGGTCTCAAAATGAAAATCTGGAAGGCCATCTAGGGCTTTAAGACCCCTTGAATTGAGCAAACGCTTGTAGTTGTATTCAGTGTGGACAAAGGTTATGTGAAAGCCTCTAAGATGAAGCAACTTAGCTAGTTTGAACAAAGGGTTGATATGGCCTTGAACTGGAAATGGGATCAACACTGCGTGTGGCTTTCTCTTTGCAGGGTTACTCATCTGCATTTTCTTTTTCTTGTGTTGTGAAGAGAGTGATGCAAGAATGAGTTACAATTTATGAAAAACATGTGGTTGGAAGGAGGACCAATGCTTATCTTCTACATCTAAGTAAATCCTTTCTCATCCTATCCTATCATATCACATCAATGTATCTTCTTCATATTTCCTTATCACATCACATCAATGTATCTTCTTCATATTTCCTATTAATACAAATTCTGTTTTAATAGTAAAGTATTGTAAAATTTATATTTTTATAATTTAATTCTTATAAATTAACGAATATATTTTAAGATTTAATATATTAAAATTTAAATTTATCATTCTTATCATATTATATTATTGGCATGTTTTAATTTTTTTTTATTTTAAAAAAAAACTTTAAGTTAGATTTAAAATCTCTAGTAAAATCTTGTATTATTCGTGCGTATTATTACGTTATGATTAAATAAATCTCTTTGTTTTTTTTTTCTCAAAATGGTGTCATCTTATAAATAGAAAGTTCTGTAAGAAAATGAAAGGTAATGTGACGTCTAGGTGTCAACATCTTATGGTTATGATACAGAAGGATGTTGTTAGTTAGCATAGAGATAAAAAATATTTTTTTTCTTAAGAATAAATTTATTTATTCATTAAATATTTTTTATAAATTTTTTTTGAAAAAAATTATTTATTAAATTATTTTCATAAATTTATTTTTATAAAAAAATTTTATAAATTTATTTGTAAAAAATTTTTCATAAATTTATTCGTAGAAAATTTTTCTAAATTTATTGTAAAAAATAATTTTTTTTTACTAATTTTAAATATTATTTACAAACTTATTTAATAAAAAATAATATTTTTTTTAATTATCATACATATTCTAAAAAAAATTGTTGCAATTTTTATAAAATGTTTTATACTTTGTATACATTTTTAAAATTTATTTTCCTTCTTTATTTTTATTGAATATTATAATTTTTTTATTTTATATTAATATATAATAAAAAATTAAAATTAATTAATAATAAAATTTAATTTAGTAAATTATTAAAAAAAATTAATTATATTAAAAATATATAAAAGAAATGGACATATATTTATAAAATTTAAAATAAATAAAAAAAATAAGTGAAAATTAGGTTTTATTGGACATGTTATTAATCACATATATTAGTTTCTAAATTTTACTATTTAAGTTTATTTTGTCGTATTATATTATTATGTTTATAATTTTTTTTTTCAAATTTTATCTAATTATTTTAGTTAACTATTTATTGTTGTCAATTAGTAACTAATGATGAAATAATTGATCAATAATGGTGTAATAATTTAGTTGATAAATATTGACTATTGTAATGAGATTATTGTTGATAATATAAAATGTATATTTTTTTTAATATATCTTAAAATATTAATAAAATTTGTTAATGTTAAATATGTGTGATTACATTTTCCATCTAGATGATGAAAAAAAAAATCTCTAATTTAAAGATTATATTTAAAATATTGTGAAAATACCTACTAATAATTTCTTTGATGGAAGAAGAAAAATATAATTTGATTTTTGAAATTATGTTCTAATATCTACAAGAATTTAGTTTTTTTTACTTGAACCTTCCTTCACCACACTCGTGACTTATAAAGATAACAAAAATTAATAAAAATATATTAGGAAGCATAATAATACCATCACACTCTTCTATATAAACAAAACAAAATATTAACTCATATTAAAATAGTTCTTTCGAGACCAAAATTAGTTTTATTATTAGTAGATAATAGATTATATATATATATATATATATATATATAATATAATATAAAATATGAATAACAAAGCATAGTATTCTTACGGGAACCGGTGACTCCCAAGGTATAGTCTTACTGGAACTACTAGTCTTCAATCTCTTAGCAATGAGCTGATGTTGTCCTTTTCTTCACACCGTGGTCTTCTCGATCAGACAGGTGGGGGTACCTGCGAAGGCGCTCCGACGCTCAAGTCAGTAAGGATATCGGAGCAAAATCAATGTACTGTAGCAAAAACAACCACCTACCTCTCATTTACTACCTCTATTTATAGTGGTTTGGGTGGGCCTGCTTATTGGGTCGACTCTCTGCTCTGGGCCTCCACTTGATAATGATACTTATGCGTGGATGATCTTACTTACACTGCTAATCCTTCTGATTGGTACTTAATAACACTATTGAGGACTCTCCGGTCTTGCTCTTAAGACTACTAGTTTGGCCGTGGTCTCCTCAGTCTCGTTGTGCTAGTACCGGTTGGGCCGAGGACTCCTCGGCCTCATTGTGTTGACTTAAAGGGATGAACCCTATATCAGTACACTTGCCCCCCAAGCCTCGAGGGGATGAGGGGTGTGTTTCTTAGGACCGAAGTATTTGAAGAGGCTGAAATCTGGAGTTTGGACATTGTTTGTGTGGGCTGTGTTTCTAAACTAAGTGGGATTTGTTTGGGCTTGGGTCACTTTTGGAAGGTTCAAATTTTAACAAGTTTTAGGTCCATGCCTACGTGTCTAGGTTTTTACTGGGTGTGGCGTTTTGAATCTGAAGTCCCACCTCGCTGCTACTTCTTCGTTGCAGCATTTCATGCTACCTCTTGGCTTGTATAAATAGGGCACTGGCCATGAGTCATATTTGTGCTTTATTCTCTGTTGCTTGGGATTAGCCGTTCATACTGGTATGATGTCTTCCTTTTCGGTAGCCGAGGAGTCGTCGGGTTCAGAAGGTTCTTCGAGGGGGAGCTCAGTTCGTTTGGTTGGGAATGCTGGGGAGTCTTCGGGTGAGGGTTCGACCTCTTATGTCAGTAAGGTCGCTGAATCTGAGGATTGTACAACCTCGAGGGATGAGAGAGAGATAGCTGATATGTAGAGAACTGATGTCCTTCCTCGTCCAGGTTATGCATGGGTCTCTAAGAATGTAACCCAATATGTTTCTCGTTTCTATAGGTCTAGGAAGATGAAGGAATTTATGAGGGCCCGAGATGTGATGTTCCCCGAAGTCAAGGGTGATCTTTTTCATGTCTTAGGTTGTACTCGCTCAGACCGTGTATGCCACGGTCGAGAAGGTCATAAGCGAGATTTCTTCTACATGTATGCCTGTCTGTTCACTGATCTGCGTGTTCGTCTTCCTTTGAATGACTTCACCATAGGTGTACTCGGCGCGCTCAATGTGGCGCCTACCCAATTACACCCGAATGGGTAGGCCTATATTCAGGTTTTTCGCGTTCTCTGTGCAGGTTTTTCCATTATCCCCACCCCTGCTGTTTTCTTGTCTTTCTTCAATACTCGTCCTTCAGGTTTGGCGAGTTGGGTGTCCCTATATAGTCAGCCTTCCAATGCTCTCTTCAAGGCTTATTCTGCTTCAGACAAAGACTTTAAAAATGGTTATTTTAAGATTGTAATTGATGATGAAGGTTGCCCTTATATTTTTGGTGACAACTCCAGTCCTCGGTTCCCTTTGTATTGGACCCGAAATCCTGTTAAATATTCTTCTTGGCCGAGGTCTAAGTTGTCCACTTATGATGTTAAAGTGTTGTCGGTGTTGCAGCGTCTGCCTCGCAAGTTGCCCACCCGACGATTCCTCGGCAACTCTTTCACCTCAACTTGTCACCAACATAAATGGTGAGTTTTGTTTTGCCATTCGTTTGTTGTTATGATTTTAACTTTGCTGAATTTTGTGTCTTTTTTCAGATATCATGGCAAGCGAAATGGATCTATCTGACATTGCCTTTATGAGTATCAGGTATGAGATCATGGCCGAAATGGCTTCGGTTAATCCCGGGGTAACCCCCCTGTAACTTCAACTGGACCGAATATTCCTCGTCCTTCCTCTGCTGATAAAAGAATGGAGAAGGAAAAGGAAAAGGAAAAGAAAAAGCAGAAGAGGAAGGATAGGGAGGCCCGCAAGCACCACGGGTCTTCGAAGAGGTCTCGGCTGTCTAGCGGGGGTTGCTCTAGACTTGAAGCTGCTGCAAAAGTTTGCTTAGGGGATCCTAATGCTGCATCTTCGCATTTACTAGAGACTCACATGAGAGCTAGCTCGAAGGTGAGTGTTAGAGTTACCCCCAATGATGTGGACTCTTTTAAACAGGCCACCAAAGAGGAGCTTGTGGCCGCAATGTTCGAATTCCAATCCAGGGCTTTGATGATCAATCGATATGTTAGCCAAGAGTTTCTTTGTCCAGAGGCTTCCAATGACTTAGAAAAGTTACAAAAGGAGTTGGCCGAGACTAGTGCTTCCCTGAAGGATGCATTGGAGTTTAAATACCAACTTCAAGCTCAAGTGAGTACTTTGGAAGAGCAAAAGAACAAAGCTATTGAGGACCTTGGCCATCATCAGGAGGATGCTTTAAAGAAGGAGGGAATTTTGAAGGATATTGTTCGTGACTTGGAGGTTAACTTGAAGTCTAAAGATGAAGCCTTGAAATCCAGCAATGAGGCTTTGAAGGCTGCCCAAGGTGCGTTGGCTGTGTCTGCGCAAAAGGTAAAGTAGTTGAAATACATGGTTTTTATTGAGCATGAGAATGGATTTCAGAAGGGGGTTCGTCAAGCTAAATTTTTCAATGACTGAGGAGACCCTTTGAATTCGGCTTCATATGACAGTGGCCTAGATGTATATGAGGGGCAACTTGTACCTCTTAAGGATATTCTTGAAGTCACCACTACTAATGTTCCTCCAAGTTCCTCAACTGCACAGTCGAATCCTCTTGTTGTGATTTCACCGGATCCTTCTAAGTCAGGATGAAGACACTGCTGCCACCAGTTCCCTTTTGTTTTGTTAGCGAATAGTTTAATTAACCTTCCCCCCTTTTTTTTGTAACCATCTTTTTTGTATCAACTTTGTACTTATCAATACAATTAGGCTAACTTTTGATGGTTAAGTAATATTTTGCTGCTATTATTTTTGTTAAGTTACTTTTTGCCCGAGGTCTATTCGGAAAAGCATTTAAGCATTAGAGATTTCGATCTGCGAAGAAATAATTAAACGCTGAAGTGGTTAATGAGAATGATTAAGTACTGGGGATTCCTCGGTTAGAGAGAATGATTAAGTGTCGGGGACTCCTCGGTTAAAGAAAACGATTAAGTATTTCGTTTGTAATTTTGATTTCGCTGTTGTTCATGTTTTATTGATACTATTCGGGAGGGATCACTTAGTGAAACGTCCTAGACCGAAAGTATGTGAATGAATAAGGGATCAATGTCTTAGTGAAGCTTCCTTCTTCCGAATACTACTCGGTAGGGATCATTTTTCTTTGGAATGAAGCTTACTACACCGAGCACTATTCGGGAGTTAACACCTGGTCGTGTATGCAAGTAAATAAGGGATCACTGTCTTAGTGAAGCTTCCTTCTTCCGAATACTACTCGGTAGGGATCATTCTTCTTTGGAATGAAGCTTCCTACACCGAGCACTATTCGGGGGTTAACACTTGGTCATGTATGCAAGTAAATAAGAGATCACTGTCTTAGTGAAGCTTCCTTCTTCCGAATACTACTCGGTAGGGATCATTCTTCTTTGGAATGAAGCTTCCTTCACCGAGTACTATTCGGGGATTGAATTTTGAGTCTGCTCATGTTCAGCTGAATACTTCTTCATTGATTGTAACGAGTATTACATGTTTCAACTGAAGTAAAATTTTAACAAATTAGCATTCCAAACCCTAGGTATCTGATTACCTTGGAGGTCTTCTAGGTGGTAAGCCCCATTTTCGAATGCTTCTTTGACTCGAAAGGGGCATTCCCAGTTGGATGCGAATTTGCCTTCACCGGGGTCTCTTCGGGCCATACTCTTTACTCTTAACACCAAATCTCTGCACAAGAATCTCCTCGGTTTTACCTTGGAATTGAATCTTCTAACTGCTCTTTGCCTGCATGTTTCTTGATTAACATAGGCTTTATCTCTGTGTTCTACTAACAGGTCCAGTTCTATTTGTAAGGCTTCTTTGTTTTCCTCCATGTTTATTAGCAGTCTTCTGGGACTGGCCTCCCCTACTTCTACTGGTATCATGGCATCAGTACCATATGTCAGACTGAATGGGGTCTCTAGTGTGGAGGATTGTGAAGTGCATCTGTATGCCCACAATACTTCTGGTAACTCTTCAACCCACCTTCCTTTGGCCACTCCTAGCCTCTTCTTCAACTCATTTAATATGACCTTGTTGGCTGCTTCAGCTTGTCCATTTGCCTGGTTGCGCTCCACTGAGCTGGTTGCATGCTTGATTCCTAAACCTTTGCAAAATTCCTCCAACCCTTTCTCTATGAACTGTCTGCCATTGTCAGTGATGATTGAATGTGGAATGCCAAAGCGACATATGATACTCCTCCATACAAATTTTTGAACCTGCTGAGCTGTGATCTTGGCAAGTGGTTCAGCCTCAATCCACTTGGTAAAGTAGTCCACTGCTACCAGCAAGAATTTGCATTGACCCTTGGCAGGTGGGAAAGGTCCCACAATATCCATCCCCCATACTACGAAAGGCCAAGGTGCAACCATGTGGTGCAACTTTTCTGGAGCAGTATGGATGAGGTCTCCATTCATCTGGCATTCCTTACATTTCCTCACATATTGAACACAGTCTCCTCGTATTGTTGGCCAGTAAAATTCTGCTCTTATTACCTTGGCTGTCATTGATCTCCCCCCTGAGTGCAGCCCGCATACACCTCGGTGTAGCTCATCTAGTATGTACTTGGTTTGTCCCTCTTGCACACATTTTAATAATGGTCCCCCAAAGCTTCTTATGAAAAGTTCCTCTCCTACCAACAGGAATCGAGCGGCCTTTTTTTGAAATGCCAAAGCTTCTTTGGGAGGGAGTGTGCACTCTCCTGTTCTCAAGTATGCCAAGTAGGGAGTTATCCAGCTACTTTGACTGTTAACCTAATTACACTTTTCTTTCAACACTGATGGCTGTGATAATGTGTGGTGTATGATCGATTTATGGTGGTCTGTGGTCTTAGCGGTTGCCAGTTTTGACAATATGTCTGCCCTCCCGTTCTCTCCTCGAGGTACATGTTTCACACGTGCCTCTTCTATGTCTTCCATCCTTCTAAGTGTGAAATGATAGTATTTTAGTAGGAGGGGATCCTTTACTTGGAAATCGCCTGACAATTGCCCTGTTTCTCAATTCATCTAAGCTCTCAGCTGGCTTTTTGCATAAGCTGTCTGAAAATGGTCCAGGTCTTAGGACTGTGACTATGTGATGTAGGGCCACTTCCGGACTCAAATTCCTGATTTTCAGTGCTAACTTCCCGAATCTCTCCATAAACTCCCTTAAGGATTCATTCTTCTCTTGTCTAATATTGACAAGTGCAATAGACGCCAAGTGATGTGGTCGACTCGTGGCAAACTGTGTGCCGAATTTGGCTACCAAGGTATCAAAGCTATCTATGGAGTTAGGGGGTAGCCTTGTGAACCAACTCAATGCAGCTCCTTTCAGTGAGGTTGGGAAAACTCTACAGAAAACTGCATCCTCTATAGTATAGAGGCTTACTTGTGTCACATACACATCAATGTGTTCATCTGGGTCGGTGGTCCCGTCATATCTGTCTATTGTTAAATTTTTCCAGATAGTGGGCAGGGGTGTTTCCATTATTCCATCCACGAATGGGTGTCTTCGGCCTCCTCCTGGTGTCAGCGACACTGAGGCGCTCCCTCTACATACCTCCTTCCTTTGACTAGCTTCTTCCCGAGTGGTCCTCGGGGGTGGGCACCAGGAGGGTTGAGACCCCGCTGGCACCTCGGTGTGGGAGGAGGATCCTTCCTTCTCCTCTAACTTCCTCCTCATCCTTTCGTTCTCCTACCTTAGTTCATCCATTTCTTTAGCACTCCTTTTCTTAAATTCACTCAGGTCCCTTTTAAGTTCAGCCAACAGGGATGAGTGTTCGTCTGTTTTTTCTTGCTCAGGTGGTCTTCTTGGTTCTTCCTGGCTAGTCATATTTCTGGTAGTGACCATATCCTTGTTTGTCAATCACGGCCCCACGGTGGGCGCCAAATGTTCTTACTGGAACCGGTGACTCCCAAGGTATAGTCTTACTGGAACTACTAGTCCTCGGTCTCCTAGCAATGAGCTGATGTTGTCTTTTTCTTCACACTGTGGTCTCCTCGGTCAGACAGGTGGGGGTACCTGCGAAGGCGCTCCGACGCTCAAGTCAGTAAGGATATCGGAGCAAAATCAATGTACTGTAGCAAAAACAACCACCTACCTCTCATTTACTACCTCTATTTATAGTGGTTTGGGTGGGCCTGCTTATTGGGCCGACTCTCTACTCTGGGCCTCCACTTGATAATGATACTTAGGCGTGGATGATCTTAGTTATGCTGCTAATCCTTCTGATTGGTGCTTAATAACACTACTGAGGACTCTCCGGTCTTGCTCTTGAGACTACTAGTTTGGTCGTGGTCTCCTCGGCCTCGTTGTGCTAGTACCGGTTGGGTCGAGGACTCCTCAGCCTCATTGTGTTGACTTAAAGGGATGAACCCTATATCAGTACACATAGTAATAATTATAACTTCATAATTATATAAACAACTTATAAGTTATAATACTATCATTCTTCTTCTTTTAATTTTATAATAGATTTTTTTTCTAATTATGGTAGAAAGATAATTTTTTTTTAAACACAAATATTTTATTATAATTAAAATTATATTTATTATTTAAAAAAAAGTAAGATTTATTTTTGAGTAATTAAATGATCGTGAATTTACTTGGTTAATAGGAAATATTTTAAATAATTTAATTTCCTTAACTTTTTTCGTTGTTCCTCTTTTCTTTTTCTTAAAATCTTAACTCTCTAATTTTTTTTAAAATTTTCTCATTTTCTTCAAAAGTTTTTCACTCATTTCTCATTCATTTGAAAATCTAAAAGTAACGAAAAATAGATATCAACCAGAAGAACGTTTTGCATATATTGAAATCTTCTATTAAATAAGATTTTAAAATTTATAATTTTAAGGGTTCTTGATTAAAACCTTGAATTGGAGATTTAGGGTTTTTATTAGGATTTTGGTGGTTGTTGATTCAATTGTGTTAGTAATTTAGATTATTATATTAATAGGTCCTTGTAGAATTTAGTAAAATCTTGCAATCATCTTAAAATGTGAAGATTAAGGCTTGGACCAAAGGTAAGAGAAGTTAATTAAATAAATTTGTATGTCGAGTGTTTGATAAAATGTCTTTCTATGTTTAAAGGTGTGAGTAATGTAAAAGGATTTTTTTCTTTTTAGATTATATGATGAATAATTGGACGAAATTGCATAAAAAATGTATAATGTGCCAAAATTTAACTTGAAGGATGAAGATTGGGTGTTGAATTAAGGATTTTCAAAGTTTCTTGCATGGTACATAAGGACCTTCGTTTGAACGAGCCAATTTCACCAGAGGAAAAGCCCTTTTGCTATGCTCTTTGGAGTATTTTCGTTTGAGTAACGAAAAACTCGCTTGAGTGAAAATCTTTCAGTTACTCTTGGAACTTTTTTTGTTTAAGCAACGAATTTTTTGCTTGAGCGATGAGCTTTCCCTACTTAAGCAAAAATTCTTTCGCTTGAACTTTGTTTATTGTTTTATTTATGGTTTTTTTTGTAGTGATCCGATTGAGCTCATTCTTTTTCATTGGATTCTAGACTCATAAATCTTCAATTTGGAAGTGAAATCATTAATTTTGGACCTCAGAATAAATTTTTATAAATCAGAAAAGTGGGGCCATTGGCACTCCAAATTAGTTAAATCAGAACCTTATCAATATTAGAAAGGTCAGTTTTATTATGCAGAGATTGAAGAATGTAGAACAAGTTTGCTTTGCATTTTAATTTTTGGTTGTGAGTTAGTTTCAATGTTAATCATTGCTTTTACTTTCAGTTGTAAGTCTTTTTTCTTTGTTGTTTTTCAGTTTTCTTTGATAATAGGAGCTCTTCTTTTTTTACCTTTAATGTTCTACATTCACCTTCTCTCTTCTCTTTCAATTCTTGAATTTTTCTCTTGAATGTATAAGCGCTCACTTGAGGTAGATAGATTCATTGGTCTAAGTTTTTCCTTCCATTTGATCAAGAATAGTAATAGTAATGTGTTGGAATATCTTTCTAAACACTATTTTACAGAAATTTGATGGATTAATTAGATTTTTAATGCAAGATGAATGAAAGATTTAGAATAATATCTTAAGTTTTCTTTTCTGCATCCAATTCCTTTTTGGCACAAGTAATTCATTGTTTTGGTGTTTTCAATTTCCTTTTGCATTTGATTTCAGTTGTTGTTTTCTTTCATATTAATGTCTCAGTATTTTCTTTGTGTTTTTAATTCTCTATAATCATTTTTTGCTTTATTACATTTCATTTTATATTAACATTTTAATTCTACAACTCTTTAATGTTCAATTCTAGTTTTTGTACACTTCTTAAATTCAGTTTAATTTTCATTATTCTATAATCTAGTTACTTCATTTGATTCCTATTTTGTTTTTCAGCATTCCATCAAATCTTAGTATTATGTTTCTAGTTCAATTTCTGATTCAATTTTTGTTTTGAATTTTGATTCCAGTTCTCTTATTCACTTTCTATTTTCAATATAATTTTCTATTTTTATGCATTGTTTTTCAATTTAGTTTTATATTCAATTTAACCATGATTCTTATTTTTCTTCTCTGCATTAAATTTAATCTTTTGTTTCTAGCCCTTAGTTTCCTATCTTTAGTACATTTACATTTTCAATATTTATTTCGTAATTTCTTGAATTTCTTATATCCAAACTCTCCTATTAATTTATAAAATCTCTTAACAATTGAACAAATAATTTTGAACTTGTTATCCTTAGATTGACACTCAAGTTGCATCTATATTATATTAGGGGAAAGCTTAGAGAATTTTGAAAACATTTAGTGTGACAAGGTGTTAATCAAATTGGTGTTGTTGATGGGGAGCACCCGTCTTTGCTTGTTTGTTAATTGATTTGCTATAGGATAGATATATCTATTTTAGTAGTGTTATAGTCTTTGATGTTTTCTTGTAGTTTCTAACCTTTTCTACAACAAAGTGTAATTACTAAAAATCCTCTACAAGTTCTATCTAGTGTATGACCAGATCATCATAAGAAGAGCTACTTCCATTTGATCCAGAAATATATAGGACATGTAGGAGGTAAAATGAATTCCTAAAAACGAGATATGAGTATTGAATATGAGATATGAGTAACAGATACGAGGTATGAGTATCGAAAAAGATAATTGAGTATCGAAAATGATAATTGAGTATCGCATACGATAATTAAGTATCGCATATGATAATTAAGTATCGCATACGATATATGAGTATCGAATACGATATATGAGTATTGAATACGATATATGAGTATCAGCTACAATATATGAGTATCAAATATAATATATTAGTATCAGATACGACATATGAGTATCCGATACGATATGAGTATCAGATATGGGATATGAGTATCGAATTTGATATATGAGTATCAGATACGATCTATGAGTATCGAATACGATATGAGTATCAGATACGATATAAGTATTGGATATGATATATAAGTATCGTATATGATGTATGAGTGTCGTATATGATGTATGAGTGTAGAATACGATGTATCAGAATCAAATAAGATGTATGAGTATCATATAAGATGTGCAAGTATCGAATATGATATATGAGTATCAGGTACGATATATGAGTGTCGGATACAATATATGAGTATCGGATACGAGATATGAGTATCAAATAAAAGATATGAGTATCAAAAATGATATATGAGTATCAAATATGATATATATGTATTGATTATGATATATGAGTATCAGATACGGTATATGAGTATCAGATACGGTATATGAGTATCAGATACGGTATATGAGTGTCGGACATGATATATGAGTATCAAATACGATATATGAGTATTCGAACGATATATAAGTATCGATTACGATATATGAGTATCGGATACAACATGTGAGTGTTAGATATAATATGAGTATCGAGTACGCTTTATAAGTATCAGATATGTTATTTCAGTATCGTACAATATATGAGTTTTAGACACGATATATGAATATCATATATGATATATGAGTATCAAATATGATATATGAGTATCGAATATGATATATAAGTATGAGATACGAAATGTGAATAATGGATATGATATGAGTATCATATACGAAATATGATTACCAAATACAATATATGAGTATCGGATACTATATATGAGTATGAGATACAATATTTTAGTATCGAATACTATCAAGTGAGAGTCTTGAAAATAGTAAGAGATAGATGACAAATATTAAAATGAAAGAAAAGAATTTCTAAAAGAAATAAGTTTTAAAAAATATAAATTTTAAATAATAAAGAATAAAAAAATTAATTTTTTATTTATAATTTCTTTTAAAACTTAACTAAATAATTTTATCCTAATTAAAACTTTTTATCTCAATTAAACTAATTATTTTATTCTTGTAAAATTAAATGATTTAAAAAAATACACACATCATTCTCTTTAGTCACTTATATAATTTTATCAAATAATTCATAATTTATTAAACATAAATAAAAGATGAGAATAAAAAAAATTATAAGTGGATCAAAATGGAAAAATAATATATATATATATATCAAGGATAAAAAAAATTAAACGATTTATGCTAACCTACTCCATTCTTTACATATTAGTTAATGAATAACGTTTAATTGATGTAATGAACTGCAAGGATTAAAATATATTTATTTTTTCTTTACCAAAGACTAAAACGAGAATTTTATGTAAATTTGTAAATTTATGAGAAACTAAAATACATCGTAGAAAGTTAATTTCAGAATGAATAGAAGGTTAAAAAATTAGTGGAGTGAAGAAAAGTTGAACCTCTGTGCAGAGTTACTTTGAAACAGTCTTTGGAAAATGGATTCTCTTTATTGAAAACTTTATAATATATTTTAAACAAAACTTTATAATATATTTTACAAATAAGTTAAATAATTTTAATAAGTAAGATCTAAAAATGTCATTACAAATTAGGGTTTGAGAACATTTCTTGGTATGCACCTCAACTCATACTCATTTCAAAAGCAAGAATAAGAAGGTAATTTATTAATAACATTGCAAATTATAATATTAATCTCAATGGCCTTATCACACCTAATCATGCAAGAAAATTTGATTTCACTCTTTAAGAATATTATCAGACAAATTTTCAAAGAAAAATGATAATTTAATGTTTACATAATATAAAATTACTTTACGTTTATACTAAAAGTAAGAATTTTAAACAATTTGATTTAATTGGGCCGTCAATGGACCTGGCTACCAAAGTTAAAACTAACAATACCAAAAATTTCAAGGCACTATTCCCACACCTTTTTTTCTATGTTCACATCCTTATATTTTCGCACAAAAATATATTTTATATTGTGAATACACAATAAAAATATATTTGTGTTGTATTATAGGATGTGAATTTATAGTAAACAATGGAAACACGTTTTAATTGAGTATTTTGAATTTACATAATATAAGTATGTTTCCATAATAAATTCATGGAGAATTTATCTTTTTCTAAAAGATTATATTTTAACAGTAATAAATTTAATTATGATATATTTTTAATTGAAATTAAAATGATAGAATTTACCTTTTAATTTTAATAGAGTTTATTATGATAGAATTAGGATAAAAATATATTTTTAGTTATAAAATTTTTAAATTCAATTTAACCATTTATAACTTGTTATCTGTTTTTTTTTTTTAAATACACCTCTTTTGTTCCATTAAACAATAACTGTGATATTAAAAGGGAAAAATAATTTGAAACTGTTAAAAAAATTGATAAAATTAATACATCTAATTTATCAAAATGTAATGGTTATAAAAAAAATATTATTGTCCTCGCAAATTTCGTCTCTAAACCCAAAACTTCATCTTTAAACAACTAATAAATAATTACAACTAAAATAAAATAAAGTAAAGTATGCAATTAAATTCAATTTTTATTACATTTAAACAAATTTGTAAAAATAAAAACAATATTCATTATGATTTTGTAAGTATTAATAAAATAAATTATTTTCAAAACTCAAATACAGCCTCAGATGGTGGCACATATGATGTAAGATTGGAGTGTGATTAGTGAACAAGTTTTGAAAAGGAAGAATTCAATTTTGCTTCCTACCAAATTGCAGAGTGGGGACCAAACTCCATTGACACAGATTCTGCTATCTGCCAAGAAAACAACCATTTTTATGCCAAGACACAGATATTATGAGTTGCACAATTTGTACTTCTCTCAGCAAATCTTTTTTCTTCTCTTTTTCACTTTTCTCCAGAAAATATCCATAAAAATATATTATGTTCAACAGAAAAATGAACTGTTCTTTGATCAATTCACTCCTATCCAACTAGTGAGAGACATTTAGTTTAAATTAGATTTAAATATATTTTTAGTTTTTTTAATTCAATTAGTGATTTTTTTATTTTAATTTTATAAAAATCTCTTTTTGAAAAAATTAATTTTTATTAACATAGAACTCTCATGACCTATTTAAATATTTGAGAAAAAGTTTATTGAAGATAAGTTACACCCACAAAGGATTTATGATATAATATTGTCAACATGTGATGCTTTTAAACAATTAAAATCATAAAATAAATATTAGTTATTTACTTTAAAATGAAGTTCCTGACCAATAATAATTTCAGATTTTGAAATAATTAAAAAAATAATTTTAAATTTTAGAGAAATAAAAAAAATGAAAACCATAATCAAAACTCACTTATTTTATAAAGAAAAACACACACTTATTTTACAAACCCTAAAAACATATTTAAGGGTTAATGTTATTATTATTGGATAATTATGAGAGTGTTAGATGGAACATCCTTTAAGGTCAAAGCATGGGACTGAGATGTTATTTTCTTTTGAAAAAATTATTACGCTTCTGATCTTCCTCTATTATGCAGGTCCACTACAGAACCACGTATGAAATTGCAGAAAAAGTCAACATCACCATCCTGGATCTTCCCCTATTATGCAGACCAACGTCCCCAAACCACACCATTAGCCATTAACTTTGTTTAGTTATAACTTCTAATAAGGACGTGAGTGACTTCGATCAGCCATAGTTGTGAATCTTCATCATCTCCACTTTGTCAAAGAACACAAGTTATGGTAGCATGCCACTATCATTGTTTCGTTGATTTCCCAACCCAGGAACAACATCAATATTGCTTCAGCTTTATCATCCTCATCTATATAAGTGTTATTACTACAAAATTATAATTAGTTTTGTATTTAATTCTGTTTGTACATTCTTTGCTTTGTGGACCATTTACAATTTTAACAACACACAACTATTAGAAATAAATTTTAAATTTAATTTATATTCATAAAATCAGTTTATTAGATGAGATTGGTTAACACTCACCTAATATAATCTAAATTGATTTTATCTTTAGACAATGCGAAGTCTTTAATATACTCTCCTCACATCGAGACTTTCTCATTTCGAACTCATAAGGTGAGATTTGCATCCACCTAATATATTTTAAATTGATCTTATCTCTAAGTAATGTAGGATCTTTAATACACTTCTTTCATATCGAGATTTTCTCAACTCATATAATAGTATAGATTATAATACAACCTTGTTAGAATAGGTTATAATACTATATTAAAAGTGAACTTTAAACCTAACTCATCCTTATAAAACTATAAAATTAGAATATACTTTAAATTAACTTTATATTTTTCATGATTTGAAATTTTCAACACCAACCTTTTTTTTTTCTTTTGTGATTTGACTTAATATAATTATAGATGGAATAAATTTTATGTCTGTGTAAAAATTTCTCTTGCTCTTGCCCCCATATATTTGGCAATGGATTCAAGTACATTTCAATTTTCTAGTTAATCTATATACTTTGAATGACTTAATATAAAATATCCTTTATTTGATATCTGTTTCAAATTCCAACCAGTTTAACCAATTGTCACATGCTATTTTAGAAGGCCATCACGGGAATTTATCCCTGTTCCAGTTACAAAAAGTCATTTCTCTCGTTGAAATTTAATACTCTTTGGAACTTAAATTTTCTGAAACTAGAAGATGTAATTATCACCTGCAACTTGGCTTGCAATTGCAAGATATGAATGGTACCTTTTTATTAGCATGTTGTGACATAGTGGTGAAGCATTATATGTTATAGTTGTAAAGTATTAATGATATTATTTATGACTAGTAATTTAGTATTCCTTTTTAAATTATTATTTTTTAATCACAATGTTTGGATATGATTTTTTTTTATTTAAGATGTTGACCATAGTTTCACTCCTAAACATAATGTGATGAATGGAATCTTACTTGAGATGATAAAAAGTATTAGGAGTGTAAATGAGCTAAATCTTCACTACTTAAAAAGAAAATAATAAACCTAATCTAATCTAACTCCAATATATTTAATTAGTTAATTTTAATATTATCTTAACACAATTTAACTCGAATTTAACAATTTAAAAAAAATTAACAAAAGTCTGCTTAATTTATTAATTGTATTATTGAAAAATCTTACATTAACTAAAAATTAAGTCGAATTATAATATATAAGTGGGGTGTAAATTTTATATCCTAAACTGGTATTGGGGTGAGTTAACCCTGTAATCACTTTTTACATGGTATCAGAGTCAGGTTAACAAGATTTTTAGGTTTATATTGAACCACTTTTTAATATACTGAACCTTGATTGACATGTTATTGGGTTTAGATTGATCTACCTATTAATAGATTATGATCCCTTCTACATAGTTTGAAGAATCCTGATTGTTAATAAGATTATTAATAATCCGCTATGTAGAGTTATGATTGTCAGTAAAATTATTGAACCTAAATTAAGTTACCTATTAATGAGTTATGTTCGAGTTGAGAAAATATTCTCGACATGAGGGAAGGTGTTGGAGAAATCCCACATTAATTTAAAAATGAGACGGAACTATAATATATAAGTGAGATATAAACTTCATCTTCTAAATTAATTTTAAATTGATTTTAAGATGAATTAAATTTATAATCACTTCTTACATATATATATATATAATCACTTTTTATTTGTAGGCATTTTCAATTTTGTCTAGTACACATTTTCATTCGTTTGATTAGGGTTTGGAATGTGGAAACTATACATTGTATGTGCCCATGCTTTTCGCTTCACGTATGACGAAAAGCAAGTTGTGGCAATTTGTTTTCAGAGAAAGGATGAATACTCAATTAGCAAAACCAAGTTATTCAAATCCATCGTAATCAAATGTAAAGCATTAGATAATATATTAAAGGAAAGTGGATTAGGAAACTAAACCCACCCTAATGCAACTGATAAAACTGATTATCATAACTAAGACCTCATACCTGCCAATTCTTTTCTTAGCTTATATATTGGTGGGTGATTGTGAAATCTTCTTGTACGAAAAACTCAAACTTTGCTTTCCATTTGATTTGTTTTTTGCTTTCTTTGCTACGCTTTTATTATGATTCCTATTATATAATCATGAAAACTCAGCCTAATATATTGGTTCAATGGCAATTGTCTATGGTCGGTATGGTTTGAACACACTAGAGAGTTGACACCACTAAGCACGAACCAAATATCACTTTTTCATATTTCTATATAATTTATCAATATATAAATTATGTCAATTTAATATTTTTATAAGCTTATTTCTTTTAGAAACTTAATTTAATTTTTTTTTTCAAATACACTACCTACATTGAAAATTTTTCAAATTATTTAATTGAATTGAATGTATTAACTTATAAATATATAGAATAATTTGCCAAAACATCATGATTAAAGGATGAGAAAGAACCATATACTCACTCTCTCTGCATGGATCATCAATACTAAAATACTATTATTAATTACCATCATATCAGTTACTTGTTTTCACAAAAAAATAAAAATACCAATAATCAATTACAACCAACAAGTAAATAGCTATTAAGATTGCCCCACTTTGAAATAAAATAGCATTAATTATGTACATTAAATGTGGCCAATTTTAAAAGAACTTTCACGGAGAGAGGCTTCTAGTTTTAAAAGGCAAGGAGTTAGAAATTTTAGTTGTTATCACTAATTAATCTCTCTTTTTAGGTCCAGAAGATGTTTTTTCTTTTAAATATATTTGTAATTTATCAAAATTAGAGTAAGTTTATTTTATCCTTTAAATTTAAAATTAATTTTTAAGAGCTGCGATTAATTTTTACGTCTAGAAGATGTGTCTAATTATGATAAATCGTTAACTTGATAATTTATTTTAATTTTATATTTTTATGAGTCCATCTTTTTTCAAAATATTTATTATGACGGTTTCTAAGTCGAAAGTTGTTGGCCACCAAGACTAAAACTTTTTTAATTTTTTAAAACTAAAAAAAATGAGTTTTATTTGAAGATAGAAAATTAACTTGTTTCAAATTTGAAGCAGTGAAAAGGAAGAAGGATCATTAAATTTAAGGAATATTTACTTCCGAATTTAAAAGCCAGATTGGACTTATTGATTTAACATTTGTAATGTTCGATTATGTAGGTTGGTCATGCATTGATATGATCGGATAAATTAATGGAATTATGACTCAAAGATCTCTCACTCATTCAATTCTCAATTATGTAACCTAAAAGACGTGCATTAGCTACATTGCCTACTCCAAAGCTTCACTTGTCCCTAATCGATTCTCTTTTTTTTCTTTTCTGATTAACAAATAAATAGAATTATATATAATGATGATGTATAATTAGTAAAGCATTACATTACATTTTTAATCATCATAGAACATTCCTACTTCATTTTCCTCCTATATTCACTTTACTTTAAAAATATGATAATTTTTCTTCCACCTCTAAAACTTATTATTAAATAACTTAATATATCTTATACATAATAAAAAAAAATTTATACATTATTAAATAAAAATTTTAAATTATTATTTATTTTATTAATATCTACGATTGACTTCTTACTTAAATTAAATTAAAAAAAATTATATTTATCTTTTTCATTCTAAATTCTAAAATAATATCATCCCAAAATATATTTCACTCAATTTTAAATTTTTTATTTTCAAACATCTAACAATATTATAATAAATAATTTTTTAAATTATTTATCATACGTGTATTTATCTTAAATTATATATAACATCTTAAAAAAAATATGTATTCAATATTTTTTTTTTATAATTCACATCGAATACAATTAAAATTTGCTAATTGAACTTCTCTTTTATTAATTATTATTATTTCTTTTATTATTGTTTTCAAAATTAAATATATAAAAATTATTTTAATTTTTCAATAAGTTTGTTTTACTACTTTACCTATATATATTAAACATTTTTTTTATTATCCTTCTTTTACTATTTTATCAAAATATTTCAAATATTAGAAAACAACATATATTCAATATTAACATGAAAAAAACAATATAATTACATAGGATTTATTTATTGAAATATTATTCTTGCCAAAATCTATCAAAGAAACATATTCAATACTAATAAATAACTCACTCAGTAACATGTTTTTTACACAAAATAGTCACTTTACTTCCTTCTTACAATACTTCTAGAATTCCTTAGCATCCATTTTCAACTAAGGTTGCCACTTTCTCTCATCCTCACTCGTTTAGTTTATCATTTCCTTCAATTTTTGTTTCTATATTCCTTTGATTTTTGTTCTTTTATTTAGATATATTGTTTGAACAAATTATTATTCCATGTCTAGTTATAGTTTTCTTAAATCTTGATGTGATAAAAAAAATTGAGTTTATTATGAGTGTGTTCCATATCATTATAAAGATAATTGTAAGTAGTGATTAGGACCACATTCAGATAAAAAAAAAAAAAATCATCTAGTTTTTTATGACATTAGGTTTAAGAAATTTGTAACGAGTGTTTGACATTAGTTTTCTTGACTTCACAATAACAATTACACATACAATAAAATTATTAACATGAAAATTATTTTTATTTATTTTATATATATATATATATATGGGTCCTCATATATTTATATTTATATTGGTAATATTTAAGAAGTGCATAAGTTCCAAAGATGGGTTTCATATTTAGTCACGTGAGAGGTTCAGAGATCTGAGTTGGTAGCGACTGCTCATCACGCGGGACAAAGGCTTTTGTTTTATCATATGATCGTACTGCCTACGTAGTTCTTTTACCAAGTATGCCCAATGAGAAATCTTGTTGGAAAATGTAAATCAAATTTAGGTTTTTTATTTTTACTAGGTCTGAAATTTGAATTTTGTAAATAAAAAAATAGTTTGAATTTTGTAAATAAAAAAAATATAATTGAAAGAGAAATCCTTAATATGATTAATCAAATTTTGTACAATGGAGACTTGAAAAAATATTTTCTTAATTGCTACCTTTAAAAAAAGCTTTGGAATTACGGTAAAAAAAAAACGTCTAATACGTTTTTATTTTTTAAACTTTTTCAATAATTTTAGTACTCAATATTTAATAAATATGAATTTAATCGTTATAGTTAATTTGTTATTTTTGAATTAAAATTATTGATATATATGAATTTTGTGTCAACATATTATTATTAGACTATAAGACTAAAATGATTGGATGTAAACATTTTAACACTCCCTTGTTATTTTAATTAATTCAAAATATAACCCTATCTTATTTTAACTAATTTAAAATATAATAAATATTTCCATGGTTTATAGTAAAGGAAGATTTATGTATTCAATTCAAAGGAAATATAAATAAATTATATTAAATAAGATACACATTCATTCCATCTATTACTATTAAGAACTATCATATGTAATATTATTTATTATTGTATAATATATTATCAAATATACAATAAAACACCTAAAGTAAATTAATATTTTTAAATCAAACAACTATTTATTTATATATATATATATATATATATATCATACTTCACAAAAATTATGTTTATTATCCTTTCACCTTAAACTATGATATTTAATATAATAAAATATTTGATAATTTTTTTGAAGATATTTTTATTAGAATTTAAATTTCAAATATTTGAACTACATAATTTCAATATTTACCATATATAAATTATAGAATTAAATTTTAAAAAATTCTTTCACATACAAATATATTCATATTTATATATTTTTATCAAATTATAATTAAATTTATTATCAAATTTGACAACTTTTGAAAAATTATATGAATTTTAGATATTTGAGATTAATATCTAAAACATATATATAAGGATTTAGGATCTTTCTAATGATCGAGTTTTTCTTATTTTAATGTTATCTCATATTATCTCACAACCAATATACAGTCTTAGGGTAGCTTCACATATTATCCTTTTTGAACAATTAGTCAGCCTTCATCGACTTTCACCATATGATATTTTAGTCTACTTAAATTGGAACATCATTAAGGTTTAGATACCCTATAGAAATCCATAAATCTGTACACACTAAACTACAGTTATCATTCAAATTTATAGTACTATAGCAAAATCTCCCCTCAATAGGAATAACATAGGTCTCACTACCATTTAAATCTATCATACACCTCAACAAGCACATCATTACATTTTATTTTCCTTCAATTTAAATCAATCAAAACAAAGCACTCAACTACAGGACAATCCGCTCAATGCTTAGTGGATGGAGATTCGCTCAACAAAATCCAAATCCGCGGATTTGGACTCGAGAACATCCTTGCACCTAGGGGTGAATTCGTCAGCGTAAGTCCCTTGCGCTCAACAGATGATCCGCTTAGCGTAGGATCCTTCGCTTTGTGAATTTTGAACCCAAAAGCTCTTGGAGCAAATCCGTTCAGTGTAGGACCCTTGTGCTTAGTCAATTATGCAGAACTGAAAAAACACAAATCTAGCTCTCAACAAAGCATTCTCGGCACACCAAAACACTACAAATTCAACGTACATCATGTATTTTAAATATTCAATAACAAATTTCACAAAATAAGCTAAATTCCTAACTTTCCTTACTTTGTTGTTCTTAATAAATAGTGGTGTTCTTACTCTACTATATATATATATATATATATATATATATAACTTTGATGTTTCAACTAGTTCTTCAAACACCTAAACCACAAGCTTACATGCATTACTACTAGTCCCAAATCAACTCAAACGCATGAAAGAAGAAACCTCACACGTAACCTCAAACTTATAGAGAGAAGATGAAAGATTTAGAGAAAAAGAAAATTTAATAAAAAAAGGTTCTTAATAAATGAAAAGTGAATGACTCTCACTTTTATATTTTTCTAAAATTTTCCTAAATTAGTTACTCATTTTAATAAAACTAATTTTTTTATAAGTCTTTAGAAAATTAAAAAAATATAATACATTTATGAATTGATACACAAATTGATACGATTAATTATAAGATTTTCTGTAATTAAAAATATAATAATTTTTTATTTTAATAAAAAATAATTTTTTTCTAAATTAAAATTAATATTTATAAATAATATAATATAAGATTAGGTGAAAAGTAATAATAATATAAATAAATAAAATAAAAATATTTTAAATTTTAATAATTAAAAAGAAACATTAGGATAAAATTTTCTATTGTTACGATACTATTATATATTTACTATTCTCCTGACTTCAATTTCCAAGATGCATATTATAAATAATTGACTATAAATTGATTATTTTTTTATTGAAAAGTAATTATCATTTCCATCATAAAAAAATTTAATTTCAAAGCTTAAGTTATTGGCCTACTAAAGCTAAATATAAATAATTATTGGTTTGATGACAAGGGTTCCAGCTATACGAGTTATAAAGGTTTTGTTTTTATCGAATTTAATCACGGAGAACAACGAATAATGCCTCTGATTGATTGAAAATTTGGAAGACTAAATAAAGTAATTTTGATCGTTAAAAAAGTGTAGCAAGACTTAGATTCTTTTATGGTCAATAAAGTCTACTTTTATTGATTTTTCTTTTTTAGTTCATTTTGGATTTTGAATTTTATATACTTTAGGACTTCTTTCAATTACAATTGGTCATGGATTTTAGGTTAGTTTCCTAATTTTGGGATTTATTAAGACACAAATTCATTACTTATTAGATTCTTTCAGGTGATGAACATTACTTTGAATAAGAAATTTCATAGTATGATTTTTCTCCAAGGCGAGAGTATATTTTTTTTAATTTCTTAAAATTGTCTTAGGGATTGTAAAATTCTCCGATATAAATAATTAATTTTAAGCAGATTTTTGTGGTAAGTTTCTATTCTTTTATTTCGCAATTTAGATCAAAGTTTAATATTTCTAATTTGTGGATGAGTTACTTCACTAATATTATATATATATATATATATATATATATATCGAGTTCATTAAAAGCTGAGATATTTTATCACTAAATTAGAAGAATTGACTAATTTACTCTTAAAATTAATTTATAAATCAATTATATATTTAATTTCTTAAAAAAATAAAATATTAAAAGAAAGTAAAAGATTTAAAAGAAATTAAAGATTTTAAATAAATGAAATTATTTTCTATTTATATGATTTTAAAACTTAACTGAAAAAAATTTCATTCTTTATTAAAATAAATTTTATCTATTTATAATTTTTAAAATTTTTAAAATTTTTAAAATAAATTATATCTATTATATTTTAAAAATTTATAATTTTGGTTTGATTTTTTATTTTTATATATGTTAGTTCTTTATTTAGTCTGATTTAACTTTAGATACAATATATCCATTCACCATACTATAATAAACAAATAAATAAAAAATAAGTTTGTAAAATTAAGAATTAACTTAAAATTAAAATCACGAAACAAATAGAGACTAAAATGGCAAATGAAAAATTAAAGAGAAATTAAAATTACAATTTAACCAATAAAAAAAAAAGTAAAAATATTACTTGTGTGTTTGATCTCTATTCCTTTTTATTTTCCCAAGAAATATCTTGAAACAAAATCAAGCAAAGAAATTATCCAAATTAAACTGATATTTCCTTTAATCGAACTAATCCCGTTATTTAATATATACATTTAGGTAGAACAGTTATATTTGCCTTTTAAACCTTTAAACATTTCCACTATTTTCTTAGCACATGCCATATTTTATATTCAAAAAACAAGTATTTCCATAAAGTGATTGTTGTTAGGTTTTCATGTATTATTTTTAAGTGGATGCAATTTTTTTCTATCAAGTAATCTTCTTCTCAGTTAAAGTATTTTTGCTTGTCTCTTTCCCATCATTTTGCCTCATTTAAATAACCTATTTTCACCTCAATAATTATTCTTCATTTTTGTCCATTTCTCTATAGTTATTATTGGGTATATGAATCCAATTTTCATTCATTGCTTTTTTTCTTTATTATTTTGTTACAGCTTCTTGGAATTCATTCATATAAAACGAAATTGAATTCATTAAAATGTCTATTGGACTAAGAATAGAAATATTATTTTATTAATTGTTTAGTAATAATTTCTGGTGTCAAAGTTGGTCCACATTTATAAAAGTAAATATTTATAATTTTGTAGTAAATGCTATTGTGGACCACTTTACTAAGTGCTATAGCATCATCCTTTTATATTCTTTATGACTCTATTTTTTCTTTTCTTTTTCAAAATTATCGTTATTAAATTCAGATAAGTGTTAATTCATATATATATAAGTATAGTTTTAACCATCTTTGTTAACTATGATGGTTGGGAGTATTAACTAATTTTTGTTTATGATTAAACTTCGTTAGAGATATACTTTGTTGATTATTTTTAGGATGTTTTTCATGAAAGAAATTGTTATGTATTTAGAAATCATAATTAAGGATAATCATGATATTTAAACTTAAGTCTTTTACTTAGAGAATTCAACTCCGAAATCCAATCAGGTAATAGTTTTAATATATACCTAAAAAATGAAATGTGTTGTATAATAAGAATATTTTATCTATTTTTATTTTCTAAAAAATTATCTTCCATTCAAAAAGTACATGTAATATATAAAAAAATTTCACTACAAAACAGAGAAAAAAATGAAATTTAAATTTGATGCATAAGTGAAAACTGTAGAAAAAAAAATAAAGGGAATAATGATAAAATAGTTCACAGTTTTGTTAAAAAAAATAAATAGAAAAAGTGGAAAGTGGGGTTTGTTACAGTTAAAAAGGGTCCCACACGACACCTCTCTTACTAATGCCACCTTCTCTACCGCCTTAATTATAGCTTTCTTTTTCCCTCATTTTTCTTCTTTTTATACCAACTCTTTCCATTTTTCCTTCTCCACCTCTCTTCTCCGGCGAACCTCGCCGGAATCCCACCGGAAACACGCCGGCAAAATCAGACTTCCCATCTTCCAAACTCACCTTCTTCACCATTATTGTTCCAAATAACGCGAAGCTTACAACACTCTTTTACACAGTTTCTTCTTTTGTTCTGTGTTGCTACTCGTTCACCTCAGCAATGCAATTGGAAACCTGTGAATATTAGACCCATTTGAGGGAATTTCAGTTTAAATTCGCAACTTTTCTTCTGGGTATTCTTCACTGTCCAAGCTCATGGTTTTTACTTGCATGATCTTGAATGTAGTGTACTGGTAATACCAGTTATCATTGTTGTGAGAAAGTCACAATGCTAACAATCTTTTAGTGTTATGGATTCTGGTAATTCAATGCGGTTTTATGGTTTCAAGGTGTCAATTGCTGATGTGAGTTAATTTGGAGAATTTCCTTGTTTGGTAGGGTGTGGGTGCTTAATTATTTCTTTTTTGGTTTCGGTTGTTAATTACTACTGTGAAGTCAATGGTTTTCGTTTAATTAGCATTTAATTTTCAGTGGAAAGATCCAAACGAACTTCAAGCCTCAAAACAGTTTGTTTTTTGGCCTTGATTCATGGCATTTATTAGCATCACTAAATTCGAGATTTTTTTTTTGTTTCTCACTCTTTAATGGTTTTTTGATGTCCCTTCATTGAAGACTGAGGAGTTAAGCTCACGCCACCGGTTGGGGTGTAAGCAAAGAGGGAAGGAAATAAAAAGGCAATGATGTTGAGGTGGACAAGGGTTTCTGATGGAAAAGGTGATCACTGTGACAGTGAGGAGATGGAGATGGGGTTCAATGTTTTGGGTGGTGACGAAATTGTCAAGTCCAAGAGGTTGATTGTGAGACCTAGGATCAAGGTGTGGATGGCCCGTGCCATCACTACAGTGATACTTTGGACTTGTGTGGTTCAGCTGATGGCAATTGGGGAGGTGTGGGGACCAAGGTTGTTGAAAGGCCTGCCTTATTGTTTCAGCAACCAAGATGCATCTCCAGCTATTGAAAAGGCTTTTGTTCCAGCCAAGGTTGTGCTTCCACCCAAACGTAAGTGCTTGATTTGTCCTATGAACGTTGAAATCTTTGTAGCTATATTTTGATCTTTAAGGTTTTAACTTGCGGTTCCGGAAAATGCAATATATACGGCCGATTTGACTGTAATTGTGATCACGATGTGGTCGCAGACACCCCAAAAACCATAATCTTGCAGCCAAAATTGCTTCTGCGAACTGATTTTTAAAAATCAAGTGGAGGATTTCTTTAAGAATAGGAAATTCCTCATTAGATGGTCTATGATTTTTCTTCAAAGAATGGTGACATTCTTAAGTTTTGTATATATATGTATTTGCTAAAGAATTTTATGACTAGCTATGACTGAGGGAGGAATATGATGATTCTTTTTATTAGGGATTCATAAGAATAATGGTTATCTTATGGTTTCGTGCAATGGAGGGCTCAACCAAATGCGAGCAGCTGTGAGTGCCAATGCTTTGTTACCTTCACTGCTGGCATTAACATTCAAAATCTGATTCTGTCTTTCTCAAAATTTTGTTTTCTCTTGACAGATATGTGACATGGTTGCTATTGCAAGACATTTAAATGTCACTCTCATAGTTCCGGAGCTGGATAAAACATCGTTCTGGGCTGATCCAAGGTTTGCACATTTCCTTTTCCTACATCATGATTTTAGTTCTGTAAGTGTTTCTTTGCATGGTTATCATATTGATTTCGTAATTGAAATGTTGTCCTCATTTTTGTTCCAGTGAGTTCCAAGACATATTTGATGTAGATAATTTCATTGGATCCTTAAGAGATGAAGTTAGAATATTAAAGCAACTACCGCCTAGGCTCAAGAGAAGAGTTGAACAGGGATTATTCTATTCATTGCCACCAGTTAGCTGGTCGAATATATCATACTATGAAAAGCAGGTTTTTACTCAGTTAACATGATTTCATTTCTTTATCGAGTTTTTTGTTACTTGAATGCAGCTAACTTTCCTACTTGCTTATCGCAGATCCTTCCTTTGTTACTGAAGCACAAGGTTGTGCACCTAAACAGAACTGATGCTCGACTTGCCAATAATGGACTACCTTTGGAGATTCAAAGGCTGCGATGCCGTGTAAATTTTAATGCTCTGAGGTTTACTTCCCAGATAGAGGAACTTGGTAGGAAGATAGTCAGAATTTTGAGGCAAAAGGGACCCTTCCTTGTACTTCACCTTAGATATGAGATGGACATGTTGGCCTTCTCTGGCTGTACTCATGGATGCGACAGCAGGGAGGTGGAGGAACTCACAAGAATGAGGTATGTTAAATCCTGAACTAATTTGTCAGTTTCACAGTATCAATATTGCTTCTCAAATTACCCTTTGAATGTAATTTTGGAAAATTGTATTTTTCAGATATGCTTATCCCTGGTGGAAAGAAAAAGTCATTAATTCTGAGCTTAAGAGACAAGATGGTCTATGCCCTTTGACACCCGAGGAGACTACACTGGTATTGACAGCTCTAGGCATAGATCAAAATATTCAAATTTATGTTGCTGCTGGAGAAATATATGGTGGAGGGAGAAGGATGGCAAGTTTACGAGCAGCTTTTCCAAATGTGGTCAGTAGAAAGAAACAAAAATCGTATTGCTATATTTATATATGTTATTTTGTAACCTCTATGTACTTTAACTGCAACAGGTGAGGAAGGAAACTCTGCTTGAACCTTCAGATTTGATGTATTTTCAGAACCACTCATCACAAATGGCTGCACTGGATTACCTTGTGTCTCTAGAGAGTGATATATTCATTCCAACCTATGATGGGAACATGGCTAAGGTGGTGGAAGGACATCGAAGGTATTACTTACTATAATGCTAGATATTTTACCAGGAGTGATCTTCCGTGACCTCATCCTTGGTTAGATGTGTAGATTTCATTCGGGTTCCAAGTATATAATGAAATCTACGATGGCTTTTCTCCCCTTTTGAAAAAATCATATCCAGATAATATAGGGAAGTTCATGATTGATTGAACAACTTAACAAGCACTATAATCTTACTTGCACATTATTATTTTTGAGCCATTGAGTGCACTTGCAGACCAAGCCTTTTTCTTCAATGTTTTGTTATTGGTGCCAAAACTATCATCATGTTGAGATTGCTTGATACCATGGACTCTAATACTAATTTTATTCTCCTTTTACTAATATGCTGCTTCTTCTTCAGATTTTTGGGCTTCAAAAGGACTATGTTACTTGATAGAAAGCATTTGGTGTACCTCATAGATCAATACACGAATGGGTCACTGAGCTGGGATGAGTTTTCCATTATGGTGAAGAAAACTCATGCAAATAGGATGGGAAATCCCAAAAGAAGAGTTGTCATCCCAGACAGACCCAAAGAAGAAGAATACTTTTATGCCAATCCACAGGAGTGTTTCCAATTCCAATATGAACTATTGAGCAGCACATGATCCTATCTTATCTAACACGTGCCTCCCCTAAACAGTTTCCTCCATCAGAAGGCAATGCTAATTGGTATTTACTTCAGGGGGAGGACCCTGATTCTGTACATGAATTAGGATCTCAATGAACACAAGGAACTGTGTGGCTATTCCTCACTAGAATCATTGAGATAAATTGGATAAATTTCATGTTTTGAGGAACAGGTTCTTGTTGTAAAGCAACAGCAAAGTGGAGTTATTTCTTCTATACTGTAAAGAAGAGGAAAAGATGTGTAGAGTACTTTTTACTATTAACTTTTTTTCTTTTTCTAATTTCAAAGATGGTTCTTCACCAAATAGTCATAGTTAAGCGTTGAAATAATAGAAGATGTAAAAGAACAATGCTGAAGTCTCTTCAAACCTTCTTGTCCATTAAGATATTGTATTTGCTTTATGCTGCATATGATTATTGTCTGTAATTATGTTTGTGGACCAAAATAAGATTAAGTGGGAAGACTCTAAGATGGGGGTGGCAAGACTCAAATATAGTTCCTTGAAGTTATTGGTGGGCCAAGAATTTTGATTAGCATTATAATATATTTTTGTATCACTTTAGGAATAACAGCTGCTTTTGTGGTTTAGGCAGGACTAGAACAACCAACTTCAAGCAATTCTTAATGGTGGAGGGCTGCCCTATATTTCCTATGCCTTTTACAAAGTCAGCAACTCACTTTATAGAAAAAAAAAGGGAGTAACTAGTTTCAGTTGTTGATGAAAAGTATTATTTGTAAACATTAGGTATAAGTATTTAACTATTAATCTTTCCAAAAACAATTGAAATTATTTACTTTGTTCTCATTCATATTACAAAAGTCAAATTCATTTCATACAAAGAATCTAATTTGATTTGATTTTTTTATTTTCTAAGTGTAAAATTTAATATGATTAAAGAAAATTAAGTTATTTTATGTGAAAGTAAGTGAGTTGGAAACTAATTATTAATAAAATAATGATGTAAGTCTTAAGTAAAAAAAGAGTGAGGTTATACCATGTCATTTAAGAACATTGAATGATGAGTTGTGGATGCTTATTTACTTTAAGTGTTGGGGTGTAATATCCTTATATTTATTCTGTCAGCTGCAATCTTTTATTATCATTATCTCAAATCTGAAGTGGGATTTTACCCAATTATAACACCCTCTTGAGATTGCTTTATGCTTACATTTTAGTGTTCATTCTCCTGTTTTATCAAATTAATAATCACAGTTGGAGGATAGAGTTTGTATAATAAAGATTTGACATTAAGGAAGTGCATCATCAAGACATCACCATCTTCAACTTTTCAATGTATATATTACAACATTAGACAGTGCCAGTTCTATTGAATATTAAGATAAGAATTAGTCTGATATGTCATGTAGTAATGTGGTCCTCAAAGCATAACATGGTCGAGCACAGTGCTTGTTTGGACAAAGTAACAGTAATTGTCTTTGGTGGAGCAGGTGCAACACACCCAGACAGCAAGATGCCGTTTAACATTAAGGAAGCAGCTGAGTCTAAAAGGATCACCACTACTATTTGGTGTTTCTCTTTATCTATTTGAACCTATTCATTAACAAGTGTCAAATAGCCATGCTAAGGCTCATGTGACTGAGCAATTTTTAAACTATAACTTGTTCAAGACTCATACCAACATTTTTATTTACTTTCAGAATTTTCTGTTTCCGTTTTTAAATTAAAAAATGAAGTTCAAAATACATTTGAAAATGTTTCCAAAAATGGATTAAAATTTTTTACCATTGTCTTGCAAAAGTATTCCCTCATTATTTATTCCTTTTATTCGCCCCTAAATTTCATGGCATTCCCTTGCTAAATCACAAAGGCTTCAACATATTTATCTCTATTTCATTGCTATGTTGTTGTAAAATTTGATTTTTCAACTTTCACTGTGCTTCCTCGCTAAATCTTCGCAGTAATAGTCTCGCTAATATGTTGTAAATCCCTCCAAAAAATTTCTTTGTTAATCTTTTTGCAAATCTGTCACAAAAATACTTTTACAAATCCAATGCAAGTCCTTCGCAATATGTTTACCGTTGTTCATAGTTATTCCTTAGTATCCCTCTCAAATGTCTTGTAAGATTTTAATCACCAATTGAATAAAATGTGTATTTCAATTTTTCTATTAATTTAAATTCAATTACTTGTGTATATTTAAAAATTTTCATCATCTAAAACTAAAAAAATACTAAATTTTCTAAGATTAAATAAACTCGTCGACAATAATATATATTACAAAAATAAGTCACTTAATATCTTACAATCTCTTAAAAATCAAATTGCACAATAATATTTTATTAAACCAACTTTGTGAAAAAAAATTATATATAATTAGCTTAAATTAGTAAAATTATCATCTCGACTTTAATTCTTAATAAATTGGCTTATTGATATTATTGTTAGTTAAACTCTTAAAAGTATTTGTAAAAAAGAGTTCAATGTAGAATGGATGAGATATGTGTAGAAACATTAAGAAAACTGTTTTAGAATGATAATTTGATTTGAATCCTTATTACTACGATTATTTATGTCGTATGTAAAATTTTCGTTAAGGGAAAGATTTTCAGTTAAGCAACTAATTTTAGTTCTAGAATTCCATGGTCTAACTATAATTTCTTTATTAAAAACTGTTAGAGGATTTCTAAAATAATATTGGTTAATTGTATTTGATTTAATAAATTAAATATTATATTAAGTTCTTAAAAATCTCTAAAATTGAATAATCCGTTGTGAACGGTTACAACTTATAATCAAATCATTACTATTGTTAAGTGGAAGTTATAACTACTCATGTGTTAAATGGAAGTTATAACTACTCATATGTTGAAACCAATACAATACAAATTTAAAAGATACTTCTATTTTAGAACCGGTTGAAAACATCATTATAAATTGGATGTTTCTTAGACACAAAAAACAGAAAAAGAAAAAAAGGAAGAGATCAAAAATTATTTTCATATGCTAAATCATCTTTTTCTTCTCTAATGCATGAGGGCAAGAGAAAGAATTATTCTTCTGTAAAATACTATCAGAGATACGATTAGAGAGATTGTGCAATTCTCTTTAAGGATTCCAAAGTAAACCCTTTTGCATCCAACATAGAAGTCTGGTGGGGGCGAATTGTTCCTTAAGCTTAGTGTGGAAACATACGCTTTGGAATTTTAACGAACAAATTTATTTCTCTATTTTCTTGTCATTCTTTCTTAGGTTGAAGGCAACCCCAAATACCAAAAGATCTAACAAAAACTTCAAAGTTTTTTTTTTTGTTGTTTTTGCTTTACTCATTTGACAAAAATTAAAATAGATAAATTAAAGGTAAAAGATTATAGAGTCTTTAAAAAAAAAAAAAGTAAAATTCTAACAAGTAGAAATATATAAACAATGAAAGTAGAAGAAAGATGAATAGAAATAAGTTCTTAATTTTTTTTTTTTTTTTAAAATGAAAATTTTAAAGATCGACTTATTAAAGAAATCAAATTACGCTCATATGTATAAAAAATATAAAAGATGTAATATTATTATATTAGAATTTATAATTTTTTTTAAATAAAAAAATAATTAAAATAAAGTTTTACAATAAAAAGAATTTATTATAATTGAAAGAATTATACTTAAAAATTGGTTTCCAAAACCCAATATAAAAAATTTAATTAGTAACTATTGATATAAAGAGAAGTCTTGAAAATATATTTCAATATTATTATTAAAATTTATTATTATTTAATACATGAAATTTAGAATTTTTATTATAAAATTTAATGAGTTATTTAGGATTTTTTATAACTAAGTTTAATTCTGATTTATTTTTATATTAATAAGTATAATTATTTTCAATTCTTAATTATATTATATTATTCTTATAATAAAGATTGTGATTGCAAATAAAAATGTATTAGTAGTTTTCAACCTTAATAAATTCTTGCACATATCATCATGCCAAAAAAATAAGATTAAAATAGTTTTATCTTATCCATCAACGTGACATTTATTTCCCAATGATAAAATCTAATCTTCTCCCATTTTGTTAACAGCTTCAAACAGCCACATCTTCAACACAATCTTCTATGAATCTACCTTTTGATTATCTTCAGAAAGCATCACTACTACACACGTATGTGGAAAAGATAGCTTTCAGATCTTCCACATCTGACTTTTTCTGCCAAGGTGTGCTCTACAAATACCCATTACAATATCAATTTACAAATTCGTTCTTGATGTATAAATGTTGTTCTATATTAGCCATGTTGATTATGCATATTAAAATTGAACTTTCATTTGTATTTGGAAAACAATAACAATGAAATAGAGACTAGAAAAAACTTTTATTTCATACAGATAACTGTCTAGTTAACAGCAGAAACTCCTACAATTTGTAGTGGAATGTTTCACACCAAGATAAAATGGAAAGCTGCACTAACAACAAAACCTTATTCTATGAGGTGAGATTGCTTACAAAGATCATATGACACATGACATCATTAGACTCGGTTTAAAAACCAAATTCGTAGACATGTTCACCATGAGATTTCTCTTAACAACTTCATTCAGTATCCTTTTGCTCTTCTTCTCTTCTTTTTCATTACTAAAAACCATGTTGAGATGGAAAACTAATTATCCTCTGATTTGGGATATGATGAATGATTCAAAACCATTTTCAGAATACTCTCAATGAAATACTCTCTGCAGCACAATTGAGAATATAAAATTAGCAAAAAAAAGTACAAACTCGTGTTCCTAAGTTTATTACTACAAATAAATAGAAGTTAGAAATTCAATGTAGTCTGTATTCAGTAAAGAGTTTGAAGTGGCAACAGTTAATCCACGCCAAGCAGAATAAAAGAAAAACACTAAATCTGTGAAAAATTATAAGCATAAAGTGACATTGAATGCAACATTTGTGTAGGTTTGCTCGAACTCCGTTGAACACAACTTATTTATTAAATAGGATTTGACCCAAATATAATATTCAGATTATAGATATGACATGAATGTGTTAAAAATAAATACGGTTCTATGTGTAAATTTGTATTTATATAACTATAAGCAAATAAGTTCATATGTAACATAATAAGATGGTATGAGTCACTTTACCTTTTAGTAGTCCTGGATTTGGAATCTTCTTTTCAATCTAGCCACAAAGACAACAACTGTTACATATATCCAATCATATATCTTGCTGCAGAACTGAAAATACGCATGTCTCCATGAACTTTTAATAGTTAAAGTTCCACAAACACCCCAAAATCCAACATAAAATCCCAGACCGAGGCTAATGTAAAACCCGAAGTTTATGATTTCATCCTCATCTTCATCAATGCCATTTTTGTCAACTCTTCCGGACGATGGAATCAAATTCCATGGGCACTGATTTGTTAGTGGTGGCCCACAAAGTCCAATGTTTCCCACGTATGTAGAGGCATCAAGGGTTTGTAGTTGAGGGCTCACTGGAATTTCACCCGATAAGTTGTTGAAGGACAAGTTCATCACACTGAGAAAAGTCAAATTTGAAAAGCTTGCTGGTATTCCACCATAAAGATGGTTTCTTGACAGATCAAGTGATTCCAACCTTTGCATATGACCAATGTTGCTGGGAATTAATCCTGTGAGATGGTTTCCGGAAAGATGCAAACCAGCCAGTGCCATAAGTGTTGTTATACTTTCGGGTATCTCTCCAGTTAATAGGTTACTAGAAAGATCAATGATTGTCATAAAACCAAGAATTTTCTCATATTTTCTGGTTTGTCCTTTCCATACCAATGTCATTTCATCAACAAAATATTTACGCCGAGTAGAATCACTATAAAAATACAGAGATGGAAGATGGAAAACCGTTTGTCTTTGGAACTTTATATTTGACAAAGCAGTTATGTGACCGAGGCAATGTGGTATTTCCCCTGTAATATTGTTGGAAGAGAGATCCAATACTTGAAGAAATATTAGATTGCATAGACTGGCATGTATGCTTCCTTGGATCGTGTTATTTGATAGACTTAAAACAACCAAACGATGCAGGTTATGGCCTATCCATGCTGGTAATGCTCCATCGAGAATGTTTTCCCCTAAGTCAATGAATTTTAAGCTTCTGCAAAGAGTCAAAGATGGAATTTCTCCAGAGAAGTTATTCTTATATAAAAGCATTGACTCAATTTTCCGTAGAGTACCAAATGACTTGGGTATTCTCCCAGATAATCTATTGTCTGCCAAATTCAGAACTTTCAAACTTTGAAATTTCTCCCAACAATTTGGAAGTGGCCCTGCTAGTAAATTACTAGACAAGTCAAGATAGCTTAAATTCTTTGGCGACGTTGTACAAAAGAAAGATACAAACCCTGAAAGCATATTATTTGAGAGGAATAGATTATCTAGATTTTGAGGAAAAGGAGGCACTGGACCAGACAAATTGTTGAAACTAAAATCCCACACAGTTGCATACTCTGGGTTTGTATTTGGTAATGATTTTGGTAAGACTCCACTAAGTTTATTATAGGAAACGTTGAAGTTTGACAAATTTGAAGATATGTCCCAAAGCCATTTAGGAAACGAATCTATTATACTGGTATTAGAGATATCCAGCACCAGAAGATTCCTTTGATATTTGAGCCATGTTGGAAATTGAGGACCCAACATGCATGATGATGCCCATAATACGTCCAGTTGGAAAGGTGGAACCCAATTATGATTCAAGATAAAGTGAAATGAATTTCCACTCACATCCAATGCCTTCAATCCAGATAGGTTTAATAGATGTGTTTCACTAATGATCCCATTCATATGATTCCAAGAGAGATACAAGGACTCGAGATTAGGAAGTTGGCCAATAGAATATGGAAGTGTCCCACTCAATTGATTATGGGTAAGACCCAAAAAAGACAAAGAGGAAAATTTACTGACCTCGAATTCAGGTATTGATCCACTCAAACTGTTGAAAGTAAGATCCAAAAATTGAAGATTATGGGGTAAGTGATCAAAGATCAGTGGTCCAACAATACTGGTGTTTTCAAGAAACAATACATTCAAGGATGAAAGCTCAGAAAAATTAGGAAGTGGTCCACTACTAAATGGGTTATGCTCTAGAGACAAAAAGCTCAAATCCTTAAGTTGACGCAAAGTCTCAAAGGATTGTGTCACACTACCGCCAAGTTTATTATATGACAGATCCAGATATTTAAGAGTGTTTGCAAAGCCATATGGAGCACTATGCAAAGAATTTGAAGGAAGATCGCGAGATGTTAGGACTTTGCTAATATTAAGCACCCATGGTAGAATTGAAGAGTTGAGTTCATTTCCTGCCAAACTGAGGACTTTGAGAGAAGTGGAAGTGTTCATGTGAAGGATAGATTTAGGGCTGACTTGAGGAAGTTCACAGCAGATCAAATAAAGCCCCGATAGAGAAGGGATTCTACTTATTGATGATGGCCAATCAATTGCTCTACTAAGATCATTATATGAGAGAATAAGGTACCTCAAATTAGAAAGGTGAGAAACCCATTCAAGGTCATTCACAACCAAATTATTGAACCCAAGGTTAAGAGTTTGCAAATAGGAAAGGTTTGCAAAAGTATGAGGAATGGAACCAACAAGTCTATTCCATGAAAGATTCAACTCTATCAATTGACCAAGTGAACCAATGCACTTTGGGATCTCTCCTTCTAAATCATTAGTACTGAGATCTAAGAAAGAGAGATGTTGCAGTTCACATATTGAAGAATCTATCTTACCTCCCAATCCTCCTGTAATATTAAACTCAATACTCGAAGGGTTAAAATAATTGTTCAAATCTTCAGGTCCTGTGGCTGAAACAGGATCTCCAAATAGGAGTTCCAAGCTGGTTACATGACCAGTTATATTATTGCATGAAACTCCTTCCCATTTGCAACAATCTCCACCTTTCCAAGAAGATAGAATGTGACTTCCACGAATGAAACCATCTTTTAACTTGAGAAGAGCTTGCTTATCTGTTTCCCCACACTTCTTTGTAAGAGAACTTCCAGCAGATAAATACATGCATAAAACAGTCACCACCCAAAAGAGAGAAAGCCTACAACTAAACATGCTGAGCAGCCAAAACTTCAGTGGGAATGTTTTTGGATATTAACGAGTTGCAGAATGTAAAGGAAATGTGTGAACTGAATTTTTGAATTTTGAAGTGAAGTCCAGTTAGGGGCCAGCAGTTTAAAGAAGAAAGCATCATTTAACTGTTTTAGTTCATCCAAAAAATTCTAAATTTATGATCCCACATGGACCTTACCTCCTGATTTCTACGTAGTTTCTTGAGATTTTAGTTTGATGGTGCGTGTATCATTTTAAACCATTGAAATTTGATCCCTTGAATAAAAGGTACTTTGATCACTAGAGTCAACACAACTAAACTTGAGTTGAGGAGCAAGACTTGTGTGCAACAAATCAATGGATGATTGTTACTTTGCTCTTAGTTTGCCCTACATGTTTCAATCGTCTTTATCATTACGCGTTTTATTTATTTCATTATTTATGTTTGAAGAGATAATTTGATAGAAAGAAAAAGAAAATGAAAAAAATAGGATTGTTTGAATTAAAAAATAAAAAATAGAAATAAATAAAAATAAGGAAAACATGAAATAAATTTATTTATTTATTTTTAATAATTTTATTTATTATTTTTAATTATTATTTTAATATTAAAATCTAAAATTATTACGACTTAAAAGAAGGTTTATCAAACTTTATGAAATAGTACATGATTAGATTATTATTTTGGTGATTTTCTTTCTGTGCATTTGAATAACTTTTCTTGACTTGATTTTCAAAGGACTTAGTCAGCTGCGGATGGGTGGTACCAACTACATTACCTGTGGACAGAAAACAAAAGTTGAGATGAAATTATATATTAGATAAAAATAAAAAAAGTTGAATAAGGTATAAATGAGAAAAATATAAAAATATATAAAAGAAAATTTTTATGAAAAGTTTCTATAAATATTAACTCACATGAAAAAAATAAAATATATTTCTCTTTAAATTAAAATTGGTTGACAAATAAATTAAATTACATAATTTTTAGCATGTTAGTCTTTGTAAAAAATTATTTTTTTAGATATTACTAAACTTTTATCCAAACATAGTAAAATCTATTCAGTGTGAATTAACGTAGAACACATGTATTTTTCAAAATTAAGAAGAGTAAGATTATTAGAATATTGTGCTTATAGTAAGTAAAATTAATGTGGTTGTTGAATCTGAGGATAAATATTAAATTTCATGAGAAAATTTGATTATAAACGTCGAAATTTTTTTTTTTTTAAGGGGTCAATCTTGAAAATAACTTTTACGTAATTATTATCTATAATAATTATTTTTATCTATAAAACTTGTTCTTATTTTCAACTGTAATACCTATGCTCCGATTCAATTGTTAGAGAAGGGTAACTTTTTTGGTTTTAGTACAAAATTATTTTTTTTATGATATTTATATTTAAGAATATTTTTTTTCAACATTTACTATTTAAGAGAACAATTTTTAAAACTATTTAAAAAAAATCGTATAATTTAATAATTTATCAATTTGATCGTTGCAACTATTTAATTAAAATAATTTTTTAAAAAATCAATTTTTAAAAATCATATATTCGAGAAGCTTATAGGATTTGTTTCTTAATGAAAATAATTATTTTTAAAATAAGAAAATTAGATAACCACATAAAAAATATAAATCCTCTTATTTTTTATTTAAAAAACACTTTTTTAAAAAAAAAATAAGCAGAAACAAATCGATCATATTATTATTAGTTTCTGTTTTATTATCAATTATGATCATATGGTACATTGATGGTAGGTACTAATGTTTGTCTTTCCATTATTACTAAACTAAGTTATAATCACTATTTTTTAACTGCAACTTAATCATTAAAAATAAATGCTAATTACATATAATTTAAAAATATAAATACAAATTGCATAAACATTTAGTTAAGAATTAAGTTTCTATTTATCAGTTACTTATTGCAAATTGAATGTAATTATCACACTTCGTTATCGTTAATCTATCATAATTTTCACGAACTTTAATTTCATCATATCTTTGATAACAATATCTAGACATATTTAAATTAACTAAAGTCAAATATTAATTTTTAAAATAGACCTAAAATAGGCTCAGGTGCGTTTTTAGATTTTTTTAGGATTCTTGATTATATATCAATATTGACGTTAGGTTTAGGAAACTTTGTTTTTCAAGGGTTCTTTTAGGGGAGTTCAAGAAGACTTACAAAAGAAGCCTAGAGGGAAAAGAAGAAACAACTCTGCATTGAGTTTTAAACTGACGAATTTCTACTCTTAAGTTGCAGGACCAATTAAGCTATCAGTCAAAAGAGAGTATTTCAAATTGACCAAAACAAAGGCAGTTATGGTAATGGCTGGAAAGAATGAAGAATAATGGTTTTGTCCAAATTGTATGCTGTGAGAGTTAGTTGGAATAATAACAACAAAGGTATCTGGGTTGGTCATCTTGTTTCAAAGTCATATGCAGTAACTAATGTTACTCTCCTCCATCAGAATAGTCATGGTTCATATGGTGATTTTTCCCTCTACTCCATGATTTAAAAATGCCAACATTGGAACATTGATTTCAACATTTTGCTATAGAAGTTGTTTCATTAGATTAGCTGTAAACTTCCTTGGTCCCAGTGTACCAATGGACCAAAGTGATTTTTTGAACTCACCCCCATATACAAGTAATTATGTTCATACAGTTTCTGTGAGGCTAATGGTTGACATCCTACTAAGTTCAACCTGTCGATCTTCTAATCGACTCACAGCTCGAGAAAAGTTGTTGCTTGCAAATGACAAGTTATCTTCGGTCAGACGGCGCTGTCGCCTTTGCTTTATTCTTGATATGAGCTGAGAAACCTCACCTATGGAGGGGCGTTTCCTAGGTGATTTGTGCAAACATTTGTGCCCGATCTTAGCAAGCTGCCTCACTTCTTCAAGATTGCATTTTCCAACTAGGTGCTTGTCAAGTATCTCATCTACACCGTCATGATCCATTGCAGCCTTGCACAATACAAGATGAATAAGCAAATGAGACAAAAATAGTGAAGTCTATGAAGATCTTTTCCAAAGAATAGTAACTTACAAGGTTAACATACTCCATCAAATTTTGATGAGGGTGGATGGCAGTGATGAGCTCAAAAACTATGATACCATAACTGTATATGTCACTCTTCGTTGTTAACTTGCTTGTAGAAATGTATGCAGGATCCATGTAGCCATATGTACCTTTGAGACCAGAATTTCGGCCATCAAAGATCTCTTCCTTTGAGAGTCCAAAATCAGCAACCTGCATAGTATAATTTTGAAGATAATTTATTTATATTTAGATAGAATATTATCAATGCCATAAATGTCAAATTTAACTGTTATATCATCTACTATAACACAAGCTCTAGAGATGGCACCTAAGCTTCTTAAATTTCTATCATTTACCCACCATATTAGCACGTCTCTCCTATTATGTAGTCATTCACAAATTTCTTTCAAACAACAATAAGAACAAAACCAGGGAAGGATAGCACTGTTTGATTTAACATCTTATGCAAAATTAGAAAAATGAATGAGAACCTGACTATTAAAAAGAGCTTGTACAAATAATATTACCTTAGCTCTCATTGAGTGATCTAGCAGTATGTTGGCAGACTTTAAATCGCGATGTATGACAGGTGGGATCGCCTGTTCCATGCATATTCATATTAACCAACACATTTTCACATATATTAAGAAAAAATACATCAATGAACATACATACCCCTTCATGAAGGTATTCTATTCCATGTGAAATATCAAGAGCAATTTGCAGCCTTTCATCCCAACTCAATCCCTTTTCTTCACCTATAAACAGTTGCAGACTATTCTCAAATAGAGACAACTTAGTTTGTGATAACATGCAAAAGAAGTAAGAAACATAATTATATAGATACTCTACAAACAACAGTCATGTAAAAAAAATAATAAATAAATAAATAAAAACAAAAACATGAACAAGAGAGATCTTCCTCTTACCATATAAAAGATTTGCTAAACTTCCATTACTCATGTACTGATAAACCAGTATGCGTTGCCCTTTATCTACACAATATCCAACCAAATTCACAAGATTCCGGTGATGCAATCTTCCTAGCAGAAATACCTGAAGCAATATGTTAGATATAAAAAGTTCAACAAACCTAACTGATGGCTGATGTTATAATGTCAGCTTATCCTGAATTTCTCAAATTAGAAACAATATCATCAATGACATATATGATATAACCTATAACCTAGCGGAAGTGATCTTCCATACTCATTTTAAATCATGATATATTCAACCTTGAAAGTTAAGACAGCCTCTGCAGGTTTTTATTTTCAATGATGATAACCATATTACAAAAGACAAAATACAAACTAATATTTCTACATTTCTAGGTCATTCACATGGTAATGTTCCACAACAATTTGCTGAAAGCGGGTACACTATGGGTGTGTTTGAATTGTGAGCTATGTTTTCTAGATTTTAGAAAATATTTATAAAGCAATTTTCTAAATGTAATCTTAGAGAGTAAAAGTGGGAGAAGATAAAACAATGCAAGGAAGAATGCACATAACAGAAAACTAAGTAGAAAACCAAAACAACTTAGAGATGTTCAGTTTTTTATTTAATTATGAAAAATGTATTAGTTTTGAAAACAGTTTTTAAAAATTAATCTTATCAAACAATTTTTTCTGTTTCTTCTCTTTAAGAATAGAAAAAAAATTTTGAGAATGAGAATCACTTCATTTTCTGCATATATACTGATTTTCTGAATTAAATATTGAACATTAAACTCTTTAATAGGTAGGGCAGTTGAAGCAAAAGCAAGGATAATCATCACTAGCTAGATTATTAATCACTTCAATTCAAGTCAAACAAACAAGTATCAAATCATCTATGAACTTTGCAATGGTTTAATACCTTTAAACTTTAATGTGCTTATGAGACTAAAGGAAATAAATGTAAATTCCCCAGGAGGAAATGTATAAGATAATTATGGAACCTTTTTCCCAGTACTATATACAACTCATAAAGATTCAAAACATACAAAATTCTGCATCCCACAAACCAAGTATGAAAATATACCTCTGTTTGGAATTCTTTCTCCCCTTGTTTAGAATTGGGTGCAAGCACCTTCACTGCTACAACCTCCCCTGTAGGCATTGTTGCTTTATAAACTGTCCCAAACGATCCTTGTCCTAAGGTTGTCGTGAAATTTTGTGTGGCCTTTTGAATTTCTCTGCACCATGTAAAGTGTCAGATTCATACCATTACAATGTTAATATCCCTTTAGTAGTTTTTTTTATCTGTGATTACTTTACTTCTCCATTTCCCTACTTTCTCCTTTTCTTATGTCCTCTTAAGTAAGGTAAAATTTGCAAGGCAATTCATCTAATTTATGAAGAAACTTCCCCATCAAAGAGATAAAAAGTTCACAATGCCACAAATCAAATAATCAACACATTTTTATATCTATAGTTATATGTTTCTAATTTAATAGTATTTATCCATATGCAAAACAAGAAAAAAAGAGTTAATCTCGTGCTTAAGAAAGAAATGTGCATACTTGTATGAATACTTAAGAATGCCTGATGCCGAAGTAAACTGGTCTTTGTTTTGATGACTCCACCAACTGAAATGGGAATTTTTCTTAGCATTTTCTGACCTTGATGTGGCTATAGAACTATTGAGTGATGCACTAAAGTCGGTACTTGTTCCCAATCCATTTGTTCGTATTGGAAGAGTTGTTACACTAGACTCATTTGCAGAAAGTCTAAGATGAGCAGCACGTTTGGTGTACCACCTTATGCCAAAAAATATGAGGCAAGATATCAAAATTCCAAGTGCCAAACCAACAGAAACACCAATGATAACTAAATCAGTTTGGCGAACCATTCTTTGATCTCTCTTGATACTTAAACAATGAAATCATTTTGCTGAAGACTGGTACTGCAGAGGCCCACTGTCACAGAGTTGGCACATATTTATGTTAATTCAATGCTTCATCCAGATCTAAATGACATCAATTGAACTCCAGGATAGAAATAAATCCAAATATTTTTCTATTTTAAGAGATAAAAGATTATTAAAACCAATGACTCAAATGCAACAAGATTTGCAAACTTTTAGATGTTAAAACTCATGGATGCAACTTTATTATACAATCGCAACTAAAAATTGAATGTCAGCAAAACATCCATACCATATATCAATATTGAAACACCTAAGTCTCTCTTTAACTATTAGAACTAAAGGTATGACTTAAGTAAATAATGTATCACGGACACCTTAATTCTGACAACAATGATTAAATAATGAGTATTTAGAAGAAATAATCATATTTTCATTTTGCAACTTTCTAAAAGAGCTATTGGACGAAAAACAAAAGGCATATTTTTTTCCTGAAACATTACAAGAAACAAAAACACAGGCTAGCTATCTTTTACAGTTGATAACTAAAACCATAAAGAACTGAGCCATATTACAAGTTTCCCAGAAGATAGATAACATATCTGAAAATTTGGTAAAAATTAATAAGAACATGTAACAAAAATGAACCCTTTTCTATGATTCAGAATTTCAGATAACAGTTAAATGGAGCAGGGTGGGTTTGGGAGATAGAGCGCTATTCACAAGCTCATCTACATCAATTAATTGTTCATTCACTTTGCACTATCTATATCACACATGAACATATAAAAAAATATTCAAACTTCTCACTACCCTCTTCAAAACGGTGAAAAAAAACAAGAAAGAACCCACAAATCAGCAATAAAACTCTCCCAAAAACAAACCCACCAAGCAAAATCCAGAAATCTAAAAACTTCACCGGAACCCTTCACTGATCTCGTAAGAAAATAAAAAACCACATACCTAATCAGCAGAAAGAAAAGCCCATGATGGGAAAAGCATATTTTTTTCTTTCTGGGGTGTGTAAAGTGCGAACCATGGTTCTGAAATCAACCCCCTTTTGGCTATTTGTTGTTGACTTTAGAGTCAAGAGTCAATGGCATGAGTGGAAGAAACAGAGACCAAGTAGAGGAAAGAAACTGTTTTTCTGTTTGTGGAGAGAGTGAAACAGTGAAAGAATGTGTAAGAGGTGTGTGAGTTGGATTGGAATTTGAAGTGAGTGGAGATAAAAGGAGGGGTTTGGAGTGGGTGGGGGCTTTAAGTGTAGTTGAATTGAAGTGAGAGTGGGATTTAAGGTTTTTAAAACTTGGAAAAATGGGTACAGGTTTGAGAATAATAAATTATCTATGTTTGGGAATGTTTGTTTTTTTGTCTTATTATTATTCTTCTCGTGTTTCTATATTTATTTTTTATGAAAAAATAAAACGAGTTATTTAATGTTATAGTAAAAGAGAAATAAAAAGTATTACCTTTTTTTAAGTTTTGACTATTAATAAAAATTTAATTTATCTGAATTAAGAAAATTAATTCATATACTTTCATTTTATTAAATTTATTTAAAAATATTTTATAGAATTATTTTTCATTGTAAATTGAGAAAATAAAGTAAATATGATTAAAAATAAAACCTTTATTTAATAAAGAGTATTTTGCATAATAGTTTCATTAAATAAAGTAGAATTAAATAAATTTGTTTATACTTTAGACCAATATAAATAATTTTTTATATTTAAATTAAAAATAAACAAATAATAATAGAATGTATAATATATAAAGTGTATATATGTATCAATATTTTTATATTCAAAATTAGAAATAACAAATAATAATGAAATGTATGATTTATGTCTATATATCATTATTTTTTAATGGAGGAGGAGTATTCATATAGAAACTTCATATTAGTTTTTGCAGTGTCCTCTCTGATCTTATGAAATTTTGTATCTATGTAAAAAAAATTCTGCTAAGCATTTTAGTTGTTTAAAAAATTATTATATAAAAAATAGTTAAATATTTCTTGATAATTAATTCCAATTCAATTATAAAAAATTGTTAACACATTCCTTGAAATATAAAATTTATATTTTTTCTAATTAGTTTAACTAATTTAATTTTTTGTACTAGGCAAAATAATTGTTCTAAAAAGAAAAAAAAAAAAAAACTCTTAACCCTAATATGTATATCTTGATTAGACTCTTTCAGACATGATAAATTTGTATATTCTGAGTACATTTTAATTGAAAGTTTTGTGTATCTTATTCTTCTAAAATTTCAGTGATAAAAGAATATATGATTTTCATTTAAATAAAAGGAATGTAGTTCAGTTATATTGTTTTATTGCATGTCTTTTTCTGTGTTTGTGTGCTAGTGTGACTCATTTCCCTCAAACTTAAATTTTCCCGTCTTTCATGTATATTTTCTGCCTCTTCATGCCTGCATATCAATCTTAGCTTGTTTTTGTATACTTTAATGTTGAATTTTACAAGGTGGCTAACTTTTAACTTTTCCATTTTTTGGTTGTCATTACTGGAGTTGTTTGAGTTTGTTCATGTTATTTTAAAGGTATGAATAATTGAGTACTTTATTATGAGTAAGTTAAGAAAAAAGTTGCCACTAGCACATACTTTCTTTCTATCTGAGTTTTTTCCTATTTTCTTTTTCAAATGCTTAATTGCAAAGTGTCTCGTATGCGTATTCTAAAATAAATAATTCTTTAAATAATCATAAATTTTATTTATTTAGATACTTACAACTTTGAATATATATGTTACCTAAAGAAAATTCTACATTAATTAAAAATAAAATCAAATTATAATATATAAGTGAGATATAAATTTTTTTTTTAACAGATATTAATAGTAAATTAAGTATCATAATCATTTTTATAAGATATAATGTTATTAATAAAATTATTAACTTTAAATTAGATTAAGATTGAGTCACTTATTACGTACTAAACATTAATTAATATTATTGGACCTTTTAATAGATTACGATCTCTTTTATATAATTAGATTTATAACTTATAAATTAATTTTTGAAATTTTTAATATATTTTATATTTTATTAATATGTTATATTTTAATTTTATTTTTAATATATTTTTTTATTGGTGTAATTTTGACATTAATATAATAAATTTTATTAACCTAGTTTAATAGAATTCGATTAGATATTATATCCTATTTATATAAATATAATTTTTTTTAATAGTAAATATAGGCATACAAGATCAAATGACTAGAAAATACAGTATTGTTTTGTACTATGCCGTAAAACAGCTTTAAATCTTACTATGTGTCTAATATGGTTTTGTTTGGGTAGTCAAAACTATACTATATGTCTAATATGACATGCACAGGCTAACTAACTTACTTCACTTTAGTTGTTTATCATATTCAAATAATAAAAAAATAAAAAAAACAAGACCAAAATTGATGAAAAATAAATTTTTATAAATAAAACACTATCACAATTCGTGATTAAATTTGTTATATAATATTTTATTTTTTTAATATAATATCTTTCTCGTACCTTAACTTTTAAGTAATGGTAACTCTAATGTTTTAAGGATGAATCTAAACTAAAATAATATTTATATGGTAAAATTTTTAGACAAATAAACTTTTAGTCTTCCTTTAAATAAGTGAAAATATTATTAAGAAAAAAAATTTACAATAATTTAACGTAAATCAAGAAAAATATTACAGTTTTTAAAACAAATTCATGCTTCTCTCTCCTTTCACTCAATTTATGAAGATTTAGACAAAAAATGATTATAAATATTTTTTATATAAATAAATTATAACAAATCAATTACACTTATAATAAAAAATTATTAATATTTTTTATTTTTTATATTATTATAATATTTAAAATAATATTTAAAAATTAAATATTTAAAATAATATTTAAAAATTAAATAATTATTAATAATATTTATATTTTTATAATAATTAATTAAATAATAATAATAAAATATAAAATTAAACAAAAAAATATATTTTTATTTAAATATTAATAAATAATTAAAAATAATATTAAAATATAAAAAAATAAAATAAATTATTTAATTTTCTTCTCATTTCTATTCCTTTCTCTTAATCCAACAATCTCATTTTCTCTTCTCTTTTTCTTTATTTTTTTTTTCTTTTTTTTCTCTCTCAAATTTATCCTTCAATCCAAACAAATTCTTAATGAACACACATTTAATTAATTAGCCATTTAATGGTTATTTGCACTCAATATTTAATTACTTTTGACTTTTTGAATTTTTTTAATATGAAAGTAAGATCTATAATTTATCTAAAAAAGTTAAAAAAATGAATTAACTTGATATATATATATATAATTAAAATTTTGTCATTGTTTTTTAATTAAAAAATATTATTATAATAAAATATAATTAAATAAATATTTTTAATATTTATATATATATAATATTTATATTAATATAAATAAATTTATTACATCATGTATTCCATTACAACAAATATTTATATGTTATATAACGCATTATTATTTATTTTCATATTAAATCATCACAAAATAAATAAATTAATTAATATTTTAACTAAAATCTAGTATAATAAAATTTATTTTATTTATATATATATATATATATAATATAGTAATTAAATAAATTTATTTTTTATTTTTGTTATTTTTTTATAATTTAATTATTATATTAAAAAATGTGAATACTATGTTATTTTTTGAAATAAGTTAATATAACTCCTAAAATGATATATTAAGAGAGTTTTTTAAATTTTAGTTACATTATAATGTCTTGTGTTGAGTTAGACATTTAGGTGGGCTTAAGGCCTAAATAGTTCAGAAGGAAAATGAGGGTATTTAATTCTAAAATTTTCTAACATTTCTTATTTTTCAACTTTCAAAATTTTATTCTCACATTTTTTAGGTTTCTCTTAACTCTGTTTCAAACCTCTCAACTCAATTCTCTAGATTTCATCTCTTTTTTATTCATTGGGATTCAAGGTTATAAGGAAGGGAATACCTTTACATAAATCAGGAGCTCGCATTTTAAGTGAGTTCTCAATCTTACATTATTAGGGTTTTTTATTTGGAATTTAATCTGGGGAATTAGAGGAATCTAGTCAGTTTTTGTTGAATTAAGATAGTAATTAGAGGTGTTTTGCATTTTAGATCCTTAGAATCACTTTAGGACTTGAGATTAAAGTGGAAGCTGCAAATCTTGCTAAGGTAAGGGAAGTTAAATTATGATAAGTTTCTTTGAGTTTGAATATCAATTGATGAATTGATTTGTTCTTGACAAATTTGTGAAAGAGTATCATGTTATATGCTAAATTTTTGTGATAAAGCGGTGAAAAACTTCATGGAATATGTTTATGATCATGCAAATTACTAGGACTGAATTAGGGGAATGATTTAGACTTGATTTTCGGAGTTTATTGTGTCGTACGCAAGGTTTTCACTTGAACGAGTACTTTTTCACTCAAGCAAATGGGTCTAGGTTGCTCTCAGGTGTCTTTTCGCTCAAGCGAAACACCTTTTGTTATCACTCTTTGAAAATTGGATAACTTTATACAAGTAATTCAAGTATTTTAATAATGATCAAGAAATTCAAGAATCAGGACATCAAGAAAACTCAAGTTGGAAGCAAGCTCAAAGACATAAAAGACTTAAGTTTATAGTTGGGAGTGAATGATATCAAAAGGTAATCATCACTAAGCTCAGAGTGTTTTCTCAAGAAAACTGTTTTCAAAAAACTATAAAACTCACTGTAATAATCGATTATATGTAGAACATAATCGATTATGTATTTTGAAAAATGAAAAGCTCTCTAAAATAATCGATTAAGTAATCGATTATGTATTTTTGAAAATGAAAGTGTTGCTCTCTGGAATAATCGATTATTATTTTTGAAAATGAAAGTTTTGCTTTCTGGAATAATCGATTATGTAATCGATTATTATTTTTTAAAATGAAAGTTTTGCTCTATGGAATAATCGATTAAGTAATCAATTATTTATTTCAAAACTGAAAGTATTTCTCTCTGAAATAATCGATTATGTAATCGATTATGTATTTTTGAATAAAGACTTGACACTGTAATAATCGATTATCTAATCGATTAGGTTCTTTTTTGAAAGAGTTCAGAGCATTGTAATAATCGATTATGTCCATAACGTAATCGATTATGCTAGAAGATTTTTGAAAAGTATTCGTTGCGAAAAATTCTCCGAAAATAAAGGAGTATCTTTGATTGGAATTTTCTGAACGTTGGAGTCTCTGAACAAAGTAAAAATTTGATTTTGAATTAAAAATAAAATAAAAAATATTTTATTTGAGAATATTTGATTATTTAATAAGCATATCAGGATTTTTCAAGATACCTCACTCATACGCTCTTTGACACATTTTCTGAAAAGCTTTACACTTTTTCGAAGTATCTTGAGCCACAAAATTTCATGTTTTGAAAGTGGGAATATTTTTCTGTGCATTAATCTTTCTGTGAAAAATCTTGAGGAGATTCTGAGCTGAGCCGGTGCTACAGTTTGAAAGCGTCTCTCTAGGTGATATTTATTTTGATTACAATCATCCTCTAAGGTTGTTCAGAGGAGATGTTTTTGTCTTCCTTGTGTGATTCAAGGAAGGTATTTCATTCCTTGTGGGACTCAAGGAAGGGTTGGAAATCTCTTGTAGGTTTCAAGAGATTGAAAGGTTTGATCTTTAATTTTTGTATTTTTGCATGTTTCACTTGTGATCAGTGGTTGTAAAAATTCTGATAAATTAAAGATATAAGAGTGTGTGATCATCTCAGGTTGAGGTGATTGGGAACTGGACGTAGGGTTAAGGATTTAACCCGAACCAGTATAAATTCCTAGTGTTCTTCTTTCTTTCCCTTATCTTTTAATTTTTCTGTTGCGCTTTATAAAATATTTTAAGAGAGTTAAAATTTGAATTAAATAAGAGTTAAAGTTTTAATTTTTATTGCATCAATTCCCCCCCCCCCCCCCTCTTGATGCCACTTGACAACACCTTTCACTTGAGCGAAATTGCCCAAACCTAGATATTGCTCTTAGGTGTGTTTTTGCTTGAGTGAGACTGTTTTTGCTTGAGCGAAAATACTCCAATATTAAAAGTTCTCTTTAGGACGTTTTTGTTTTAGTAAAACTTTTTTCGCTTAAGGGAAAATATATGAATTTTGAATAATGTTAAATACTGGAAATGAACTTATGAAATTAGATAAGGGATGTAGAATGATAAATATCTATGTTCACTTGAGAATTTATGGGAACTTGGAAGAATCTAAAATTTTTAAATAGCTAATTATGGTTGAAATTGGAGTTATTATTATTTAGAGAGGAATTTTATTATATGAATAATGATGATATAAGTCTAAATAAAATCTAAAGGTTTTGTATGAATGTATAATTATGAGAAATATGAATATGTTACACTAAGTTATGTTGAATTTGGACCTTTGATAATCTAAGGCTTACTAAGAAATGTTATTGTGGTTTCATGTACTGCATGAGAATAAATCAATGAGGATGAGATAAATGAGCGGATGGTGCATTGTGTGAATTATGTTTTTCTAATAAAATATGACTAATTGTGATGAATGTGTTTGGGTCAAATAGTCATCACGAGATGCTATTTGGTAGTAGCTTTAGTGTATATGAATATTGTGTAAGGAAGTATCCAAACTTCAAATTCCCAGTTATATAGATAGGAATATTCATGTGGTGTGAGATCGATAGAGGTTTCACTTACATTATTCAATAGTGGTGACATCTGTCACGTATGTGTTTGGGAACACCATGTGTGTGATGCCTTGATAGGGATAAACAGATGGTCTTGAGATGAAAAAGATTCAATAATAGATTATGTTTATTACTCAATAACGGTTAAGCATAACATGTATTAGTCTTTAAGATTAAGGATTTCATATAAATATTCGAATGAGTCAATCTAGTAAATTAGGTGATAACTAGTACCTGAATGGAAGAATTTTCTACGTTTTTGTTTATTGTGAATAAAATTGTATAATTAAATATAAATAATGATATGTTATAATAAATTTATTTTAAATTTAATCTTATTATATTAGCTTATTTTTATTTTATTATATTATTATAATCATATTATGGAACATATATTATAGATAAATCTTTATTAAGTATATGATTCTAATATTGAAATAAATCTTATATATTAGATTATATGACTCTAATATTAATATAAATGTTATATGGGATTGTGATATATAAATCAAATACTAAAGATTTGTAAATATGTGATTACATAATTGTGATACTTAATTTCTATAAATAATTATTTGTATATGTACATGTAAAGAATAATTTCTAATATCATTTCACAAAGTTTTCAAATTGTTATATATTGTTATATAAGTTAAAATTTTAGAATGTGTAAAGTAGTATTTTTTTTTTTTAGTTATATAAGTTGAAGAGATTTTTTTTAAATCATAAGTAAATATTCAAAGTTTATTTCAAACTCCAGTGAATATACGCAATTATTTTTAATGTTTGTTTATTTGTTGTAGAACAAAAATGAAATCAGCTAGCATTTATTAATAATTATCCTTAATCTGAATCCTATTTTGATTTTCTTTCATTTATTTTAAAATAAATATAAAAAATTTATTTTTATTTTTATTTTTATTATTTATATTTTTAGTATAATAATTTATTTATTTATAAAATATTTTTTACGATTTTTTTTATAAAAAAAAAAAATTAATTATTCATTAAATATTTCTTATATATTTATTTTTATAAAAAATTTCATAAATTTATTCATAAAAATTTTTTATAAAACTTTTTATAGAATTTTTTTATTTATTTATATGAGAAATTTTTTATAATTTTATTTATTTATTTATAAGAAATTTTTTATAAAAAATTTTTTTATTAATTTTTTGTAAAAAATAATTTTTTATTAATTTTTTATTTATAATATTTATGAAAATAATAAGTTTGTAATAGATTTATATAAAAAATTATATTTTTTTATTAATTTTAAGTATTATTCACCATTTTGATGAAAAATATAAATTTTTTATAATAAATTTAAAATAATAAAATATCTTAATCATGAAAGTACAAGAAAACAAAAATAAATCTTGTACATTTGTTTCTGAAATAACTTAATCTCTTCTTTTTTATAAAAGTTGAAAACATATTTAAACAAAATAAAAAATAAATAAAAAAGTGTACATGGTTGGTGAAGATCGTGTAAAAGAATGCAAGGGATTGTTGTTCCATAGCTTTGATCTTTTGGTTCTCTTAACACAACTCTTTCTGCAATCTTCTTCACTTTCGGAAGCTTTAGAAAATTACACCAAAAGTTTATTTTCTTCCAAGTTTGGACACCTCTCCTATCAAACGTATACGTTAACATCTTCCAATTCTCAATCTCACAACTAAATATTTTAAATATTCTAAATTTATATCACTCATAACTCTCATTTCATTTCCATATAGTTCATTCAATGAAGTTTCTTATTCAACAAACTCATAATATTTTAACACAAAGAAGAAAAACTCATAATCACAATTATAGTATATATATTGAAGTTTATTTGTCAATATTGAAGGAGACATAAGTGAATAATCATTGTAAAAAAAACTTACATTTTATATAAAATAAATTTATAAATAATACTTAAGTTAAAAATATAATTTTTTTTATAAATTTTTCACAAATTTTTCATTGTTATAAAATTGGGCATAGAAAATTAATAAAAAAATCTATAAAAAATTTATCATAAATAGATCATAAGAAATTTTTAAAAAATAAATTAATAAAAAAAATTTACAAATAAATTTATAAAAAAAATTAAAAAAGTTTTATAGAAAAAATATTTAATAAATAATTATTTTTTTTATAAAAATAAATTTATAGAGGAAAATCCCATTTAAAAAGAGGAAGAAAATAGAGAAGGCCCAAGCCCGTTAGGAGAACCTTCTAATCTCCTTAACGTATGGTTGCAAGAAAAAAATAAGAAAAATAGAAAGAAGGAATCAGGCAGCCCAAAGAAATATACTAACTTCAGAATTATTATTATGAGAAGTTGTTTCTTTTTCTTTTTCATATTATCTTTTGTTCTTTATTTATTCTATATTCTATATAATATACTAATAAAATTTTGCTTTTATAAATTTAATAATACAAATAACCAAATTATTTTAATATATTATTTTTCTATATTAATTTTTAGTTTACAATACTTTCATATTAAACAATTGGTTAAATATAAGACTGATGATATGCAACATTTTATATTTAGTGTATGATTTTTATTTTTATTTTTACTTTAAACATAATTTATAAGAAATCATAACATAAACACAAATAAAGATTCTCTTTTGTGGATTCCAAACTAAATTCATTTTTTCCTTTTTATAAGACGTTAAAACTGTAAATATTATTAATAAAGGTAATGACTTGAAAGTTTTGTTTGAGAAATTAAAAAAGGTGATGACTGAAATTTAAATAGAAAGGTGAAGAGTGTAACTGAGAAAAGAGTGTTTTAAATATTTAGATTTCTATTATGTGTAATTTTGGTAGGGTTATTCCCTCTCTCTTCTTTTATAATTAAAAAAACAAATGTTATTAATTACAATTATAAATGTATTAATTATTTTTATAAATCCATATATATATATATATATTAAATCTAAATGTAAACTTTAAATAAATATTTTATTTGGAAAAAAAAATTACATTTACTTCTACAACATGTTTCTAAATTTAATTTGTTAAATATCACATGTTTTATAATTATTTAAAATAAAAAAATAGACATTTAATAAATAAGAACTATGTGTAAGATGTTTCAAAACGTCAAGTAGAATGCTATTATAGATTTGCTAATAATATATATATATATATATATATATATATATAAAAGTTTAGTTTAAAATTTTAATAGAGAAAAAATTATAATAGGATAAATTTTCAAAACTATTAAATATAAAAATCTTAGTTTAAAAATAGAAATAATTTAATTAAATGAAAAATGAATAGTTAAATTAAAATGTTATGAATAGAAAAAAATTAATTATTCAAATTTTATTTTACGTAAGATTATTATTTATTTAAGATTTATATTGTTTTTCTTTAAATTTTTTTATTATATTTTTCAAGGTTTGAATTCATCTTTATAAAGTTAATAAATAATAGAATTTTGTTTAGAGGTAATTTATTGTTATCTATTCTTTTTAAAGTACTTGTCAATAGAAGCTAGCATGCGACATTGGATATGTTTGCACGTGATTTTTAAGAGAAAAAAAGATAATCTTTGCTAGATTAAGATTATAGTGATGTATTTATTTTACTGATTTAAGATTTTTTAAATAAGTTTAAAATTGTTATAAACTTATCATAAAAAAAACATAAACAAACATTATTCACAAATTTAATGTACTGTGATAGAATTAGTTACAGTGATAAAATATTTTGTTACAAAAATACATCACTAAAATTGAATTTTATTGAAGTGTTGCCATAAGTTTTACTTTCTTATTCTTTGTATATGACTTTGATTAAAAAGGTAAAGAGTCTTTTACTTTTTACTTCTAAAATTCTCAAAATGACAAAAATAAGTATTTGAATTTCTTAATTATTCGTCCATTAATCATATTTTTCCATGAATTGTACCATATAATTAGGAAGGTTTAAATCTTTTCTCTTTTTACCTTTTAAATTGATTCTACCATTATATATGAGGTAACATACAAACTCATATGATTGTCTTGAGAATCATTATTGATATTGGTTATTGTAATTTAGAGTATAGGGTAGATAACTTTCTCCCTAAGTTGCTAACATAGTTGACCCTTTATCCTTAATTATTAAGTCTGAGTTGACACTAACGCTTCGTTTGGATCAACGGATTGAAAGTGACGAAGCGGGGATTTAAGCAGGCGTGAAAAACGAAAAGAATAAAACACGAATTTCAAGAATTTTGTGGGCAATCTGATTTTCCGAGCAAATAGCGAAGAAAGGCAAGGAAAGGCTACAGTAGATATTATTATATTAATATAATCAATATAATAAATTAAAATAATATTTTTTTTGTTTTTTATTATAATAATAAATTAAAAATAATTAAAAAAATATATTAATAATATATATTTATTATTATAATAATAATAAATTATAAATAATTAAAAAATTTATTAATAATAATATTAAATTATATTTCTTTTTTATTTTTTTATTATAATACTAATAATTTTTAAAAAATATTTAAAATAATTATAAAAATTATTAATAATAAATAATATTATTTTACTTTCTATTCATTTTTACTCTCTTCCTCTTAATTCAAACAATCTTACTTTTCTCTTACTTTCTCTTCATTTCATTTCTTTTCCACTCTCTCAAATCTACTCTTCAATCCAAATACACCCTAATTGATTTCATAGTCGGTTTGGCCAAATTATTCACAAGTAAATAGGGGTAAAGAAGAGTTACACATGTGCCTTTAAGAATATCTTCATCTTCCTAATCAGATTAATCTAATTTATAATAAGGGTGTTGCTCTTTATATAATTTATTGTATTTAGTACTTTCATGATATGTATCTCTAATGGCAAAGTAATCATTAAAAGTTAAATATTTTTTGAAAGAGAATGTTTCACTAGTTGTCTTCTTCAAAATGATGCCTAAAAGTAATGTTCAACTTATTGTTGTACAAATAAATTCATGATGAAACAACATTTTAAGTAAATCTTGAAAAAATTTTCCATTCTTCGAATAAAGATTCTTGTTATAATTTTTTAAATCTAAATTATATTAATAAAATTAATTTTAATATTAGATATAATAATTTAATATATAAATTATAATAAATATATAATTTTTAATAAGATAATATTACTTATATTTTTAAATACAATTATATTTTATAAAATAGGTGGGCTCATAAATTTAAATATTTATTCAATTTATCTCTATTTACCTAACAAGTTAAACAAGTTAAATCAACACTAATTCAATTCATTTTATTATTTTAGATGAATTTTTTTTTAATTTAATTAGTTTTTCAAATTTTTTTTACTAAACTTATTTTATTTTGATAACTTTATGTTACTTCAAATATGAACTTGCACATTATATTTCAACATTTAATTTCGTTCGAATAATTAAAAAAACAAAAATAGAAAAAAAAAGAGAGAGGTAGAAAAAAAAGAATGAGTTACATAAAAAAAGGGATGGTGGTTAGAAAAAAAGGTGAATGACCAATAAAATAAAATAAAAGGAGACAAGTTACGCAAAAAATACAAAAATTGAGATAAAAAATATTAAATATAAAAAGATATTTTTCTTCTCTTTACTCTTAGTAATTAATTTTATTATTTTTCGCATAATATTACATTTCTCTCTCTTTATTTATACGCGTACACTTTATCTTTATTCTCACTCATTTCTTATTTATTCATTTAATGTATGAGATAATTTTTTTCTTTTTCTCTTTTCACTCACGTTATATTCGTATTTTTCTCTCTTTGTTCACGCGTTATACTCATACTTTTCTCTCTTCACTCACTTTATATCCATATTTTTCTCTCTACACTCATGTCACTCACACATTTTTCTGTTTTCACTCTCACCACATTCATTCTCCCACATTTATAATCACGTTTTTCTCTCACTTCATTTTCATGTATTAGAACCTCCATTCTCACATTCACATTTTTCTTTAATTTCATTGATTTTTCACATTTCATACTCATGATTATCCACCCTCTCACTCACACTTCTCTTTTTACACACAAATAGTTAAGGGACAATCTCATTAATAAGAAAAAAAAACAATTCCAAGTAGAACATTTTAAACAAAATATGAATCTTATTAGTCACTTAACCATTTTTTTTTTTAAAAAAAGAGCATTGATAATTTTTTAAATGGAGAAATCTTATTTTATCTTTGTATAAAAATAGGTATAAAAAATTGAAGCAAAAGAATTAAATTAAAGGAAAATGAGATAAAAATTTTAAAGGATGAAAAAAATAAATTAGTTGAATAATAATAAGTCAACAATATGAAAGCATTTTCATACAAATTGTGTTTCTTCCCTTTAGCGAAATTCTAGCAGAAAAAAGGGTTGTTTGTGACAACATTTTTCTCAAGCGAGATTCTCTCCCTTAAGTGAAAATCTTGTTTATGGTAACATTTTTGCTCAAGAAAAATTTCAATTAAACCTTATAACATTAATTTCACTCGAGTGATAATAACTTGTTTGAGCGAAAATATTTAGTAACAAAATACTTTTTTTTTTTTTTCGAGATACAAGATTAAAAGGAGATTCAATCTAATTTTCATCAAGTTAAGAAGTGAAAAGGGATGAAAATATGTGTGTCAACTATAGGTAAGATCAATTGAAAAGACTAATCCACAAATCATTTCTCTTCCGTATAAATTAAATAATTAATTTTTATTTTATTGAGATTAAATATAATTTATCAAATTCTTTTATATAATTATTTATTTATTTATATATATCATATGTTCTTAATATTTAGGTGAGTTGATAATTCATTTTCTAATTTATAAGTTTATTAAAAAATATATCTTAAATTTAATTTGAATTAAATCATTTTATATACTTAAATATAAATTTATGGTAAAATATCAACTTTCACACTATTATAATATAAAATAAATATAATATATATATATATATATATATATATGAATTTGTACGATTGTACGATGTGTTTTTTATAATTATTTTTAATTTATTATCTACAATGTCAAAAATTTTATAAAGTCAAATTAAATATATATTCTTTTAAATTAAATCAATTTTAAGATTCTAGAATTCTAAATCAATAAATTATCCCACTAAAAAAAATTCAGTTGGATATAACTTAAATCCTACCTAACACTTAGTAATTTTTAATGCTTTTACGTAGGTAAAATGTTATAACCATAAAGTAGATATTAATTTTAAATCTACAAATGAGTTATTTTAAAAAAAATATATTATTTGATCTCAAAATCTTTAATACTCATTCAAATTTATTGTTCATATTTAATACACTTAAAACTTTCTTATTATTTATTATTCTAATATAAAATTTTAACTAAGTTAATTTTTAGAAAATTAAAAAATATAATTTTAATATTTTAATGAAGGATTAAATTGTGATATAAATTTAACCTAAGTTATATAATGATAACATTACATACATCTATAATATTTTCATAGCACTAGTTAAAAAAAATAAATAATAATTTAAAATATTTTAAATGAACAAAAAATCTAATAATTTAAATATTTCATTATTATTTATTTTATCTATTTTAAATATTTAAAGTATTAGATTTTTTATTAAAATAAATATTATTTATCTATAATTTTTTTTAATTAAGTTCTTTATAATTATATTTGTGCATAGAAAAACATAATCTCTATATTCATATAAATTCAAATTTTTACCGATACAAACTACAAAAATAATTTTATTTATTCATGAAATATTTCTCACGAATTTTTTTTTTAAAAAGAAATTAATTATCTATTGAATATTTTTCACGGATTTTTTTTTTGGGAAAAAAGTTAATTATCTATTAAATATTTCTCACAGATCTATTTTTGTAAAAGTTTTTCATAAATTTATTTGTGAAAATTTTTTAAAAAATTTATTTATGAAAAAAATTCTCATTAATTTGTTTGTGGGAAATTTTTCACAGATTTTTTGTAAAAAATAATTTCTACTAATCTTTACCTACAAATTTATTGATGGTGGAAAATTTGTGATATATCAATAAAAAAAATTATATTTCTCACTAATTTTAAGTATTATCCACAAATTTTAATTCATGGAAAATATTTTTTTTTAAAAAAACATTATTTATTAATATATTTAAATAAATTTTATAGATTTACGTCAACTTAAATTTTAAAATAAAATTAATTGATATAAAGTAAAATATTCTAATATATTAATATATATATATATATATAAATAAAATAATTTAAATTATATATAAATTCTAATATTATATTAAATTTCGATATAAAATAATTGATATTAAATAAAGTAATCTAATAAATATATAAATACGCGGTTACGGACGTGAGTTTTTCTTAATATTTATATCATATCTTAGGAAATACTTTAGAACTAAAATAAATAATATAAAACTTCTTTAACCGTTAGAATGTAATAATTTATCTCTTTACTTCTAGATGCCAACGCATTTACAAAACTAACTCATCATTTCTAAATACCAACTCATGTTAACCCATATTTTTGCTTTAACTTTTTTTTATTGAAATGCATAAAAAATCAACAATTCCTCATCATAGTGATTACTTTTCAGATCTTTATTAAAACTAAAGGAAAAAGAGAAAGACACACTATTTAACTCACAATTCTCTTGATAATTTTCTATTTCTCATAAGGTGTGGAAAATTGCAATGGAAAAAGTGATGATTTTTTTGTTCTTGGTTTTCTTTGTTGTGTCACCCATTTGTGCCCTGAGTAGTGCACCAGCATTTTATGTGTTCGGGGACTCTTTGATGGACAGTGGTAACAACAATTTCATGCCTACTTTTGCAAGAGCCAACTTTCTACCTTATGGGGTTGATTTCCCCCAAGGTTCCACCGGAAGGTTCACCAATGGAAAAACTGTTGCAGATTTCTTGGGTAATTTTTTCATCTGTCTCATGTTATTTTAATTGATAACATAGTTTTTTTTTCTCATTTATGTGTTGTTACAGTATTAAGTATCTATGAAATTTTTGTTTTAATTGTAACAAAAACATCATAGTTTTATTTGGAGAACTATGCTTCTTTTGCCTAAAGTTTTACACTTAAATACAAAGTTTTTTTTCTTTTTACTAAGTTATACTGTGACTATCTTAAAGTTTTCAAAAATGGAACACCCCCACAATTAAAATTTATGGATGGAATTTTGAAACCTTGGTTTTGTTCTTGGCTATAATTTCTCTTTGACATATTTTGATGATCTCCATGGTTAAAAGATTAAAAGAAAAAATTATTTTCTTTGGATGAACAGCTGAATATCTTGGATTGCCATATCCTCCTCCATACCTTAGTTCTAAAAGTTTAAGGTCATCAACTGGAATCAATTATGCATCTGGTTCATGTGGAATTCTGCCAGAGACTGGAGCCGCACTTGTAAGTATATATATTTATACACACAAATGATTGAATATTATTTTCTTAATTTCTTTCTTTTTTGCTCCAATTTTTTTGGTTTGGGAGATTTTTAATGTTTTATATGTCTTGTAAGGTTGATCCTACTACTGGGTTTAGCAAAAATATTATGCAAAATCCTATTTTCTATACTAAAGAATATTTCAATTGAAAGAAGTGTTTTGCATGTTATTTTTGGGGGTTGAAAATGATTTTCAGAACACTCCAGAGAAAGTTTCTTTTTAACGGAAAAAAAGGAAGATTTTCTGATACGTTACGTTTGATATAAGAAATAAAGTGAAAGAGAATAAAATCAAAAGGAAGATATGTAATCGAAAGTAAAATAATTTCCTAATTTATTGCTAAGAAAAACAGATAGGATCAAGTAAAATGAAAGAAAAATAACAATACTCAATAGTTTTTATTTTACTCAACAAAATTGTTGTCTCGATTTTGCAGGGAAGATGTCTGAATTTGAGGGATCAAGTGAATCTATTTCAAAACACAGTTGAGAATGATTTACCAAAAATGATGGTAAACTCAACTCAATTATCTGAGCATCTAGCAAAATCTATATATCTAGTCTCCATAGGAAGCAATGACTACATCAGCAACTCTCTTGGAACCAAAGATTCAACAAGCAGAAGTTACCAGCCAATACCCTTTGCTCAACTTCTCATTGCAACAATCTCTGAACAATTAGAGGTACAACATTCATCTATTCTATTGTTTTTACCAGGAAACTTATGGATTTGGATTTCTTGTAGTGGATTTTTACACATAAACTTAGAACTTCATCTCATAAATGAGAAGATTGAATAGTATATAAGGGAAAAAAATATACAAACCCGTAATCTTAAAATTTTGAGTAAGAATTGGAGTTATATTCATTTATATAGCTGTGATATATTTTTATTTGTAAAATTCTTCTTGTATTAACGTCCTCTTTTGGCTTAGTTAACAAGGCTAGTTAACAAGTTGTTTGATGAAATTGTTAAATGTGACAGAAAATGTACAGGTTGGGAGCTAGGAAGATAATGATGTCTGAAGTTGGACCTGTGGGGTGCATCCCCTCACTCTCAAAGACACAACCACATGGAGGTGTCTGCATAGAGGAAATAAATCAAATGGTGGCACATTTCAATGAGAGGCTTCCACCATTGCTGAAAAATCTCACATCCACTCTTCCAGGCTCTGCCTTTGGTCTTGCTCGTTCCAATTCCCTTGCCCATGATGCAATCACTAATCCATCCAAATATGGTAAATATGAAAATGTTTATTAGTGGTTGATTAATTGATCTTTAGTGTCTCTAAATGATGTTGATATGTATTTATTTGTAGGTCTATCTGATGGCAGCAATCCATGTTGCAGCACTATGCGAAATGGTACTGGAGGATGTATTCCATTTTCAGAAGCATGCGAGAATCGGAGCAAAAGTGTGTTTTGGGATGCTTTTCATCTTACAGAAACTGTATATTCAATCATTGCATCTCAATGTATCAGTAACAGATCAGTCTGTACACCCATAACCATTCAAGAGCTTGTCCAAATATAACCGACAATGGATACAAAATTGAAGGTTATCTTTAATAATATATTGGCACAATAAATCATGTTTCAAACATCCAATCATTTGTCGTACGTTAACTAAAAGTAGTTTATATATATATCATTGGTTAAATTAAAAACGCATTCTTTTACTATGTATCTAGAAGATGTAGGAAAAATATATATATATATATATAAAAAGTGAGAGAAAGAGAAAATTTGGAGAAAATTTTTATATCTATTGGATAAATTAAAAGGGATTCTTTTAATATGTATCTAGAAGGTGTAACAAAATATAAAAAATGAGAAAATTTAGATAAAGTTTACATATGTATTAATCTCTCAACATGTTAACAATCAAGGTTCTACATAGTGACGCGTTAACATTATCAGGGCTCCTCAAATTATGTAGAAGAGGATCATAATCTATTAACAGGTGGCCAATCTAGACCCAACAACCTGTCAATCAAGATTCAGTATATTAACAAGTGGCTGAATTTAGGCCTAACAATCTTGTTAACCTCGCTCTAATATCATGTAAAAAGTGATTATGGGCCTAACTTACCTCCAAAATTGACTCTTCACTTATATACTATTAGAACCCAGACGTCTATTGAATAACATGCACACAATATGTTTTGATGATAATAAATTAAAATAAGTTTTGAATAAATCAAAGGTTAATAGAAAAGTGTTTATAAAATAATTATCGTATAATTGGTAATAACGCTAAATGGAAATGTCGCTTATATAACATTTTATAAATACATAAGAACAGTATATCGTATAACGGCTAGTTGGCTTAATATGGAGATTAAGTATTGAAATATTATTTGAAAGAATAAAATGAAATATGATATGAAGATTTAAATAAAAAGTTATAAAATCAAATATATCATCTCGTAAATAAAAGGAAATATTCCGTCTGTTATAAAAAATATATATTTCGTATTTGCACTGTATTTCTTTTTAATAGGTGTCATCAGATAAGAGTTTCCAAAGAAGTATTATTGAGAGAAAAATCTTAGTAATCTTACACATGAAGATATTAGAAGATTATCATCCGTATATCTGAAGAATATTAAAGTTGTTTCTACAACGGTCATATTTTTGAAAGTCTACAAAAGCAGAGGATGACAAAGGCAAAAGCATCAAGCACAAGACTACAGTTACAACAACTATAATCATATACAAGCTGTTAGAAAGTTTAGAGAGAAAGTCATTGTTATATTCTTCCATAGTGAAGTTAAAGTCTCAGTCAGGAGCATCTTATTGTATACCCTCTCTGAGAGTTTTTCCTAGTCTTTACTCAAATACTATTCTCTTTGTAGCCAGAAGTGGCAGTTAAGAATACTTGTAGTTCTTAGTTTCAGGGAGAGATTAGAACGGGATAGTCAGGAGTGGCATTGTGTACTCGTTTTTGAATAGTGAAACCCTTTAAGAGTTCTTAAAGGAGAACTGGACGTAGTCTAAGAGTTTAGGGTGAACCAGTATAACTCGAGTTCTCATAAGCTTACTTCTTCACCTTCATAGTATCCACCCACAAAAAAATTAAAGGTGTGGTGACTCTATTCAAAACCCCCCCTTTCCCCTCTAGAGTCAACCTGCTTCTTCATATACTATAATTCAGTCTCATTTTTAGTTAATGTGGGATTTCCTAACATTATGTATATAGAAAATGTAGGAAGAAAAACAAAATATAGAAAATAAGAGGAGAGAATGAGAAAATTACGAGAAAGTTTTCATACTAAATTAAAATGATTCTTTTATTATGCATCTAGAAGATGTAGGAAAAAAAAACAAAATATAGAAAATGAGAAAGGAGAAAATTCTGGAAAAGTTTTTATATGTATTGGTTAAATTAAAAGGGATTCTTCATTCCTTTTTTCTATGCACCTAGAAGGTATGGGAAGAAAAACAAAATATTCACGAGGATATAACAGCTATAAACAAGGTAGATATATATTTTTCTATCTTTTCTACCATTTTAATGTTTATTGAAAACTTATACAAGGATTTGATCATACAAATTTTCATTATATTTTTCTTATAGATTTACAAATATTTAATACTATCATCATGCATATTAAAAAAGCTATACATTGTACATTCAAATATTAAAAGTAACAAAAGTAAACTATGTACAAGCTTGTAATTTACTTGGCTCTTGATTTTTCCTCTTTCAATGTTTTTCTTTTTTTTTTCAAAACCTCCTTTCCTTTTCTTTATTCGAACTATTTATTGGGATTTTGGCTAGTTGAAATGGTTAAAATCTATTATCTTGTAATAGGAGTCCTGTTATTAAACAAAATTTGGTGTAGTTTGTAGTACTAATTAAAGAATTATAGAATTTAATAACAATTAATTTCCAATAAATAGTTAATTTCTAACTTAAGTATGAAGTTACCGTATGTAAAAATGGTTGAAGAAAAGTGGTGGAAGATGGAATACACTATGTGAACGGAGAAATAAGGAAATCAAAGAAAAAAAAATAATAATAATACAAATGGGTGTTCACAATATATTAGAAAGTTGGGGAAAGTATTAAAATGGTGAAAAAAAAAATTGAATTTATTAAAATAGATATTTTTTAAAAAATTACAAATTAAAATGTAAAAAAACTCTTCTCTTATAAAAAAAAATTATTTCCATCCCCTCTCTCTATACAAAACATAAAAAAAGAAAAAGAATTATTATTCTGTTTTTCTTTTTCCACAAACTTATCACAACTGTTACATGTTCTTTCACAGCACAGCACGTCATTCTCTAAAAAAACACGAGGTTGTCATAATAAAATCATTATCTAATATGATTTCTATTTAAAAAATAATAAAATTAGTACAACTTTTCTTAAAATAAAATCATATTTGTAAACACCATTTATTAAAATCTTTAATTTTTTTTAAATTGATCCATTTTAATAAATTTAATTTATTTTTTCACTATTTTAATGTTTTTTGTCTAGAAAGTTAGTTAATGTTACCAACATAAGAAGTTTTGAAGGCCATTGTATTGGGCTTGACACACTGGACTCCAATTATGCTGGTTCAGGCAAAGAAGAAAATGAGAAAGCGAATGGGCCTTTAACCTTCACGTGGAAAACAGAAAAATTGAGTTATACTAGAAGGGTTTTTCATTATTGTTATTACTATTTATTTATTTATTTATTATTATTATTATTATAATATAAAGTTCTTCTTTCGGTTAGAAAGTGTAAATTACTGAATATAAAATTTTACAAGAATAGCAAATATATCCCATTGTTAAAATACTGAACTAAAACAAGCTATCATTTGAAATATTTTTCATCTTATTGAAATTGAAATTGTATATTCAATCATCGTATAAATTTTATAAATGTTTTAGTAATATATATGCACACATGTGATCATTTAGAGTTTGTCAAAATATAAAAAATATTGAAAATAATTAAGGTTATTAACGTAATAAAAAACTAGTTCAATTTTTTTTATAAAAGTTATTTTCATGAATTAAGTATTATAAAGATAAAAAAAAAATAGTTTACGTGTAAGATTATTTTTATAATATTCACTTTATTTTTTTGTGATTAATTGAAAGATTTAATTTGAGTAATTTTTTTTTTCTTTATAATTTTGTGTTTGATCTAATGTGTTGGTATTTAGAGTTTTAAACATCTTACAGTTATGGTGATTGAACTCTTCTACAATAGTGCTAAAATTATATATAAAGATAAATGTGATTTTTAGATTTCAAAAAGTTGACACATATAGAGAGAATAAAAAGAAAGACTATAAAATTCTATTATTCTTGTATTATTGCACTAATTCTATGTACTTCGACGAGATAATCTTAGCAATGTCAGCAAAGTAAGCATGAGAGATTCTTGCGAAATCTTGCGAAGGTGATGAAAAGATTAAGAAAGTGAAGCTTCAATCCCTGATTACTTCTTAAGGGTATTGAGTCTTATTAATTAGATAAAGACTTATGGTGAAAAGATAATAGACCTGATGGTCATAGAAAAAGTGATGCGTACACTGTCTCTACGATTTAATTACATAGTGATTGCTATTAGAATAAATGTATTAACTGCATTTGTTATTCTGTTATAAAATATTGCATTTATTTCTGTTTTTTATCTTTCTGCATCTAATCCTGTATAAATATGGATACTGTAATAGTTTTTTAACATAATACAGATAAATGTTATTTCTTTCTTTCTTAGTTTTCTATCCCATGCTCTCCGTCTCTCTCAATCCCAATTCTAGTTACGAAGTCATTGTTGCATTGGTTTAACAGCAGCCCGCTCTGCTTCTGCTGCACGATGGTCTCTTTGGAAAACTAACCCGATTCATTGTGTAAGTCTCTATTCTTGATCTTCTTGATCATTGAGTCATTCAGCAATGAGATTGAGAATCCCGTCAACCCTTCCTGGAGAAAATCCAGGCATGAGGATACTTGTTAGTTCACAACTCAACTGTAGCAACTATCATACATGGAGCCGAATAATGAGACGTGCATTACTCACAAAGAACAAACTGAAATTTGTGGATGGAAGCATCTTCCAACCTGATAAGAATTCACCCCTTTATGATGCTTGGGAAATGTGTAATATGATGATAATATCCTGGATAACACGTGCAATGATTGACCAGATTGCCAAGAGTGTGATTTACATTGATAATGTCAATTATCTGTGGAGTGATTTGAAAGAAAGATTTTCTAAAGGAGACCACTTCAGAATTTCTGATCTACTCCAAGAAATACATTCAATCAGGCAAGGTGAAAGAAAGGTATCTGACTATTTTATTGATTTAAAGGTGTTGTGGGAAGAGCTTGAATCACTAAGGCCAATACCCATGTGTACTTGTGAGATTAAATGTGGATGCAAAGCAATGGATGCTATCATCAAACAGAGAGAATGTGAATATATAATATGCTTCCTAAAAGGTCTCAAGGAGACTTTTGCTACTGTCAAAACACAAGTACTACTCCTTGAACCTTTACCAAGCATCAACCGGGTTTTTTCACTTGTTCTTCAACAAGAAAGACAAGTAAGTGGAGGAAACCTCACTAATAACAAAGTGCTTGCTAATGCCATTGAATCCCAAACAAATTGGAAGCCGCAAGTTAAAGGTAATTTGAATAGCTGGAAATATCAAGGAAGAGGAAGAGGTAGGAATCCTAACTTTGGAAAACAATGCAATCACTATCATAAGATGAATCACACTACAGATGAGTGGTATGCCAAACATGGCTATCCTCCTTGGTTCAAACAAAGAAAAGAACATACTTTGAATAATGTTGTTTCTGGAAATTTTGAAAGAAAGGTAGAAAGAGGTGATCAAGATCACCAAGAATGCAAAAACAGCAATGATACACAGTTCTCACAGGATCAGCTATAGGAAATCTTGAATTTTTTGCAAGATCCAAAACAAAATTCCAAGCACCAAGTGAATAACTTGATTGGTGAGTCATCCTCTAATCAAATTAAAGAAGGTAAGAATAAATCCTGGATCCTTGGTATTGGTGTAACAGACCATGTGACATATGATCACTCACAATTTACTAGTTTCTTTAGAATCAAACCTGTAAAAATCAAACGGTCTAATGGAACTAATGTCAATGCATATTATGCTGGATCTGTAAAGCTGTTTGATGATTTCTTAATCCATAATGTGCTATATGTAACTGTTTTTTCATTTAACCTTTTATCAGTTTAGAATTTGATAAGAACTTTGCAATGGGAACTGACTTTTTCTCCTAAGGGCTGTCAGATCAGGGACTCTACATCAATGAGAATGATTGGAGAAGTTGAAGTAGTAGATGGACTATATAAACTAAAAACAGCAGAAACAACACACTCAATGAACAATATAACTACTGATGCAGATCAAAACTATACAAAGGAAGCTGATATTGACTTGTGGCACCATAGACTTGGCCATCCCTCGGACCAGGTGCTGGAAACCATGACTAGAATGTTCCTATACATGAAGAATGGTAGAAATAGAATATGTGATTCATGTCATTTAGCAAAACAGCATAGGTTACCTTTCAATCATAGCACTACTAAAACAATGCATGCTTTTGAATTGGTTCATATTGACATTTAGGGACCTCTTGTTGTCCCATCTATACATGATCACAAGTATTTCTTAACCATTGTAGATGATTTTAGTAGATACACTTGGATATTTCTCATGAATGCTAAAACTGAAACTAGGCCTGTTTTAATCAAATTTATTGAAATGGTTAAGAATTTTTTTAACAGGAAAATCAAAATAATAAGAAGTGATAATGGAAAAGAATTCGCTTATAATGAATTGTATGGTAAATATGGCATCCTTCATCAAACTTCATGCATTGAAACACTACAACAAAACTCTATTGTGGAAAGAAAGCATAGACATATATTGAATGTGACTAGAAGTCTTCTCTTTCAATCTGGGATACCTACTTTTTTTTGTCCTATATAATATCCCATGATGTACACCTTATAAACATAACTGCTTCTAAGGTTATTGAGAATAAGACACCATATGAGTTAATTCATAAACAAATTCCCAACCTAGAAGACTTAAGAGTCTTTGGTTCTTTATGTTATGCTTGTACCATTGATAGACATAGAAAGAAACTTGATCCTAGAGTAAAGAAATGTGTTTTTCTTGGCTGCAAAAATGGATCCAAGGGTTACATCATGTTGGACCTTAAAACCAGGGAAATATTCATATCTAGGGATGTAATATTCTATGAGCATATATTCCGTTTCAAAACTAACACAGATTTGTAGCAAGAAAAGGGAGTGGATCAAGATTGCTTCAATCATCTTATTGATCCACCTAGGTATCATATTGACAGTAATCAGGAAATAAATGATCATGATATCAGTAGTGACATACACGTTGAAAACTATGAGTCTGAGACAAGTGCTGAAGTTGTCAATAGCCCAAGAAGATCCACAAGAAACAGGAGGATACCAGCATTCTAAAGGACCATGAAGTAGCCAACATATTCCATAATGGTAAGAAAATCTATCCTGTATCCAAGGCTATGACCTATGATAGACTCTCGAAGAAACAACTGAGGTATACAATGTCTATAAGCATGGATAAGGAACCACATAGTTATTAAGAGGCAAAGAACAACCTAGAATGGTGTACATCAATGGATCAGGAAATCAAGGCACTAGAATCAAACAGGACTAGGGATATCACTGATCTACCACAAGATAAAAGACCTATTGGCTGCAAATGGGTATATAAAATCAAATACAAAGCAGATGGAAGCATAGAAATATATAAGGCAAGACTGGTGGCAAAGGGTTACACACAAATGGAAGGGATAGATTATCTAGATACATTTTCTCCTGTGGCTAAAATCACTATAGTGAGGCTCCTATTGGCAGTTGCAACTACACAAAACTGGTACTTAAGGCAACTAGATGTCAACAATGCATTCTTGCATGGAGATTTGGATGAGGAGGTATATATGATTCCACCACTAGGGGCCATTACAACAAATTCAAATCAGGTATGTAGACTTAAAAAATCACTTTATGGGTTGAAACAGGCCAGTAGGCAATGGTTTGCCAAGCTTTCTTAGTTCCTAAGGGAAATTAAATTCAAGCAATTTGCATCATATCACTCTTTGTTTACAAAGGAATCAGGTAACTCTTTCACTGCCCTGCTGGTCTATGTTGATGATATTATACTTGCAGGAAATTGTCATGCAGATATCCAAATGGTAACAAAATAGCTAGATAAATCCTTTAGAGTAAAAGACTTAAGAGAGCTAAAATACTTCTTAGGATTCGAAATTTCCTGATCAAAAGAAGGTATACACATTCATCAAAGGCGTTATGCACTCAACTTACTTGAGGAAACCGGATTAGCCATTGCCAAGCCGTGTTTGACTCCTATAACTAAAGACATGAAAAGAATATATGAAGAGGGAGAACCCATGAATGATGTAACCACATATCAACGACTCATTAGAGGATTAATTTACCTAAGTAATACACAACCCAACATAAGCTTTGCAATTCAATGTCTTAGCCAATTCATGCAAGCACCCACCGGCCAACACTACAAGGCAGCACAAAGAGTATTAAGATATGTCAAGCAAGCACCAGTTCAAGATTTGTTTTTTCCAAGAGATTCAAAGATACAGCTCAATGCTTTCAGTGACTCCGACTGGGCAGCCTGTCCACATACAAGGAGATCTATCACCGGTTTCTGTGTGTTCTTAGGATCTTCACTCATAAGTTGGAGGTCAAAGAAGCAAGCTACTATTTCTCGATCATCTTCCGAGGCAGAATACAGGGCACTAGCTACTACTACTTGTGAAGTACAATGACTTAGTTATTTGTTAAGGGATTTACATATTCAAGTTAGTGCTCCTGCTGCTCTCTATTGTGATAGTCAATCTGCAAGACATATAACAAATAATCCTAACTTCCATGAAAGGACAAAGCACATTGAGATCGATTGTCATGTAGTAAGGGAGAAACTTCAAGCCAAGCTATTTCAACTTCTTCCCATTTTCACAAAATATCAACTAGCAGACATTTTCACCATGCCCTTGGAATCTAACTTGTTCAATGACATCACCAACAAGCTCAACACCCTTAATATCCATGGTGCAACTTGAGGGGGGCTATTAGAATAAATATATTAACTGCATCTGTTATTCTGTTATAACATATTACATTTATTTCTGTTTTTTATCTTTCTGCATCCAATCCTGTATAAATATGGATACTATAATAGTTTTTTAACATAATACAGATAAATGCTATTTCTTTCTTTCTTAGTTTTCTATCCCATGCTCTCCGTCTCTCCTAATCCCAATTCTAGTTACGAAGTCATTGTTGCATTGGTTTAACAGCAGTATGAAAATGCAGAAATACCAATAATTGCTTTTGAGGAGTCCAAAAATCTTATAACAATGAAGATTACACAATTACAAGGTTCTTTGGAAGCTCATGAATAGTGCATGAATGAGAGAAGTAATGAAAGGGCGCCAAATTAGGCCTTACAAGCCTAAATCATCAAGAAAGATGGATCTAACAGAGGAAGACGTAGAAGAAGGAGAGGATCTGGAAGAAGATCCAAAAATGGAAGTTATAGAAGTAGTGATCAAAATGGTGTTGATCATGATTAGGTTGAAATTGCAAATAGAAGAGGTAGAGTTGGTCATAACCGTTGTAGATGGAGCAAGAAGACTTTTGACAAAAGGAGGGTACAGTGCTACAATTGACAGAAGTATGGTCACTTTGCTGATGAATGTAGATTCAATAAATCCCACCAAAGAAGGGATGATGATGAAGCTCAAATGGCAGTTTTTTTGTACGAATTAGGGTCAAATTTTACACCCTTTTATGAAAAGGATACAAATGGCTGGAGAATTACTTGAGAGAGGCAAGTCGTGTTAGGTTGCACGACTTTGTGTTGATGAAGTCGTGTTTCCTAACACGACTTTAGTTTAAGTCAAAATTTCAACTTGTTTTTATTTTAACTATTAAAGTTGTGTTTTCTTGCATGACTTCTATTTTTTTTAATTGAAGTGGTGCTTTAAAGCATGATTTTTGTTTTCTTTAATATGTACAAAAGCCTTAAAACAATTGCTTCAAATTTTGTTTGTTTTCATCCTTTTGGTGATACTCATATGTCATTCCTCCATGACTGGTTAAATCCAACCCTGTCACCTCCTCATCATGTGATGTCCTCAACAAATCCATTTTAAGCAGTACAAAGAACATTATTCCCATTGTGACACTCACCTAAGCAATGATGAACAAAATCTAAACAACATGTGCAGCCAACAACCTTCCAACCCTCCCATGAACAACCCATTAGGCTTATTATGTAGCTCTAGATAAACTTCATTCACATGCTCCTTCTTAGCAAACAAAGCAGTGAAGACAATCCCCCATGTGCCATACCCCCATGAAGTTGTGTAGCTTCAAGAGGGTCATCATACTTCAACTTCTCAACAAGCAAGTTGAACTCAATAAGCACTCAAGAGTCCAATTAAAAAAAAATAACATAAGTCATACAAAGAATCATGACTTCAATAATTAAAAAAAGAAACAAGTTGAAATTTTGACTTAAACTAAAGTTGTATTAGGAAGCACGACTTCTTCACCACAAAATCGTGAAGTTGTGCTAAGAACATTTGCACCTTTTTTTGTAAAGAGGTGCAAAATTTGGTCCTAATCCATACAAAAAGCTCACATGATTCAAGATGGTGATTTTGATTCTGATCTTATGCTTCTCATGGTGACAACTACTATTGAGTTAAGCAATACCAAAGCTTGGTATCTTCATATAGGTTGTTTTAATCATATGACCAATCATAAAGAGTGACTTGTTGATCTTGATGAAAGTAAGAAAAAAAAGATTAGATTTGATGATAATAGGACACTATAAGGAGAAGGTATGGGAAATGTGATTATTAGAAGTAAAAATCGAAAGACACGTTAACTAAATTATTTATGATTTAAATATAAGACAAAATGTATAAATATTAGCTTCTTAGAAAACAAGTAAGGAAGTCATTCATATCTCATATTCCAATAAAAACTACTAATATATTTGGGATAATTGATTGTGAATCATATAAAAAAAAATTGTGACAGAAAATAAATACTTTTAATAATACTTAAACATTCCAGTTTAATGAAAATTATTTTATAACATTAAAATTTAATAGTCACTCTTAACTTATTTAAAAACTAAATATTTTTAATTTTTAAAAATTAAATTAACATCATATTATACTTTCAACGAATATATTTATATTAAAAGAAAAAAAGAAAAATAAGGCATAAGTTTATGGATTGGCTTCGGCATGGTTTTAGCGCGGATTGACGTTCGAAACTGTGCTTGGGTCATGTCGGTACAGCACGTGACAGCCCAACGTAGAATCTGCAACAAAAACAAATGATGGAATTTATTAACATAATTATTAAAGTTGAAAAAAACGAAACAAACAAATTTGTATTCAAAATCCTCTGCAAAACTTCAAACAAAACAAAACATGACGTGACAACGTTCCTAAATTTCAATTAATTTATTCAAAAATCAAAAAGCAAAACAATTATTAATTAATATACATTTTTTAAAAAGAAGTGTTTTCATTTTCAATTTGACCAATAACCACCTCCAATGAACACATGAATCAACCCTTCTATCATTCAAACACATTTTACATATGTATATACAACATATAAATATTCATTAATGATATATATATATTGGTTTATTTTCTCTAAAACCACATTTTCGTTTATTTTCCTAAAAAACTTTTTTTTTCTGAAAATTTATCAAACAAATGTATCTCATATTCGTTAATTATTAAGATAATAACCAATTTGACTCTATTATTAGCAAATGATTTATTATGGGAATATATATATATATATACTATAATAAATTGTTATATTTGAAAGAAATTGATATCACACATCAACGACCCATATTTTCTTTTATCCTACGTCTGAATGGGAGCAAAATATTAAAAAGATATGAATGTATTTTTTTAGTGAAAGAAAAAGAGAGAAATTGAATTTCAAAATTAAAAATTAAATTTACCCTTTTAATAATTAAAAAAAAACATATTTCACATACAATAAGACCTGCATTAAAAGATTATGCATGTTACTCTGATATAAAAAAATAAACTGAATGAATAACAGTAAAAACATCATTTAAGAGAATGGATATAAGTTTTTTTTTTTTTCCAAATAAGTACTAGTTTTGTTTTAGTTTAATTACTCATTAAATTCTACAGTTATATAAATTTTCTCTTTTAATTTTAGTACTTAATTTTTTTTAAGTTCTTATATGTATTATTTTTATTTTGTTTAATCTTTATAAATTTAAACCATAAAGATAAAAAAATACTAGAAGAGATATATATATAGAGTTTTTTCCTTCGAAGTAAATATACAAGAAACTAAACATATTTATTCTTCTAATAGACTTCACTTCACATAGTCCATTAATATAAAGAAAAAAATATTATCCATAGATTAAAATGGTTATGTTTTAGTTTATATATATAATTTCATTTTTTATTTAAAATTTTAAGGTGATTTTAATATTTTTTTACTTATATATTATTTAATTTTTTCTATCAAATATAAAAAAAAAAACATGAAAAAAAACTCATAAGAAAAAAATTATTGAAATTTAAAATAAACTGAAATTTCATATTAAATAAAAATAAAAAAATTAAATAATATATAATTTAAAAAAAATTAATATTAAAGTTTTAAATAAAAAATAAAATCGTTTCCTTGTTATATAATTATTTTTTATTATATAAAAATTTCTCAACGTGAAATTTCTCCTTCTCTCTTAATATTTAGTTTATAAAGAAAAACATTTATTTTTTTATAGAAATTTCTCCAAATATATTCATAGGTAAAAACTGAAAACTAAAGTCAAAAGATAAATAATTTGTAAAAGTAGAGAAACTAAATGAGTATTTAAATCTTTTATTTTGTAAATAAGAAAAAAAAAATTATATGTGAAGTGAGAATATGAATATGATGGTTAACAGGTAATAATGAGTTAGCAAAAGCTGTAGAATCTTTTATTGGAATCAACATTCGAAAACAAGGAAAGGAGATGGAATTCAAAAACAAACCATAACGGCAAGCATGGACGAACTGTGACCATTTTGTCTCTGAAACATCGCCGTCCCACACAATCATTCCCTTCTCTCGCACGTGCCACCTTCCTCATCCGCGCCGGATATCCCTCTCTCTCCTCACAACGCTCCCCTAACACACCTCACCTCAATATCATAATTCAAAATAAATAAATAAACAATATTTTATTTTTAAAAGCTTCTAATATTTATTATCGTACTATTTCACTTTACATTATTAATCTGCATCGGTTTAGACTATATCAAATTTGATTGAATATTATTTCAGTAAATTTTTTTTATTTATTTAATTTATTTTGTAAACTAATCATTTAGTATTATTTTAATATATAGACTATCACTTGTTATTTTAATATTTAAACTTACAAATTAGAGATGATAATTAGCAATTAAGTTAACCAACTTTATAAGTTACTAAAATTAAGGACCAGAATATTTTTAAAAAATATTTTACGCAAATGTTTTCTAATTGGAACATTGAAATGTATAAGTGTTTTTAGAAGATACAATAAGAAAAGGAAGTAAAAACTAAAATTAATTTGTTTATAAACTAATTTATTAAAATTATTACATATTATATGAACTAATTTAATTTATAAAAGAATGGTATTTTCTAAACTTATGCATAAAAATTTATCCAGAAAATATATGATGACTTTAGGTATAAAATATATTATCTTAGAAGGGATTAATAATTGTCTCATGATAAATAATTATAAAGAAGAAAAAAAAAACTGCTTTTGAGTTTTGATACTTTTGAGAAATTAAGTAATAATGAATTACATTTTGGAAAAGAAGTAAAGTGAGTGATTATCCAAAAAGAAAAACCCTAAAATAAAACGTTAAAACACTACTTTCCTTTTGCGTTTGTCGCAACGCATTCCTCTCCAACCAAACACAGCCCAAACAGCAAACCACGACACACACGAATATAATCACACAGCTCCACTCATTCCCAAGAACCTTTCATTATTAATCCATTCTCAACAATGCGCTTCAGAGTTTCAAAATTAAGCTAACGTTTAGTGTCATCTTATTTTAATTTCTGTAAATTTGTCGTTTATTTCTTTTTCGGTGTTTCGATGGGAGCGGTGACGTCGTCGATGGCTGCGAAGTTCGCGTTCTTTCCGCCGGATCCGCCGTCGTACACGGTGGCGGAGGAGGCGGAGGGGAGGGCGAAGATGGTGGAGGTTGCGACGAGGGAAAACGTCGACGTTTTGAAGGTGCGGACGGAGAGAGGAAACAGTGTTGTGGCGATGTATATTAAGAACCCAACGGCATCGTTGACTTTGCTTTACTCGCACGGTAACGCCGCTGATCTGGGTCAGATGTACGAGTTGTTCAGCGAACTGAGTCTCCACCTCCGAGTTAACCTTATGGGGTTACTTTCTCAAACCTTCCAATTTTATTTTATTTTTTTTCCTTTTACGTATTTGTTCATTCAATTATAATGCTGTTTTGGTTTTTTGTTCACTTATTTATGTAAATTTGCTTCCATATTTAGGTTATGTTTATCATTTTAGTCTCGTTTTTTTTTCTTAATTATGTCATTATTGCAAACTATTCAAGCCTTTTTTCATCCATATGGTTCGAATGAAATTCTATTTAAGGAAACTGAAGCTAGTTTTGGGGGAAAAGACCTCTACTTTTTTATGTTTAAAGTTCGGTCTTTGAATTATTGAAATTTGTTCGTCTTTCACTAAATTGGCAAAAGACCGAATAGTTTCTTAAATGGCAAAATTAGGTTGTGAATTGTTAAAGAGATAAATAGTTTTCTTAATTTTCTGGAAAATGGAAATTATCACGTGCTTTCTTGAAATAGCATTTGTTGATCGAATTATACCTTTGATTAATTGTATTTGGTGACCTAATTTTCTTCTTTAGGGATTAAATTTTAGACTACACCCATTTTTGTAATTTAGAGAGGCTGAAATGGGGTTTTGTTTGTTCTATTTGTGAACCTAATTGGAGACGTATGGCAATTTCTGAAAAAATGTCTGTTGTTTTCCTCTCTGTAGTTATGACTATTCTGGATATGGACAGTCATCTGGGAAGGTATGTATATTTGTTTTTATCTCTGTTGAATGATGGCGTCGGTTGTTATTATTATTATATATTTATATTAGTAAGTTTAGCATGTATAATAAAAAATGAGATAAATATATTTTTTATAAAATTAAAATTCAAAATAAATAAATAAATAGTTTTTATTTATAAAAAATTCTAATAATTATTCTTAAATATATAAATTATAATTTAGATTTAGAATAAATAATTTAAATTTTAAATAATTTTTTTTACGGTTAATAGTTTTTCTGTAAAAAGTATTGAAATTTAATTTAGAAATAGGGATATGTAATTTACAAAATTAAATATATTAATATTAATAAATATAAAAGAAGAGTACTTTTCTTAGGAATTAAAAAGGAAAGTAGTTTGAGATGATTGGAATTTTTTTTGTTTAGTTGCTCTCATTGAGAGTGAGGAAGGGTAAGAGTATTACTTTAGGCATATTTACAGAGTTTTAAAAATACTAAACTTCTTATTTAATTTGAACTTGAAATAATAACTGTAATTTTAACTATAATTTAAATTTAGTAGTAAGCTTTAATATAAAGAAATGCAATAAATTATGCTATTGTCACAGATTTGCATGACTGTTTATGAAATCTTGGAGATAGTACTAAAAATTTTACTTAAGTAAAACTTCAAAAGTAAATTATATTCCTCTCCCTCAAAGATGTGTTTATATTACATTCTCTTCCTTTTTATATTAGAATACACATCTCCCTTGGAAGACAAATATTTGTTGTTATATTTGAGAATGTAAATGAGTTTTTCAGTGATATTGGTTTCCCTCATGGTGATTCTTGACACGATTAATAATAGTTAGTCTTGAATAGCTACCATCAATTTTTTGACTGTAGACAAATTTCAAAGTCGCTGTTAAAAGTATTTAAAACGTTATTTTACCCTCTAATATACTAAAGTCTGTAATATGGTGTTCAAAATTAGTTGTCGGTGGCCCTGAAAGTTGTAATAAGATCAAATGTCTTTAGGAGACATATTATTCATAATTATTCTCTTTTTAAGAAGTTTGTATATATTGAAAAGGACAAAGTGCAACTCATTCATCTCTTAGGGGGACTGTATATTTAAAGAAAAAATTGGGGGAGAGTATAATTTAAGAATCGCTTAGGGAAGAGATGAGTAATTTATTCTAAATTTAATAAAGATTTCTTTCACTGAAAAAATTTAATAAAGATAGAAGGGCAAAAAAGAGGAAAGAAAATCAGGGGTTTAGATCAATGTGAGATTGCTTCCTGCATGGTAGCTTGAGTTTAACAATTTGATTTTTTTTCTTTCTGGACAGCCTAGTGAGCAGAACACTTATGCAGATATAGAAGCTGTTTATAAATGCCTGCAGGAGAAGTATGGGGCAAAAGAGGAAGATATTGTTCTGTATGGGCAATCTGTTGGTAGTGGACCAACTATAGATTTGGCTTCTCGTTTACCAAACCTTAGGGCTGTGATTCTCCACAGTCCAATCTTGTCAGGCCTTCGTGTCATGTATCCTGTGAAGCGCACATACTGGTTTGACATTTATAAGGTTTTACCTATATCAATGCTAAACCGGTGAATTATAACCCACAATGTTCAATTTTGGCCCATTTTAATATTATTGATCTTCTTTTGATGCAGAACATTGACAAAATTCCCTTAGTGAATTCTCCCGTTCTTGTGATTCATGTGAGTATTCTTCTCATGTACAACGGTACTTATATTTATTGTTAGAAACTAGATGTACCATTCCATTGAAGATGCTGCAATATTGGAGTAATTGTATAACGTATTTTCTATAGTTTCTTGTTAAATATTTCTTTGGTCAGTGTGTCTTTAGCTTACGTCTACTCTCCCAGACCCCAATAGCAATGAACCTTGTGCAGTAGGTCACTTTCTCTTCCTACTTGCCCCTGACTTATATCTGTCGTGGGTGTTTACAATTTTGATTTGGTTTCTCTACACGCTCTTATCATTCCCACTTAATAAATTCATTGGACCATTTGAACTTGCTAATGTTAGTTTGAGCTATTCTGATTATAAATTAGGTTGTCAATTGCTGATTATTGACCGACCATTGTTGTTGCTGATCCCTGATTGAGCTTCCTATATGCATTTTCCAGACACAATTAACTTATCTGTCTCAAATACGCCAAAGTATTTCGAATTCGTTCACCAATTAGTATGCTAGTATCATACGTTATTGGTCAGCATTTAATCCAGTCTTCGTATATTAGATATTTGGGAACATATTTATGGGTTAGAATGTTTCTTTTTGAGTGGTCAACTGTGTTGTGAGTACACGAATTGCATGCATACGGCCAGTATTTATTTTAGATATTTGGTAACGTATTTATGGGTTAGATTGTTTCTTTCATTGCTCAACTATGTTTGTAAGTGAGCAAACGAACTGCAAGATGCAACTAAAGGTTGCTTTTCAACTATCACTGTGTATATATAGTGAGATGGTTCTTTGTATTGCCTTTTATATTTTAGGGAACAGCTGATGATGTAGTGGATTGCTCCCATGGGAAGCAACTTTGGGAAAATTGTAAACAAAAGTATGAGCCCTTGTGGATTAAAGGAGGAAACCACTGTGATTTGGAGCTTTACCCTCAATATATAAAGCACCTCAAGAAATTCGTTACAGTCATCGAGAAGTCACCACATCAAAAAACTGGATCTGGTCATATTCCTGATCCACAGGATAAACCTAGGAACAGCATAGATTTTCGGGAGAAATCCAGACCCAGCATGGATCTAAGGGAGAATTTGAGGAGTATTGATCACAAAGAAAAGCCTGGTGCAAGCACAGTCACAGACCATAAAGAGAAGTCAAGAGCCAGCATAGACAGGAGAGATAAATCAAGAAAGAGTATAGATCGCCCTGAGAAGGCATATAATGGAGTAGATATACCTGAAAAAGCTAGAAATAGCATTGACCGGTCAGATACAAAACTTGTCTAACGTAGTTTAGTGAGTTCAAATGATGCAGTGGTGATGTTTTTTGACTTTACTTTTCTGTTTTGTGGTTGCAGCTTTGGGGAGATGGTGAGATCTGTTGGATTGTGCAACATCGATTGCTTCAGGCCCACAGCCACTCATGCATAAAGAAGATGGTGGAGCGTATTTGCAGAGCTTGTATTTTTCTCATTAATTATTTGATTGGTTGCCTTTGCCAAGGCCTGTGCCATGCCCTTGCCTTGGAAAGAGGTAGCCTAGCCTGGCCTTTAACTTTTTCTCTTTCCCAATATATATATGATTGGTTGGTGGGGTGTCTGGGGTTAGGTACATGTTTCATTGTGCCTGATTGATAGGAAAGTAATTTAACCAAGTAGATGATGTAGCCCAAAAATCACCTTCGAGTTCAAGTTAATAATCTAACCTTCTTTGTGGACTTGCTAACATAGATGCATTGAGTTTGATTTTAATCTTGGGTTATGGCCATATGAATTTGTTAATTAGCTTTACATCAGTTATATATTTTTTGTTTTTCAATTGAAACGAGCCTGCCAAATATTTTTTAGTCTCAGTAGTTTACCACGATGATTTTGCAGTCTGACCAACCGAAGGTGCATATGTGGGATCAAAATCTTATAGCAGGGTGTTGCCTCTACCCAGGTGTTTTAGTTTATAGCAATTATGTTCATTGGATTGATTTTGTGCTAAAAAAAGTTTATAATCAGATTATTGTAGAGTTTTAGCCAAAAGGCTATTTTTATCAATAGAAAAAAGATTAAGCTAATCAAAACATAATGTTGTTCGTCTTAAAAGAAGGAATATGTTTTTGAGCCAAAAACAGAAAGAAACAAAGAGTATGTTTCAATATATATTATCAACACCTTTTTTTAATGCCATAAATTCAGAAAATTAAAATTGGGAACACTCTCAATTGGTGAAACCTGCACTGGTCAAGCACTACGATGTGTTATAGAATATTTCATTTATGCACACACGCGCAAAGATGTTGGCACTCTTGTTTGGTGAAGCACTATGAACCCTCATTTCCATGCAAACAAAGTGTAGAACAAGTATATGATATCCTCAATAGTTAAGAGTAATAAAGGAAGAATAAGAAAACAAGAATCAGCCACCCAAGAATACCCCACAAATCAAATCAATACCCGGAACCAGCCTGCAACAAGAATGACCTGTTTATTATCAACTCAATAGTCAATAAATGAACTGAGAAAACTAGTGTATGGTACTAATTTGTCTCTGTTATATACTGATGTGACCACTGACATAAAACCCACAACTACAAGTTCTTGTTCTTGTTCTTGCTTTGCCTTTGGCGATAAGGACAATGAAGAGAGCCAGGATGAGGAACATGAAAATTTTATCTTGGTGCCAACAGAGCTTGTCGTATTAACCTGGCTTGAGCTCTTTGGAATAATAACCCTGTATTTCTTGGTTTTATGTTTTTAGTTACGATATTGGTATAAAGTATTTTTCATTTTATCAATGATTAATTTAGTGATAGTCCGTGTGTTCACTTTATTTCTTACATACTAAGAAAACAGTTATAAATATCTAATTTTAGTCTTTTTATTTGTACATATAATATGAATATTTATTTTTTATTTTTTCATTTTCTTTTACTATATCAATATTAATTCTTTTTTTTTCTACTAGAATTTGTATATAACTAAAATGAAGCTAACAGAACTGTTTTTTCTAATTTAAATAAAAATAAGTTAAAACTTTTTAAATTAAAAATAAACTAAAATTCTCTTCTTTTTTTCTAATCTAATTACAAAGAAGCTGAAATTTTTTTCTAATTCGATTGAAACTTTTTATAATTTAATTAAAATAAAAAATAGAGTTTTTATTTGCTGTTAGCATATCAGTCAATGCTGGTCCAATAATTCGTTTACTTTTTATCAGACCTCATTCGGCCTTTTTAGCTCTATTATGCATATAAATGAATAAAATATAAGTAATAGTTTTTTTTTTTCTCTTATGTT